>OX328011.1:48474338-49074338 GCA_946811545.1 Netelia fuscicornis | reverse complement strand
GACTCACCACCAATTCAGTCTTACGGGAACATCGTCGTCTTTATCCTTGTTGTCGTCGTTCGTCGCCATGGGACGTGTTACATAACCGATTTGGCGTGTTCGAGAACGAAAAGGGATACAGGAGAGATACCGAGATAATGCGGGTGTCATCGGGTACCGACGATCACGTTTTTTTTTCTTTCTTCTTATCACCAAAAAATCAATAAATACCAAAATGTCGTTTCGTTAATCCCCTCAACGACGTTGTAACGAACGAACCTGCCAATATTCAGTTTATTTTCATTATTTCATATTATTTTATCGAGCGTATCGAGCGATTTGATAAAATATGACAAATTTTTATGAATTTTAATTCGGTATTTTGTGTGTTTGTTATTGATCGATGCTTTTGGTAAACATCGAAGCATATTCATACTTTTGGATAAGAACTACGAAGCAGCAATTGTAACATCGACTTTTTAAAATGGAAAACAAATGGTGCCAGTCTCTAAACGAAATATTTCCATGGAAATAAATAAAATAGAACCTGTTTTTTTTTTCGCGCATACGAGAAGAAAATAACCATTACCTCGCTCCACTTTAAAGATCTTCGAGCACTTCGCAGTAGACCTGCACATTTTTACTCGAAGATGTCTTACAAAAGTTCGCTCGTGATAGAAGTTTACAAAGTTTCTCTTAGACGACTCGTATTACCCTTGCCACTCGGAAAAAAGAAGATAAGGAAGGGGGGGGGCGAACGCGTCAGGGTGAATGTAGCAAAATCAGATATCATCGTCAAAAGGATGCGAAAAAAATAAATGTAGGTTGGAAAAAAGGCGGCGTAAGGTGAAAAGGGAAAGACGAAGGGACGAAGGTGAGACAGCGTTATATAGTATGGATCACGTGGCGAGGGCGTTGAGAATACGACGAGAAAATGGTCGTGGGCGGCAAAAGAGTGGGGGTGCGCTGTGAGTGAAAGCTTTCCGTGGAGCCTTCGCCACGAAGCTCTTCCGCTCGACATCGACCTCTCTTTCTCTTTCTCCCATTCTCCTTCTCATTTGCTCTCCCTCTTCGTCTTCTTCTACTCCTTCTTCGACGACGATCTTGATAAATTGACACTTATATTTCCGAGTGATATATTATATGTATCACACATACATATATACATACATGTACAGGGTGAATTTTATAAGATGTGATATTGTGATGGGATATTTTTAATAGTTTACGAGATATACATTTTTAAAGTTGGTCCAATCAGAGCGCGACGAGAAGCGTTGGAGCCGCCCACTCATCGCCCTAGCAGCCAATGCCCGGGAAATAAAAACGACTGCGTAATAATATAACAAATAAAATTGACCGCTCTGAATTTTGCAAACCCAAATGTAACGCTTTACACCGTACTATCTCTATGGCTAGGGCGAGAGTGGGCGGCTCCAACGTTTCTCGGCGAACTCTGATTGGACGAACTTTAAACATTTATATCTCGTAAATTGTTAAAAATATCGATAATGTATATTTGCAACTTTTGTTTGTAATGATCCCATCTACCTTAGAATAAAGCATGTTACACCTTATGAAATTCACCCTGTATATATACTGATATAAGTTAACTGAGTACGAAATTCTAATGCTCAATCATGGATCGATCGAACGTAGAGAAGGGATCGTTTTTTCCACTCTTTTTTTCTCACTGACACATCGCTCGTTCTACGGGTCTATCGATGTGATTTCAATTAAGAAATTAGTTTATCACGAGATTATAAATTAAATTAAAAAATTGTAAATTAACATTATATTTTATTTCGGCTGCGTAGATAATGTTTGATTTGTCGACACACTTCCCTCGCGACCTTTCTCTACGAAACGATGTTTCTACGCGTGTGTAGAAAATATATTTTCCTACCCTTTTTAAGGGTCGACGTGTGGGTGGTTTTTTTTTACTTTCTCTTTCTCTCATTTTCTTTTACGGTGCTCGGTCGTGCGAAAATAAGCTTTTTTTAGCATGCTCGTGGACGCGTAAATATGAACTTTAATTATCACTCTTGGACGATGTGTGCGGGTGTGAAAATAAAGTTCATTTGAAAAACGATTTGCGTGAGCGGGAAACAAATTATCCGAGGATGCGATCCAATAGTTCACGGGGTGAATTATTTCGAGAAGGAAATTACGAATGGAAGAACAAGTTTGGAAAATATCTGACAATGAGAAAATAAGAACAATGAGAAGGAGGTTCAACGACGATATTCTCGAGGATCTGCTCTTGGCGCGTCTCGCGACGATCTCACTTGGTTTTTTTTTTTGTACGCTCGTTTTACTCCGCGTTCTTTGGGAGTTCAGTGAACTCGGCCGATTAACGCCGAGCACAGGCGGCGCGACGACGACGGCTGCTGCCTGTACCCAGACGTGCCCACGTGATCTCGTAGCACGTGACCAGTTACGGAATCCCGCGACTTGTTTCTCCGCTCCGTTATTATCGGACGTCGACAAATTGTGTGCGAAACACGAATAATGTCTTTATCGAATTTGTAAACGGCTCACCTCGGATTAATTGAAAACGTTTTTGATTTAAATGTCAATCCAACGTGCGATCGGAAAGTCAATTTCTTACGTTTAAATATTCTTTAATTCTAAGGAAATGATAAATTTCTTTTTATTCGAAAAGTAAATAAAATAATTTCGTTTTATAGGAATGAATTAATTAAATTTATTACTTTCGAAATAATAATTTATTTATTCTTATTTATTATTTCATAGACATATTCTTTAACGAGTTTGGCCAATTAAATTTGATTATTAAGATTAAAAATAACGAGTAATTAATTAGCGTTGAATCAACGTCATTTGTATCAAACTTGAATTATTCGCCTTATTTTCACGAAATATTATCACGTTCGAAAGTAAAATAATTTAATTGAAATGTCTCTTAATGATCTGAAACGAAACTCGCTCGATTCGAATTATAGATTAACTTCAACAAAAACAAAATTTTACGAGTGTCGAACTAAACGACATCGCATCGAATTAAACAAGTTTTCCTCGAAAATCGCAACGAATTTGATTGCCCTCGAGTATAGGGCTGAATTAAATCAACCGTAATTAATTCAATTCCGCTGCACACTCTTATCGAACGAAAACGTACCCGATATTATAATTTCTAACCCGCAAGAAAAATAGAATTCAATTTTCTACTTTTCTTTCAACTATTTTTGTCTTTACTTTTTTTTCTCGTGATACGAATTTTGTTTATAGAAATTTAACATACATTACCGGAGCGAGATTCCGCCGATATACGACGCGGAAGATGGTAAAAGTTTTATTGTTATGAGAAGGCTCATGCTCGAAAGGACATCTTATCGACCGGAAGACGACGAGGGCTTGAGGGAACACAGGGGCATGAGGCTCGTAAAAATGGCAACGGTATCGAGAGAAAAAAAAAATAATACGTACTTTTTACGATAAACGGTCGAGTATATGGGAGAACGAGAGGTCGATAGGCCATGCAGCGTGCTTATATTTGCGAAAAGTAATTGTTTTTTTCCCCTCGAAACGGAAGTAATCTCCGGGAGCCGTTGTGACCGCGGAAGATTGAAAATTTTCACTCCCGGATAAGCCGTGGGTCAATGCGGGAAAATGCCAATTCACGGTCCGCGACACACACGATGTACTAAGAGAAAAAAATCTCTCCCAGCAGCATTTTTTGTGGTGATCGATGCAAAATACGCTTCGATTTCTTTTTTTCAGAATATGATTAACGATAATGTTGCAATTTTTTTGTTAATTTTGTTTAAAAAATCTCGACTTTTCAACACTTTTTCTTATCACGATTATTCTATTTCTACCGTAAAACAAATATTTCAGTTTAAAAGTTCATTCGCGAGAAAAGAAACTATCTTCCTTTCGTTTTATTTCTTTATTAATTCAATATGATTTTATTTCATATTTTTTGTTTTCACTGAGTGAAAATTTGCGTCGCGCAATTATTCTTAAGCTCCTTAAAAAAAATAAAGAAGCGGAGATAACCGAGGGAGGATTATAATATAAATATAAAGGGGTTGGTGTGATCGCGGTAAATCGTCCGCGACCACGAGGAATAAGTAGAAAAACTCCGAGATAGTCGGACGCATTCTCGCTCAACTCGAAGAAGACAGAAGACACTAACTTTTCTTTTTTTTTTTTTTCTACCAAAAGTAACGTTTTTTTCTCTTTCTTTTGGTTCATGCTCCTCCTCCAGCGTGCATGCTTGTTCGTTATGTTAGTCGAATGGAGGAAAGAGGCAGGAATAAAAAGTGGTCGTGAGAGGACGCGCGAGAAAGAGTTTTCTCGGGGCGAACAAAGCTTGTTACACTTCGGGGGTTAAGTTTTCGTTCTCTTTTCTCCCGTCTCGCGCCTCCTCGTTTTCCCCCTTCTGTCTTCTCGTGCACACGGCACGCAGTCCTCGGCTGCGCTACTTTCATTGTTTTTTTTTTACACGCGCTGTTCGTGCAGTGATTTATTCTGGACCGCGGTGTTCCACGAGTCCGGGAGTAAAAGCAGAGAGAAAGCGAGGAGATGAGAAGAAAGAGAAAAAAAAAACGAAAGATCGCGTAATTGCATCTCGCGAGATAAAATTTATAATCGAATCACTATTCATCGTCGCATGGATTTGTCTCTTGCTTTTTTCTCTTCAGCAGTTTCGGTCTTCTTTTTTATTAGGGACATTTGCAAATCGATATATCGAACGCGTCATGAAACATGTAAAGGGAGTACCTATTAACGTTTTTATAAACGTCTTTAAGCCTGTGAGTCTGCGAATGGCGACGAATGTCTGAATGGCTGTGTAAGAATGCGGCGTTGGGTCGGAGTTTATACGAGCGGTTGAAATGTCAAGGCGATATTTGTGAGCGAATATGGTAGAGTGAGAATCAGCGAGAATATATACCTAAATGTATCGGCGAGAGTCGGTATAGAACTATAAAAGTGCCTGTGAATGGTGTCAGCGCGAGTGTGTAAAGATTATCTAGGAGCGCATACATAAGTTTCGCCAAGAAATACTAGGTGGCTGTAAGTGTCAATGACTATCCGAGGGTGATAAGTTCCATGATGTAGCAGTAAGTGTCTGTGGGTAAGTGTCAATGAGCATTCGACAGTGATAAGTTTCATGAGACAATAGTAAGTGTCTGTAAGTGTCAATAAGCATTCGAGAGTAATAAGTTTCATGAGGCAGTAGTAAGCGTCTGGAAACGTCAATGAGCATTCGAGGGTAATAAGTTTCATGAGGTTAATAGTAAGTATCTGTAAGTGTCAATGAGCATTCGACGGTGATAAGTTTCATGAGACAATAATAAGTGTCTGTAAGTGTCAATAAGCATTCGAGGAGAGTAATAAGCTTCATGAGGCAGTAGTAAGCGTCTGGAAACGTCAATGAGCATTCGAGGGTAATAAGTTTCATGAGGTTAATAGTAAGTATCTGTAAGTGTCAATGAGCATTCGACGGTGATAAGTTTCATAAGACAATAGTAAGTGTCTGTAAGTGTCAATAAGCATTCGAGGGTAATAAACTTCATGAGGCAGTAGTAAGCGTCTGGAAGCGTCAATGAGCATTCGAGGATAATAAGTTTCATGAGGTAATAGTAAGTATCTGTAAGTGTCAACGAGCATTCGACGGTAATAAGTTTCATGAGGCAATAGTAAGTGTCTGTAGGTATCAATAAGCATTCGAGAGTAATAAGTTTCATGAGGCAGTAGTAAGAGTCTGGAAGCGTCAATGAGCATTGGAGGGTAATAAGTTTCATGAGGTAATAGTAAGTATCTGTAAGTGCGAATGAGCATCGGAGAGTGATAAGTTTCATGAGGTAACAGTAAGTATGTCACATAAGTGTCAATGATCATCCGAGGATGATCAATTTCATGAGGTAATAGTAAGTATCTGGAAGCTTCAATGAGCGTTTGACAGAGATAAGTTTCATGAGGTAACAGTAAGTGTCTATAAGTGTCAATGAACATCCGAGGATGATCAATTTCATGAGGTAATAGTAAGTGTCTGGAAGCTTCAATGAGCATTCGAGGATAATAAGTTTCATGAGGTAGTAGTAAGTGCCATGAGGTCATGTAAGTTTTATGAGGTAATAGTAGGAGTCTGGAAGCGTTAATGAGCGTTTGAGAGAGATAAGTTTCATGAGGTAACAGTAAATGTCCGTACGGGTCAATGAGCATTCGAGGGTGATAAGTTTCATGAGCTAACGTCTATAAATGTCAATGAGCGTTTGAGAGTGAGAAGTTTCATGAGGTAACAGTAAGTGTCTGTAAGTGTCAATGCATATCCGAGGGTGAGTACGAACGCCTGCACGAGCAAGCATATCAGCGAATATGAATATATAAGTGCCTCAAATCGAACGTAAGTATCCATAAGTCCCAATGAGTATCACGGAAAATGGAATACCAAGGCTCGTACCTCAACTGCGAGAATGTCTCTTGGGAACATTGGTGCGGATCGCAGTGCGATTATCCATCGACATCAAACCATTCTCCGTAATTATCTACATAAGTGTCTAAAATATGCCAATCACATTTAATCAACATTCGCGCAACGTTGATTATCGAATTACAATGAGATGATAATTAACGGGTCCATGATTTTGCAGCCTCCTCGTATCCGTACGTCGTACATGTCGAAAATTCAAAGAGATGAAATTCGTTGGACACAATGCGGGACGATATAACCAGAGATCAATTCGTTTGCCAAGAGTTATATATACGTAACGACCGAATACGCACATACGGTGTTCTCCCTTTTCGCTGACACACACACACACACACACACACATATATATATATATATATACGTACATATGTGCTCGTGTCTATATGTATACGTCGATAGCAAAGAGGAGGTATTATATTTACTTTCGCAGAATCGATAGGGGGGGCTTCTACCGATCGTTCTATTTCGATAGGGGCTCCCCCTTTTTGTGTACAGAGGAACTTGGCGAGGTACAAAGGCGGGAAATTGAAATACGTGTGCATGGCCTCCTCTTCGTCACCGTTCCGCGTGAGAGGAGCGGACGAATTTACCACGCGATAATACCGTTCGGTGAATCTCTCACCGTCTCACCCTCTGCCACAACCAGAGAGCGAACTCGCGACCGCGGAACATCACTTTTCCGATCTTTTTTGGAAAGGCACGTAGCCGCGCCATGGAAGAGAAAATTGTCGAGTATATACTTTTCGGTACGTATGTGCCATATATTATACATATATATAGACATGTATATGTTCAGAGGACTATAACGGAGTACGTTACCTCGCGCCACTTTGAACTCTCGATTCTTTTTCCGTACTTAGTTCTTAATCGTCGCGCTTTACCACATTGCACCTACATAAGGGAAATCAACATTACACCGTACGTAAGTGTTTATTTAATCTCCTTTCACTCCGTACGATTTACTTTTTACAAGAGACACTAATTCTTGCAAATAAAACAAAAATATTTGATTCTCACTTTGAGAGATGTTAGAAAGTGTTCATACAGTTTTGTGCAAAAGACACTCCTGCTTCGAGGAATATATATGTACTAATTATTTTTTTATAAATAAATTCTTGTTCGATGATTTACGATAAGTTCCGTAATAGAAAATTAAAAGTTTACAGAATATTGCAAACATTTTGGTTCAATATCCGTTTTATGGAAAATACATGGAGTTAAAAATACTATCGAGAAATATGATAACATGTATGGTAGAAGAATAAAACGAAGATTTGGCGACAAATGGCTAATAAATAATATATGAATCGACGAAGTGGACTCTATAACCAACCCATGTGTGTATAAAGTAAAGTGCAACGATAGTATTTCGTGTCAATAACATCGATGTGAGTTTTCTTTTATTTCAGGTTCAATATCACACAATACCGGATAATTTTCATTGTCAATTTTCGAAAAACATACATTTAATGATTTTCAATACGTGAGTATCATTCGAGGAATATTAGCGATATTCGGATGCATCACTCGGTTTACGATGATAAAAGGAAAATTGAGCACAATGAATTGTTTTAGTTGTGAGTATTGGGGTGTATGTTTTCGGGGGAATTGTTTTTTACTTACAAACAAATTATACACTTGCAGAAAGGTTAAATAAGAAACCTGTTAAAATCTGAGCTCTTTATATTAATATTTAAAGGTTTCGCATCGCGAATTTCTATTTCCTATTTACATAACATGAGAAAATTTGTTTTTTTATGTTTGGAATTTTATACCTCGGTAATTTCATATTGTACATACAAACACGTGACATATTTTTATGGAGAATTAAATGCGCTATAAAAAAGATTTCTTACATTCTTTTGATAGGCTTAACCATACAAATGATATTCAGGTTTAAATATTAAACCGTATGAAAATTCAGATGATTCAATTTTCTAGGAAATTTCTTTAATTCATAATTAATAAATATTGGTAGATAGTTTTTTAAGGCTTTAGAAAGATATATTTTGTCAGAAAAATGGTTCTGATTACCTAATACTTGTTACATTATCTACGAAAGCGATGGACAAAATACTTACGAGTAAAAAGGTCCTTATGATAAACCAACCAAATAACGAACCAAACAAAAAGAATTCGATATGGATGATAACAGCTTCGACACTAGGTAGAATATTTTTTTTAATTTTGCATAGTTCAAATGTTATTAACAGTTTTCGTGGATGGCTTTGCGTTTTGTCGAAATTCTTGTTCAACAAAACGCCACTTTTGCAAAAACCAATTTTATACAAATCCTAGAAAAATGTTAGGAATCCGCCATTTTGTTTAGTTCAGCTCTGATAAAATTTATAAACAGCACACAATACTTGTAAAATAAGGACTTTTTTCGATATGTTGTTTAGTTTCTTTGAAAAAAAAATCCTAAAGTTTGCTATATTTTTCGTCCTCTAAAGTGGTTTACTCTTCATTTGCCCTTGAAAACCGTAAGTTCATCGCATCAGTTTCAGAAACTTATTATCATAATAGCATACGTTCATTATTCGTATTGTAAAATAGACCTGGCACTACATCTGCATCACCGGAGATACAGCGCCGCGAAAAGTCGATTTTTCGAGGTTTCGCGATATTCATCGAAAGTGACCATATTGTCTTCCGATGAATTTTAGTCCTTTCTCACGCTCTAAGAGCCTATGTCGATCGCAAATTTCCCGTACAACAAGAAAATCATGGTTTCATTTCAGAATTTTCCGATTTTATTGACCCTAAGCAGGTAAATCGTTATTGTGGATTTGTTGCGTTTTTCTCCTCAAGTTTTCGAGATATCGACCGAAATAACGTTATAATCTTAATCAGCGACAAATTTCCGATTCCGCAAACACCCAACAAAGTCTTTTTGGACGAAAAAAAATTTTACCCTCTGACAGGTGCCGATCGTCGATTTTCGGATTTCACTTTCGGCACTTGTTTTATTTCATTCAAATATTTGCCAACACTGATTTCCAATTGAAAACAATTTCAACAATACTACACGTGAAATTAGATATATCCAATATAAACAAGCATGTAAATACTGCTCAATTAATTTCATTTAAAAAAACCCGTACGATTCCATAGACATCGATAAAAATTTAATCAAGCAGAAATCAGTTCATTTCTTTTTTTCGGTTGACCCTTAATGAATCTTCGCGTGACTTAATAAACATTTTATCAATTGCTTTCTTCGTCGCGTTATTAAAAACTTCCGTTGGAACTTATCGCGTAAACAAATGTTGATTTTTCTTTTCACTTGGAATATTCGAGTTTGCAGAAAATATGAAGTATAAATGTGCTTTTGCGGTGACTCGATCGTCGAGTATATTTCTGTAACGCGTATTAATATAGCCGAGTCTACACTAGGAGATCTCGAATCACGAGTCATCTTGAGTTGTGGCGTAGGCTAAAGTTCAACGACTGGGCGAAAACTCGGCGAGCCATTTTATTCGCTAATCAATTACGGCGAGACGGACCTATTGAAATAGTAAGTGTATCGGCAAACTGGGTTACTACCAATCGAGGATGGACGTTACCGTTTGGAGAAAAAAATCCACTTAAAATCATTCGACGAGTGGAAGAATTTGGAATAAATTTGTCACGAAGAAAAAAAAACGAATTAAGAACTTTAAAGAATTGATTTCTGTCTTTTGGAAATAAAATATGTTTCTAGTCCGGAGGTTGATTACTCGATGCAAAATTAAATTGTATTTATTACACATAAAAGGACAAACATCTTTCTTTGACATTCATTTTGTAACCATGTCCAAGTTTGAGGTTAGTTTTTATTTTTTCACGGTAACAAAGTAATTTTTTAACATAGACTAAAGTCAAATAAAGTTGCTATTGCCATTGGAAAAAATACCGTTTTTTGATACATTTTCGATACTTTAAATTTGATATCGATACATCGATATATCGAAATAAAAAATATCGCACGAAAATATCGATATATCGAAATTTTTTGGCCGTTTTCGTTGAATTGTTCTGTACGTAAGGAGAGTGCTAACCATTGGTCCATTGACGAAATTCAATGAGAGAATATTTAAGACTGATGTCGAAATCTTATCGTAATTTGAACACGTGAAAATTCATAACGATATCCATGCAATTTTGCATTAAGGGGTACATTGCCGGGGAAGGGCGGCTGGAATTGAAACAGCGGGGTTGCAAGACGTTTTTTTGTAATCCTTGCACGAGGAAGCAACATTAATCATCATTTACTCGGTATCATAAAAGTACGATTAACGTGGCAGAAGATAAACATTTATATGGATTTACACATAAATATGGCTTAGTTCGTCATCCTCGTGTACGAAAAATTTCATTACATCTTTTTTCTTTCAACAAATCTGTAATAACGGTTTGATTTCCATTTTTCATACTTCGTTTTAATTTTTTACAAGATTCTCCGTAAATCTCGGTGAAAAATGTATCGATCAATCTCAGCTTAATTAACGATTGCAGGGATTTTCTCTTAATGAATAATTTTTAGTTAAATTAATGATACGATAGAATAGAATGAGTTATGTAAAATTGAAATTGTGTCATTATTATAAAATTTTCAATGTGAACAAAATATGATAATTCTGCTTTGCCAATTGTACGAAACAATTTATTAATGGTAAATCATAATAAAAAATATTTGTTACTACTTTTTCCTATATACAATATTTGAAATATTTGAAAAACAAACGAATGTATAAAAACTTAAACGAATTTTCCTTTTCATTCCACCGCTCTCTAGTTCCACTCATGACTAAATTACAAAGCTCGAAAAAACACATTCGAAAAATATCAACATAAGAGAGATAATAAATCATGGTGATAACGCTGGAGTCTATCAATTTTTTGATAATAATTAACAATTTAATTATGTATTAATTGGCAAATTTATTCATTCATTTGTTTATTTAGTTTATTATTAAAACGATTTAATGGGTACAGAGTGTAATAATTAACTCGTGGTTTCGATTGCAAGTAGTCAAACAATTTGTATGATCGGACACCAGCATGGGCATTTCCAATGTTGAAGTTTGGGAATATTATTATTACTATAGGAGCGAACGGATGAATTGGAGCAATACAAAAAAAAAATTATTCATTAAAGGTATTATTATTTCGTTCATTGTTAATCAGTCCTTTGGTTAATAAACTTTCATTGTTATGAAGTAGAAACCTACTAATAATTGTTTAAGGTAATAAAAATTGTTTTTTCAATAATGTGTCTGTAACTAACTACATGTGAAATCGACGATGTCGCCTTAAACTTGGCAAGTTTAATAACTCTTTAAAGGGGGAAATCCCAGTAGAGCCTGAAAAAATAGGCATATTTCCGGGATTTTTTTTGGCTCAATGAAAGGTTTAATCGAAAATCTGTAAAGTAGGTTTTATATTGTTAGTAATGAAGTACAAAATGTAATTTTTTCAAAAACAAATATCTCAAAATGGCGGCTCTGCAGCATATTTTCGAAGGCGCTGTTTTCGGAAGGGGGAGGAAAGAAACCTTTCTTAATTCTTGACCTGGAACAGAAAACCTAAAATGTTTAGTTTCTATATAACATCAGCTATAGAGCCACGTAGGGATTTTTTGAAATATTGCTTAGTTTCTGTTTTATCGACAATTTTATGACGCTTTTTTTGCGTTAAATTTGTAACTTTTTTAAAACGTGCACCATTTTGCGAAAAATCAATATATCGAAAAAATCCTACGTGGGTCTTGCAGCTGATGTTATATAGAAACTAAAAATTTTCGGTTTTATGTTCCAGGTCAAGAATTAAGGAAGGTTTCTTTCCTCCCCCTTCCGAAAACAGCGCCTTGGGAAATATATACTTTACAGATTTTCGATTAAACCTTTCATTGAGCCAAAAAAAAACCCGAAAATATGCCTATTTTTTCGTGCTCTACTGCGACTTCCCCCTTAAGTAAATCTTATTAATAATAAACATAAACATAGAACCTATGGAAGTCTTGTAACCCTAAGGGGAAACAATAAAGAAATACATTAAACCTATGGTAAACTAAGGAACATATATTTAACTAAAATATATAATCTTTTTAACGCGTAAATGGAAGACAAAATAATATATCGAAAATTAACAGATTTTTTCCTTCAACTACTCGAAGCAAAGAGCACAAATAAAATCTTTGGGATCGTCACAATCCGAAGACTCCTAAAACATTTTAGATAAAAATACTACTTCTTAATTATTCTAAACCCAGCTATATTTTGAAAAATAAATACAATCAAACAACGCTACAGTCAACGATAGCTATTACGATTAAAATGAATTCCGTTAAAAAATTGTACAATTCAAAAAAATTGATTTCCCTTCAACTATAATTTCCTTGTCTCCCAATACAAATTTACTAGAACCTTCTTTAATCCTTTTAGTGCCGAAGGCCGATATACAGGCCTTTGCTGCACTAGCGAGAAGTGCCAGAACCGATATATAGACCGGCACCTTGTAACGCTTTACTATTCGCATTGCGCAATTTTTAATGAATTTTAAAAAACTAGTGTCATTGTTTCGTTCTCTATTTCGTCCTTAAGGCCCTTTGAGCCCTAAGGACGCATATATGCGTCAGCCTATGCGTCTGCGGACCACATAAGCTTGAAACTACTCAAGTCTCAAAGGGTTAACCCTTTGCACTCCAGCCTGATTTACTGTTACCTTTTAAATGTCGCAAATACGGCGACAACGGAGGGCAAAGGGTTAATATTCTGCTTTTTGAATCACATAAATATTGTTTCTTGTTTGGTTTTCACGAGCATTTTCCCAAACCCGTGAAATTCGGCCGGTTATTCTCGCATAGGGACCTCTTTTTCGTCTGGCACTAAAAATCTTAATGTATACGTGCAATAACATATTTATAATCAAGCCCGAAGAGAAAAACTTCTAAACGAAGTAAACAAAATTCTGAAAAAAAAAAAAGTTTATTTTCCTAATCGTCTCAGATCCATCGCCCCTTAATTTTGTTAAATTCTAAAAAAAGAAGAGAGACGAGGAGAAGGTGACACGAACGATTACTTCGCGTTAAAAAACGGGATCGATTTCCATCCGCGCGAGCGAAATAAAAATAAAAATATTCCGCCGTCTGACCAAACTCGACTCGTATCCCTTACCTGTCGTTGTTTGTGCCCGATCTCCTGTCGTTGCTCGTCGCAACCCCCGTCCCGTCCCGTCTCGTTATTCTCGACATCCCGATTCACTTCTAGCGCGCGCGCGCACGCACACACGCACACACCCACCCACAAACACAGCTCACGATACAAACAAAAACGTCGTCGTTGCAGCACACTCGACGATTCAATCTCGCGACACTCACGCGAGACCAAGTTTTTTCGTACGATCGTCAATCATATTTTTAACATGGATCAACGACTGTACGATCGAATCACGATCTTCACCAACAAAACCCACGCACAAATCACCAAGGATCGTCGTATCGAACATCCAATTTTTCGATCGAACAATTCCAAACATACGCGCAACGATTAATCCACTATTTTCAAATCCCACCACTAATTCCTCGATAACTCGGCGCTCTTAATATACAAAATACTTCACCGAACTTAAGAAACGAAAATAAATCCAAATTAAAATTGTTCACTCGTCCAACACTCGAATTTAATTAATCGATTTGAAAATCAACGATATTATGTCGAATTGACATTTTGCAGTGTTTACACGGAGGGTAGTGTCACCTTGAGTATATTAAAAAACGATACAACCGTCGTGTCTTCCCTTTGCCTCGCCGGTATCAGTCACAAGTCGAAATCACGAAGAGCGTATCACACATTGCAACGTCGAGACGACGTTTCGACTCGCGATATTATACGAGTGTAACAACAGTGCGGCATATTAACGCGAAGACGTGAAATACCTATAAGCCGTGGCAAAAAGGATAGACGGACACGCGAGTCGTCTCTAGGTCTCTATTCTCTATCGCCGTCCGTCCTCCCTCTCGTTCACTCGTTCGGTCGATCAAGCTTTTCAGACCCGTGCCCAAAATAAGCTATCCACTATGCCTCTTGACGAATAATCTTCCTAAACTCATACACGAGAACGCAGAGTCTCGATTGCACGCGAGGATAAAGCGCACGACAAGTCGACACGAGAAAACTAAAAATGTGGGAAAATATTTGAGTAATAATAATTCTCGATATGGAACTAGGATCGTTTCGATTCTAGGGATAATTGTATCGAGGAATTAATCGAAACGTTGTTTGATCATTGGTTTTGTTTAATTGTAAATTTTTATTATTTTTGTTTTGTTATTGTGAGAAAAATATTGCACAGTGTGTCGATTGTCAAAGCGTCGCATTGTGAATTATTCTACGCTGCGTCGGAAAAGCTCGTGGTAATCACGGATCTTCTTCACGGTGTATCCACGCACTGTCGATAACAACGGAGCACCTACCACTGTGCGTAAAACGTTGTCACGTTGATATATATTTCTTTTTTCTTTTGGAGGTTTTTCGCCACTTGGTAGGATACAACACAGTTGCACGGTATAATTTTTATTGCGCAGGCACGATTAGCGACGATCTGGGGGAATTGTTGAACGCACGTGTTTTGGGACAGATGGAAATAAAGAGAATGGAAAACAAACGAAAATTATGATCACGATGTAACGTTGAATTGATATTATACATACATATATGTGTGTATATATATATACATGTATGTATATGTACGCGGGTGACGAGCGACGAGAGAATATATCCGATCCGGAACGCTGCCCGTCCAGAACTACTGGCGCTACTACATCGGCACCCTCTCGGCGTTCCCCCTCTCGATCGGTCGCTTGCTTGCTCTCTCGCTCGCACTAGTAACTATCCCCCCTTGCCGAAACTGCAGTGAACCACGCGCCCCTATCCCCACTCTCGTTAAGCACGCACTATACTACCTGGAGCGTGACACACGCTCGTTGGAAGAGTGGGGGAAGCAGTCGCGTGGCGGCCGTGGCCTCATGTAGTACGGAGTGGGGATGTCGGCTAGAGTCGCCCGCGGGACGATGCGGCGGCTCGGTCAGAGGTGGGGGGAAAGAGAAAAAGGCGCATGCGCCTACATAGACGCTACCGTGTTCGTGTTCGCTCTCGCAGCAGCAACGTCGGCAGCAGGAAAGAACTGCGAGAAGAGCGCACGAAGACTCCGGCAGGAGATGGAGAAACGAGATAGAGACCCAATTACTGATCGTTCGAGGAACTCGTGAAGCATCTAAATCGATATATCACGGTCGGCTCGCGAATCATTTCCCATCGAGCCACGAACGATTATACTCGCCGTAAACGAAAAACGTTTCAAGCTAAGTCGTTCGATTCTTATCGATCGTGTATATACGTTGACCAGATTCGAGCCTCATTTATTGAAGGATAATAAAGTGGGCCGTTAGCTTCGACGTTATCCCGCGCTCGAGAAATAGCGCTGCTGAGGGTCAACAGTACGATTTACATACGGTCAGCCATCGTGGTTGTTTATATATCGTACATTTTGTACGTACGTGTGTATACCTTTCGAATGGCAACGAGAGGAGGACGGAGAAGGTGAACGTGCGCGCGCTTATATCGCGTAGTGAGAGCGGGTGACTGGAGAGGGGCGTGGTAGGGGGCGAGAGAGAAAGAGAGAGTGTCGATAAAGGGCAAGCAGCAAAAGAGCGCGATGTAGCGGCATTGTGAGGAGGGAGCGGGCGTACAGTGACAGAGCGAAAGACTGCAGGATAACCTCTTACTCGAGAGTTGAAGATTATTTGCGGGCTAATGTCCGGTCTCTTGGCCGGACAGTCCGCGGTGGCAACGGTGAGCTGACGGGGGCCGAAGCGATGGCGACGAGGTCGAGAACCTCACCGGCAGAGATCGAACGTGCGTACTACACACACCACTACCTGAAGGTTACTCCTGTTTCGCTACTACTACTACTATTACTATTACTACTACTACTACTACTACTACTATTGCTACTACCACACTCCAACACTATTACAACTGCTACTGCTGGTTTGCTACCATCACGACCGTATGGGGCGCTACATGGAAGCAAATTATTTCCCTACTCCCCAGTGCACGATCCGACTGCGCGACGATCGCACTAGCTTGATAATTAGTCGAACGATCCGATGTCAAACATACCCGTTAATTGATGCATATGCAGATTTGCACGGAAGTTTCAAGGAATCACGATGTGTGTATATATATATATATATATATACATTTGTTTAAAAGATAGCTGGTATTAAAATCCCTGGAGGTCCTCCATTTAATGAACGAGTGAATTACTATTCATATGTGTCCAATGGCCGCTTTTTTATTTAAAAAAAATTATATTTCACTTTTATAAATTGTACACATTTATTTTATAGGATACACTATGGGGATCTTTATGCTCACCTAACGAAATGTCAACTTTGTTACTTAATATCGATCTTTTCGACGACATCCAGCACACTCGTCTTTTCAAATCCACATTTGATGACATCCCGCTCGAGCGAGAATAACGCTATATCGAGTTAGTGCGGAGGAAGGAGGCCCATGCTTCCTGTTAACGCACAATAAATGGAGGATAACCCAAGAAAAATATCGTCACGAGCCGACTATGAGGTGGACCTATACACATCACACTTCTTCAACATTAGACACTGAATTTACACTTCATCCTGCTGCAACGACAGCTGCGACTTCTAGGAAGAACAGAAGAATCCTCTTCTTTTATCGAAATTAAGTCAGCCAATCACAGATGTCCAGCGTTAAACACTGATGGTAAGAATGAAATATTGGCTAATGAAAAAGTTCAACTATTCAAAATTATTGGTAAGTATTTGGTATAAAAAGGCTACTTTTTCAACGAGAAACCAGTTGATCTTCAACATTCACCACCGTTACACCACCGGGTCCCCAATGTTACTTCAACTTCAGTGAAATAAGAATCTGTAAGGCTTTCTTGACTGTTAAGTATGGCATTCACTTAAGTACAAAGCTATAACTCATCGAGACCAAACTCGTATATTGTGAACGATATCATTAGATTTTATCGACCTACGATATATTGTAAGAGACAATAAATTGTGCGGTGAAAACAAAACTCTTCTAACCGTCTCATATAACGAACATACTCTTCCTATCCTTCACCGAATCTTCAAGAATCACCATTGCATCATACCAGGCCCCATCGGATCACCAGCATTGCACACCCAACGAGGGATTGAGTCGACCATTACCTCATGCAACGTAGTCAAAATTAAGCACCGAACTAGTCGACAACTACGCTGCCGTCCTAGTCGAATACACCCCCCCCCCCCCCCCCATTTTGTAATAACAATTAGGCGAAACTTCCGTTCCTAAGTAAAGGACTTAATTGCCCTGACTCGAAAAGAGAATTCGAACCTGTTCACGTAGCCTCAGACTCGAAGAGTCTAGTAGGTCGGAACGCATAACCGATAAAAGGTTATTAGGAAAGGGAACAGATGTCGCACGGGATTGACGCTGAAGGCGTTGCATTGGCAAAGGGCGAAGATGAGAATTAAGGCGCGATAGGGCAAAGGTGAAAATCGAAAGACGATACTTTCAAGCGACAGACCTCAAACGATTTTCAACGTCGGGTTAATCGACATGGGTTGGGTCGACGTTACGGGCCTTCAACATTCTCGCTTCGAAGGGACATTCGACTGTGCCATCAGATAGCTATATCACCGGTAAGGTATAGACGCGTTGCGGCTTCGCCGATATACCGTATATCGCATAACCCCCGGCTGTGTTGGCTCTTCTCTCCTGCATGAGCCACAGTCGCGGTTACGTATGGCAAGGATACGTCATTGCTTGCGGTGCACGTGCACTTTGCAGGTGCCAGACGGCGCCCTTGCATCGTGGAGACGTTAGATCTCACGACCTGATGTACGGAATATTCGCAAGCTTCGAAGTATTTTTCATTGCGTTCATACCTCTTAAGATCCCGACCTAAGAGCAAGGAGAATCTCCGATTATTATTCGAGAGAACATTTATCAGAGATTGGGTTTTGTCCCTCAATTTGCTCGCCCACATTACTCGATTGTTCGTTTCAATTTTTTTGAATAAATTCTCATTGTAGGCAGCATTAGCAACGTAAAAGTCGTTGGCGACTTTATTCAACATATCTGTTGGAGCGTTTAGGATAGAGTGACGATAGTATGTATATCATAGGAGACTTTAGTACTATTAACGGTTTGCACTGGAGGTACTTTGTTCATCACTATAAAGTGGTGAGCCAGAGTGAATCTCTCGTGTGCAAAAGGTTTCATTAAGTTTGATCAGGAATGAAAACAATAAAATGAGATAGAAATTTAAACAATGATATCACACAGCTCTCCTTTGATACATGAGCATGATGCACGTGCATGACAAGATGCAACATGCAGTTCAGATCTATAACAGAGTAAAAGTCTCGAGAAATTCAACCGGTAGCTTTCAAGTGAAACTGACAATTAGTAAATTATCTTCTCAGAACGATGACAATGGCGCTGACAGGATTATGCACGGACGAATTAATCAAAGATTTGTCGATAAGTATGAAAAATGAAAAGATATGGAATATTAGATAAAGGCGTTCTTCTTGGGATGTTTTGTTAAACGAACATTGTTGCATCAAATATGACATCCACTTTTATCATTTGAAAATAAATTTATAAGTTTAATTTCTCTTTGATAATGAAAATCATGGAATTTCACCAAGAAAACAAAAGTTTTAAGTGGCCGATAAAAAACGTATTTTAATTAAAACAAATTCTCTTTCGTTTCTAATATATAACTTACGTTGGTAAAACGACTTCAAACGTTGTGGGGCAACGGGAAATAGCAGTACCTCTATATGAAGATCCAAATCGATCCGACGATGTCTGAGCTCTGTCGAGACGTGCAGGGAGGTATAATTTCGGAGTGCAATATTAATATGCATCACCCTTCAAAGAGTTCGAGTGCCTAGAAATTGCCATGCAACGGCAATTCAAGTGGAAACAAGATGCCAATGAAATCGGCCCCAGCATAGGCTACGATGCGCACCAACGAGACCGCATTCCCTCTCTACGAAGATTAACGCCCATACCACTTGAATAGACGGATCGCAATCGTGAATCTAAAATTGCTAAATAATTATCAATTGCTTCTGACATTCCATTATTTCACAGGGAATTATACAGACTTTATTATATGGAAACTTTCAAAGTTTGGAGACGTGTTTTTAAGATCTTTTGCAACTATCTCTCCATATCCCTTGATGGGGTTTTCGCCCCATGGAGTCTCGAATAAAATGATGATGAAACGTTTTGAAAATGACCGGTCTGTTAAACATCTCTCCATATCCCTTGATGGGGTTTTCACCCCATCGAGTCTCGAATAAAATGATGAAACGTTTTGAAAATGACCGGTCTGTTAAACAAACTCTTGGATCAAATAATTTCTACTTTATGGATGGAGGCGTCAGGGCTAATTTTTCAAAAGTCTACCATTACGACTCTTAAGACTATCGTGCTACGTGTATATTTCCATTTGTCTTTTCGATCGAGTCTGAACCGAGGGATCGTTTCTTTTTTACTATTCTCATATCTATTGGAGAGTCAACTTGGTCGATGGTAAGATGAAATAACGGCCGATACGTGTGTCTACAGGACGCATTTTTTTATTTGCATGTTTATAAAGAACGTCCTATGTGAGCACGTGCGCTTGAAATTCGTCGACGAATAGCGTTTTTTTTTATTTGTTTTGTTTCGTTTGTAAGGCTCTTTCTACCTTTCTTTTACATAGTCGTGGAGAGGGTCGGTACGCGTCGGCAATCGCACAGTGGATGCACTGGCATATTTGCCTAGGTCGCCCACGAGTATTTTCGCAAAGGAAATAAAAACCGGGACGTGAGCCCAGCGCAACTATGGCACCGTGCCAGGCCAACCGAAGGACGCGCGCACCGATAGCTTTTTCCTTTTCCTCTCTTACTCTCTCTCCCTCTCTACCCCGCGCCCCCTCTTACTCCCCCCCCCCCCCGCTCTCTCTCTCTCTCTCTCTCTCTCTCTCTCTCTCTCTTGCTTTTTCCACTTTTTTTTCTTTCCTTCTCTCCGATCCGATGCCAACCCGTTTCTCGAAGGCATCGACGAACGTAAATTGAATCGAATGCCGGCGAGCACTCGGATAAATCCGTGAGATGTTTATGGCCCCCTCCAAAGCGGAGGTTGATACGAAAATATTTGCCCGTTTCGATGAAAATTTGCTTATGCACAATGCCATAACGGATGACCGATTGAACTCGTCTGTCGTGGCTCTCATTTACGAGAATACATTACGTATCTGTCGTGTATGTGATCGAACTTATAGTCTTTTTTTTTCCTAATTTTCGCCAACGATAACCGATTGATGCGACGCGCACCAATTTCATGCGACATACATCTTGTTCCAATACGAATGTGGATTTCAATTCAACTTTAGTAGACAATTGGCAAAATGCTTTCATATTTTCGAATATCATTTAAATCATTAAGATTTTGGGAACGTTACGATTACGTATGCCAAGACATTGTAAGCTCTAACGAGACATTGTTCTCATTAAAGGTAGTTCTATCGTTACAGCGTTTTTGTTAGATTTCACTGAAAATTTTCAGAAACGTTCTTTGATGTTATATGTATATGTGTGTAAAATTTCAGGGGCCTTTATCGACTCAAAAATCATGATATTTATTCTTGAAAATAGTCGCTTTTCGCAATCTCCCATAAGAGCCCGTGTTAAATATCGCAACATTATACAACGAGTATCTCGATCATTTGGTCGATGAAGCCTGTTGAAATTTTGCACACATTTTTATATGACATCAAAGAAGCTTCGATTACTTTTTATAACAAATCTTATGGAAAACAAAATCCATGATTTTGTTTATTACATAACAAATAAACTTTCCGTAGGATCAATTTGAATTTTGAGTATGTTGTTCTTTAGTCGATTTGCAACAACTTTTCTTAATGAACTTTAACGCTTGGTCCACTTCCAATGTGAGAAAAAACGGGAATAAAATTTTAATCCTTCACCCAACTATAGGACTACCTTAATACAACCAAAATCGAGGCGGACATCTTGTCCACGTCTGAGAGATCATTTTGTACACTAGACTGTCCAGGATGATCCTTTCGGAGGTTTTTAAAAAAGTCATAATAAAATGAAGAAACATTTAATAATTGAATATTACGAGTATGACAATAGCAAGATAGATTAATTTTCCATGAGTAAATACTTTTAGATCTGAATTAAGTTAAAAATTCTTTAAATTACGAGCATTTCTGCCGCGGGAGATCACCTCGGACACCTTTCCTTCGCAATAACCGCACTAAAAGAGTTTAACCATTTGTTTCCGGATTCCCCAACGAGCTTGTTAATTACGCCTACACAAATTCCCCCGAAGAATGATTTCAAGTAAATAGTTTAATTGTCGCAAAGTCTCGCAAAAGCTGCATAACGCGATAGGCAAACCGATAGAAAAAAATTTCATATCTCACCTTCGCTCGCAATTCCCAAGGGTAAAAGGGCTACCATTCTTAGTTTTAGCAACTTCCCACAGGGCACCTTACCGCACGTTGCACATTGAGTTCCCGGGCATTTTTCCGTAATCGTAAGATCCAATATGGCCGCATAGATTATTCAAATTTATACGATTTTGCGAAAGAAAATAAAAAGAAAGCACGTACCGACTGTACAGAGAAGCCCGTTAACCTCGAGGGAATATCTCATTGATAAAAGCACCGGGAAAATGTATCTTCGGGACGAAGCTCGAAGTTCAAAAGTTTTTCTTGGTTGGAATAGCCAGGAAACTGCTACGGACGAATATAAAATACTGCGATAAGAACGCTCTTCCACGTTCGATGTACATGCACGTGTTCCATCTGTTATATACGTATATATATATATATATATATATTTTAAAAAAACCACTGTATCAATATATATAGATATATGCATTTATTGACGGGATGGTTTGTCTTGACCAAAAGGATTTCGTGAAAGTGACCGTGTCATTCGACGGGGACACTTTATTTTCTCTCGGTTTCGTAAGGTGGAAGAAATTGCGAAGGACACTCGATAGGAGAGTGGTGCTCCATAGTGCGATACGGTTCGATGGAAAATCGAGTGCCAGAAAAGGGTGCATGATAGAGAGTGAGCGAGAGTTTGAAGAGAGATATCACAGCTAAGAAATGTTTCGAGGGTAAAAGATGGCCGAAGAGGATCAATGTGTCGACCGGGATTTCTCCGTTCGTCGATCGAACTCGCACGAATTGGCATACTCGATTCTAGGATACAAGCCGGTATAAGTTTATCCAACGTGGGCTATATCAACTATAGTCGAGGAGTTGAATGTATGTACTTTGTAAATTTTCGAAAAATTTCTAGATAAACTTGTGCTGGGTATCCAAGCTTACTCGATTGAAGGACAGAAATAAAGTATACGTGTGTAATTAATAACGCGATATCGGTAAGTCATTTATGAACAGAGATACGATTTATTTTGATTAAACTGAATCTCCGTTCGACCAATAATTAACAGATTTTCGTTATTTCGAAATTTCATTCATTCAATCGATTCACTTATTCTACAACCATTTTCTCCTGCCAATAACAGAATTATATAATAACCATACAAAATATTCAAGGTTTAAGTACTAGTGTATGTCTCCAAAACAGAAATACATCCTTCCACGAACCAATGAGTAAACAATACAAATAAAACCGCGTAATAAACTTCGATCTCAATTTCTCACGAGACTCACTTCGATTTGTTCAACGAGATATTCTCAGAACGTAAAACGACGCTTCTTCTTCGTTACCGCAATACTACTCGTGCGGATTACGCTATTAAACCCGTGGGCCACTTCTTTCTTCGTAAGTTATCTCTTTTATGTACTACACGATATAACTGTGGACATGATATATATGTATATATATATGAAACACAATACATATAGTACGTACACCGTTACTGACAGAGCGCGAAATTGGCGGTGTACTAATTACACTCCTTGACGAGGTCGAGCTGGAGTGGAAGCTGCAGTAGCGGCATCAGCACCGAGAGGCGAGAGGAGCTTGCAGTTTAGTCCAAATTGCAGTTGGACACGTTGGGCAGCCTTCACATTCACGTGAAAAGCATGCGCGTAGTTCACCTTTCTTTCTCTTCCCTTCGCAGTCCCCTCCACTGCTCGCTCCTTCTGACCGAAATCACTTGAGTTGTACGATTGTTTTTGTGGCAATTGCTTTCCCATTAGTGTCCCGAGAAAATAGCTCCTGAAAAGCTCCCTTGGCTGTTATCCCCCTCCTCTAGCCAACTGCGTCGCTTTCCTATTTTCTCCACTCACCCGCGCACTAACCCAATCCTCCCTGAGTCTAAGTAGGTTATGTACGGGCAAAAAAAAATAGGCAAATTGGAATTTGCACATTGTTCCATGGTATTCTGTTAGGGGTCGATGGAAACCATTTTAATGAGCAAGTAGCATCTTGTATATTGGTTTTGCTTCGTTGTCGGGGAGTAGGAAACTTCGCTAATGCGGAGATACTGCCAGCAAACACACGTCCCAATTTCGGTTTCTAGGTTTTTTCCTCTATTATTTGTAGTCACTGGATAAGGTATGCGTTGTGTTTAAACGTTAACAATGTTACTCAAAATGTTACAGATATTAACTCAATATTCCTATTTCGTTTATAGTTCAATACGGTCATATCTTAAATTTGTGTTTATGATAATAACCTCCTGATTACTCAAGCTACTTACTTTCCGTATTTCTCCGGTAACTTTTGATGTTCTATGAGTAGTATAAAGGCAGCCAGGAAGATAAATTGCATTATTATCAAGAGGAAATAAGTAGTTTTTTTTAACAATTCGAGGACATGATAAATTTCATACCGTTCGAAATACGCGTAATTCTGCATAATGAAAAGAATGATGGATAAAAAATAATTCTACGTATCGTAGACAGAATCATATTTTTCTTCCCTAATTAAGAGAAACACAGTTAAACAAAGATATCGATCTAATTATTAAGAAAATAATTATACTTATCATAAATAATAATTGTAGACATCATTTGAACAGAATAAATTGAAAAGCGTAGAAGTGGTTAACGTAATGATACAAAGACTGAACTCGTCGCTTCCTACATATTTGTTTACAACTCGGCTCATAAAAGTCAGTGTTACACGCGACGAGCAATTCGAAAGCGCAATTCGGACTCTCTTCGAAACTGAGCCACTGATCGCGGTCAAATTTTAAAGGTGTCTAGAGAATTATGGCAAAAAGTGGCAAGTCCGAAAGCGATAGCTGCATTTCTTAACCCATATTTCTTCTAAACGGATGATCTTACGCAGGAAAATTGAGAACCAGAGAATCGGATTGTTATTAATTGGGTTTTAGCATTGCCGTACGTTCCTCGACGGATCAACAGTTTCGAAAAAAATTGGACCTATTACTGTCCTTTTACCGATGATGTCTGTTTCACAATGAGGGAAAATAAACATGAAGCCACGTGTCTCCGTCAGATGAGAAGTCGATTTCTCAGTTTCTCCGAAATTGATCGAATTACTGAGATAAAACTAACAATAAGTGTTTCTGAATGTACCAGTTATGCGACAGCATCAAGCTTCAATTGCCCGAGAAACGCGTCGCGCTTACGTCACTAAATGACGGAATCGATCCAAGAAAATGGCGCCTTACGTTCGCCGAAATAATTAGCTATTTGCAAGAAACTGTCTATGAACCCCGGCCGGTGTCTTCCATGACACTAATTGTAATTGACTTAAATCCCACCACGTTGAAAACTGGTTTGAAAAATCCGTGAAAATATGGAACTTGGCTATTTCGATCGAAAAATAAACCAGTCACGTATATATACATAATCTTATTTAATTCTTATATATAGGACGAAAATAAAAATCTCCTATTCTGTAGCATAAATTCGCATATCGTTTGAGAGAATAAAACCTGAATTCTCATTTGCTCTATGCAGTCTCTCTGCATCGCGAAAGTACATGATCGAACCTGCGCATGACGATCGATGCAAAGGATTGGGGAGCAACTCGAAACCCTCGATCAATGGAACATAACATATAAGCATACCTCAGCGCGTTATCTCATTATCTACTAACCAGATTATACAAAACCGGGTATGATAGATGAACGGAGAGAAGCAGAGAGAACGAGAGACTAGAAGAAGGATAAAGATGAGGTTTCGACATTGGAATCTGGTTATGCCACTTTAATGCGCGCATGTGCGTTCGCGTGTGTGCGCCGACCTTGAAATTTCCGCATCTCTTCGTCGTTGGTACTTCCCGCACTCGGGAGTTTTATACGCATCGCGAGTACATTTGAAAGAGTCGAGGAATTATTATCGAGCGAGGGAAGCAAAATTTAAAGCGAAGCAGGAGATGGCACGGAAGCGTGTCACCAATCGAGCGGATGTCTCTGAGTGGAGTAGCGCGTGGAGACGATGTGGAATGAGATAGGATTGGGATGAAGTTCTCTTTCGAGGGTACACGCTGCTACGCAACCGATATAGGAGAAACGCGACGATGCCTGCCTGGCTAAGAATAGTTAGAGGTCGTCGTCATAGCGCCCATCAACGTCCCAGACCCAAGGCGACCAACGTGATATAGTTGTCACTTTGAAACGAATTTCAGAGGGTGCGAAGGGTATTTTACGAGAGGATGAAGATTGTCAATTTTGAAGACGAGGCGATCGAATTTGAAAAAAAAAACACACCGTTAATTTCCATATTTTTGGATCTTTCTTGAAAAGAACAGTGATTGTCTCAAACTCGAATAATTCGAATTTTCAATTTTCAAAATAGAATTATACTCAATTAAAAAGCTTCTTACTCGATCGCACTTAACTCGATTTAGTATAGTCAATTAGATGAATTTTGATTATTCTTATATATAAAAATGGAAGAATGTTTGTTTGTTTGTTTGTTTGTTTGTTTATTTGTCACATGTAATCTCCTATACCATTCATCCGATTGCGATGAAAATTTGGCGAATTGTAGTCCGCACTCCCGAGAAGGTTTCTGCGTTAGTAGAATAATTTTAAATGCCAAAATAAGCGCGTACGGGGCAAAAAAAAATTAACATTTATGTATATCTATATGTAGAGATTATTTGACAGCTGTCAAGGTATGCTACCAAAATGACAAGCGAAATAAAAGACACGCATTTGTTTTAACGACTCGATCGACTCGATATTATATATTAGTTGCATAATTCATTTGACAGCGAATGTCAAATTAATCGTGACTCTAAATCGGAATTGAAAGATCTACACCTCAATCAAAAAGGAAACATACGTTACGAGTTTCAGAAACGGAGGATTAGAGTATATGCGACGAAGTACAAACTTTCGTAAAATAACAGCGACAACAGACGAATTGATTCACAAAGTTTTTGAAAATATTGTACATAACTGCAAAAAACGTAAGTGGTTAAGGGAACGTGCTATATTAGCAGCAAAAACACCAATGTCAATTATATAAATTTCACGATTCAAAAGAGAATATCATGAGAAGCTAAAACGTACAAGTCGATTGCTGCTTTTATTAATCAAGAACAAGTTGTTAATTATCCAACTGAATTCCTGAATTCGTTTCATTTGCCAGGCATAGCGCCACACGTTGTAACATTGAAAATGGGCGTGCCTATCATACTTTTACGAAACATCAATCCACCACGACTTTACAACGGTACTGAGCTTCCAGGGAAAAATATGATGAACAATATCAGCGAAACTACAATTTAAAATAGAAAATTTGAAGGAAAAGACGATGTACTGTTGTCACGTATCCCAATGATACCAAAATATATGCCATTCGATTTCAAACGTTTACAGTTTCCAGTGCGACTCGCATTTGCAATGTCCATCAACGAAGCACGGGGACAATCGCTAAAAATGTGTATAGTATAGATTATATTTGGAAAGTTCATGCATCACAAATGGAGAGAAAAACAAAAAATATTGTGTGTCAAATGAATTATGAGACCAAAACGGCATTGCAACGCATGCCTGATACCGCTAGTAAAAAATAATTATAGATATCTAACTATATTTATAACCCTTAAATTTTCAAATTTTATTCGATTCGATACTGGCCTGTATGAATTAATTAAGATTGAATTAAAAACCAAGCGCAATCATTGCATGGTACAAAAAAATATACCAAAATAAAACTTTCAATGAGAAGAGAATTCGAAAAATTACAAATTCCTCAAATTAGTCGACATTTAATCACACAAATTAAATATGCAAGAATTATGATTAATATTTCATTTCAAAGTATGCCTATTGCGTTATTCCCGCTTTCCTTGATTACAGTCAATTACCCAAAGTGATTATGTAGCTAATACAAACGCATTAATAAATCACGTTCGGAACTGTGCACGTAATTAGCTAGAATCAAGGCAAACTTCAACGTCATTATTAAATCGATTATTCGAGCGATTTGAATTGTTCCAATAACTTGCCCGGTTCAAATCGATCGGATTACCGTTGATTTCACGAGTAGCAAATTTTCAGTACTCGTACATCTCGTTTCTGTTCTAACTAACGAAATTCTATCTCCGTCAAGACAAACCCCAGGTCCTACTATATATTTTAAATGAAAGAAACTTTAAGAATAGCAACCCTAGATGGAAGATCGCGAGACACAAATGGAATAGGGGAGAAGAGAGGCATTGCGGACGATAAACCTCGACGTCGAGTTTTTCGTTCGCCTACCAAGTTCTCTCCCTCTTCCTCTTACTCCCTCGTTTCCCATATCTTCTGAGCAAATACACGCGTCTCGCCAGCTAAAACCCCTTGGACTTTCTTGCTGATCCAGTTGGGGGAAAGTGTGAGAGGCGCGAGAAAGGGGCGTCTAAAATTACAATCCGGCACGACGTCGGTGTCTAGAGCATCGAGCCTTCGTTTCTCCACTCATCTACTATCTCACCCATAGCCGTTTCCGTCGTTCATCTTCCGTCCTTCTCGCAAAAGTGTAGGTTACGAGAATAGTATACCGTGCCACCCTCTCGTACGGCTCGTCTCCCGAAGTACCGAGAGAGGCTTCCATCGCTATACAATTCCTTTTGCTGCACTAAAACGCTCTTTCTCTCAATCTCTATCACTCTCCCTCGTTCCCTCTCTCGTCCGTCTGTATTTACGTACACGGCCTTTCCGAGATATTTTCTCATCAAAATGGAGTCTTCCTCTGGTTACGAAGAGTTTGAAAATGTTTTTTTCTCTATTAAATATTTCTTTATCAGTCTCGGTACTTCGTATTCAGCGTAAAGTTGACAACAAGAAAAAACAATCTCTTTCCCCTCCTCTAAGAAACGTAAATGAATGAAACTGTTTCCAATTTTATAAAAAAAACCTTTCGTTATTGAATTATTCCTCTCGAAATATTCGATTTATTGAAAAGATAACAAATTTAATTATCGTAAAACTGTTTTCCATTCTCCTAGAATAAACGTTTTGCGACCATAAAATAATATTTCCTTAATTCTTCCCCATAATTAACATTCACAAATTTTGATTTTAATTAATGAAAAATCAACGTTTTTTTCTTTCTTTTTAAACCTCCGGTGTATATCCAAGAGTTGGCTCATCCAAGCGACGCGTCTCGTTCACCATAGGACACCCGACTTCCAGAGACAGCTGAGAATGGTCTGGTCGCGGAACGAGGGAATGAGAATCCGTGCAGGCTCGCAGGGATAACAGAAACGAGAAAACACACGGGAGCCTGAACGTTCGCCCTACCATTTGGGTTATACGTAGTGATACAAACTTTTTCCCGACCCCGATCTCTCGGTCGGTCGGGGAGAACGCCCGTTTCTATATCTGGTATATAGCATATAGCACCCCCACCCCCCACCCCCCACCCCTCACTCCACATCCTGTGTAACGCGCCTATACCGATATACGTATGCTTATATACCCATCGGATGACTCCTATATACATACTTTAATATAGTGCGCATATAGTAGGAGCGCAGCAATCCGCAGCAAAGGACGATTGCACTTTGCGTGAAGTTTCGAGAGATATGCTTCACGAGCAATGGTCGGGAATAGCGTGTGCACTACTGTACATGCACACAAACATGTACCGAGAGTTTTCGGCTCAGTTCCGAGGCACATACTCCTCCGGATCTCATTTCCGAGACGAACTTTTTTTCCTTATTGGTGTACTAAAAGAAATAACAAAATACCGAGGGTATTTTCATTTTGTCGATACTTTCTTTCGTGTTGCGTGATCAAATCAAGGTGAAATAATTGTTTGAACGGACGATACGTACGCTGTTTCGAAAATGATTGAAAAGACAAAAAATATGTTAAGTATCGTTGAGTTGACAAATTAACGTCTGTAATATTGTTATAAATAATAATACATTTTACGTCAAATAATAAAGGCTAACTTTTTCTTTTTTTGAGATAATTAATTCGATCGACTCGATCTTCGTTCGAATTCTTTCATGTATGATTTCGCAGGGTGAATGAACCCAGCTGGAATGTCACATATGTATAAAGTGTGTCTATACGTTCTTATAGCGCGCCCTAAGTATTTCGGCAGGATGTCGTTGAGACGACGGTTGTACGACAGGAGGGGGGATATGGTGAGCTTGGGGGATGAAACACATCGACTACTCCAGATTTTCTCTCGAAATGTAGTAATGCACGGATGTACCTCAAAGCTGGGCGAGTGCAAGCTGAAAGCGGTAGTTGACGGTTGTTTCTGGCAGCGTCACATCGTATACAGTGAAAGAGAGAGGGAGAAAGAACGAGGACGACGTAGGGACTGCACTGTGTCCGAGTTAAGCCGGAGACACACCGAGTGAGGGGTTAATGGACGTACTTCCGGAAGACGGCGGAAAAGCAACGTATACGTACACGTATACTTATATGTATATGTATATATAGATATTCACATTGCAGGAAGATTCTTCCATGTTTGGTACGTCGCACGCTTTTCGACTTCCTACTCCTTTGTATTGTGTATAATTAGGCTTCGCGTCTACACAAAAATGACGCTAAATATGTAAATATATATATATATATATATAATCGTGCAAGCTAGTTAGACACCGAGGATGAAGACCAAGAGAGAAAAATAATAATGTTTTTTTTGGAATATTCTAGGGAGTAATTCGATATCGACTCTAATAATTTGATTTCAAAACACGACAGTTGACGCATATTTTTTAATAATATAATAATACAAAAATTAAGTCTAATGGGCAGAATAATATTGAAATGTGAAATATTGTGTGAAATAATATTTCATATAATATGATATGATATAATTCATATTATATTATATAATACTATATTATATACTCGTATATCATATGATTTATATTATACTATATTATACCATAATAATATTATAATTTATATTATATTATATTATATTATTTGTTGACTATGACGAATATGATGAATACCATATATTATATTAAATTTTATTTGTTTGTATTAATAAAATTTTGATTTGTTAAATATTAATGTCATATAATACGATATAATATAATATAATGCACAAATGTGAAATTATATTTTCACGATTTTCTTATATAAATATTTTTTCACAGTTCTTAATATATTACAGACTCTACTAATATATCTCGAAAGGACTCATACGTTTAAACAGTTTCGATATTTTTAAATAAAAAAAAAATCTCACAATTTTAAAGCGAAATCTTGTTTTTATCGACAAATTTTTCGGTTGAATTTTGAAGATGTTCCCATAGTTTGCATAATTTAACGATTATATAATCGATCATTGTACATTGGTGAAGGATTATACTATTTTCAAAATAAATTATATTTCCTTTATTGTTTAAAAGTCAAAATTCTCCGTAAAAATGCAAAAATACGTATTGTTTTCTAATTTTATCGTATATTTATAAGAACACACAGGGTGAACCTAAAATTTCGTGTCATTTTTTTACCTATAGGTAGCTGCTGGTATCACGAATTCACGTGCAAAGTCCTTACGGTCGATTCGGGATAATTTCCAGATGACAAAATTTCGACGATTTCGAAAAGGGACGAAATTATCGAATGGGAGGAGATAACTTCCGGAACACCTTGTGTATACCACATAGAGGCAGATAGTTATATTCCAAGCTATATTTACTACGAAACAAGTATTTCTCTCTGGGCCATCGCACATCACATCGCACCTAATCTCGAATCCCTGCAGCCATATCATACTCGTACTGTGTCCTGACACGCGACGAATCTTTGTTATACATATACTCGCGCGTATCACGGACCAATCCAAAATCCAGGCATCCAGCCAGCAACACACGAATGACACACCCCGAGGGTCCTCTCGCATCCTTGGTTGAGAGAAGCTGATGAAACGTGTGCAAAACAGAGTTTAACTTTGACACTACTGGAGAACGGGGCGTGCTACTTATGCGTCAGTCATGATACCATGGTGGAGTAACCCAGACATAGAGAGGAGCGAGAGAGAAAGAGAAAGATACGCGACCCGTTTTACCACTGACATTTAAAACTTTCGTAGCGAGATAGAGCAATTGCCGGTAGAAAGTTACATTTATTTGTCGCGGATATAAAATTACCAAGACAATTTTGGGCAAACAGGGGGACTCTGGCCAACGACAAAAAACAAAACGAAGAAAGAAAATAAAGCTTGAATAGCATAATTTTCACAAAGCATTTGCGAGATTGTTGGAATGTCCAAGAGGTTAATGCTACATTTGGCATACGAGTATAAGACTGGCTTTAAAATACAGCCGTGTCCGGGATTACTTCGTCACGAGTGCAACCCTCGCGTTTCAACCGAAACCAAAAAATTGCTCATGTTTTACGTGTACACGAGCTTGACATAATTTTGAGTCGGTAAATCGTATGAAACTTGCCACTGAGCTGAATATAAACAAAGTGGCACATAGCGATTATTATTTTATTTGTATTATAACAAGAGAACGTTAAATTATTTATCGTTCAATTATTTAATTAATCAATGATAAGACGGTTTCGATAACGTTGCAATTAGATTAGATAACGGAAGCATTTGTAATCACAATTGGGTGTTGACGAGTAAAAAATTCCTAAATATCTAACAAATTATCGATGCGAAGACAAGAATGTTAAAACATTTAATGATTGATTTATTATTTTATTTTATTAATTATGTTATTTGATTGTATTATATAATTTTATTAATAATTTATTTTATTTGAATTATTATTCAATAAAATACGTCGTATTTTTGTTATCGAATAATAATAGAATTAAAAATAAAGACTCGAAAAATATCGAAAAATCTGGAGGTGATAAGGATCATAAATGTCGCGACGAAGGATAAAATTATGGAGGTGTCGTCGAAATAGGTGCTGAAAGGATCGCCGCGAATAGAGAAGGTAGGACGTACGATTGTAAAGAGATTTATCACGACGAGATTCAGGATCATCGATGTAGTATATGTGCTCGCGTCGTGCACCAGGCGCTAACGCGATTCTATAGGTCAGCAACTCTCGAAACTATTGGACGCTCGCTCAATCCTTCACGAACGAACGAACGGCTGATCTCACTCAAATCCTTCCGGTTTATCGTCGCGAAGCTCTTCGAATCTCCTCATCTCCACAAACCTTTACCTCGCGGTACGTCTTGACGAATTGCCATCTATATATAGATATATACGTGTCGTTCGTTCAAATAATGACACGATTCTCGACCCCCTGGTGTTGAATATGCCAGTAACTTCAGAATACGTTCACACACATTGAGAACATATTACGTATACTTGCTGAGATTTTTATATTTGACCGTAGTTTTTAGTATATTTGAAATAGTGACGAGACTGCTTTTTTTTAAGTATTTTTCTTTAGTAGCTTTTAGATAACTTTTTTTACAACGAGTAAAAACGCTAGATAAAATCGACACGAAATAGTGTATGTGACATTTCTTTATTTTGAATAGAAATGTAAAAATTGATAAGGGTAGAACTGATTAAAAATTAATTTTTATCCGAGAGTCTGTATATCGATATGAAATTTTATACATTAACGGATTTATTTATTGAATTTTGTTAATTTTTCGAATGGAACGATCTACAGCTTTTTACGTAAAGAATATAAATAGAAAATTTTGGAAAAATGTCGGTATTGAAAATTTTTAAATAGCTAGCTTATTATTTGGGCAGCCCGAGCTTTGCGCATGTTTAAACGCGAAACAATTTTTTTCAACGAACACAAACGAGATCCACCGTCGATTAAAAAACAAACATATTCGAGAAATTGCTGAACACAAACTTGTACGATGTCGCTAATTAACGATGGTTGGATTTAAAAAATTTCAGTTTTTGGATAACTTATCATTTATTGTTTGGATAGCCCGAGCTTTGCTCAAGTTTAAACGCGAAACAATTTTTTCAACGAACACAAACGAGATCCACCGTCGATTTAAAAAGAAACATATTCGAGAAATTGCTGAACACAAACTTGTACGATGTCGCTAATTAACGACGGTTGGATTTAAAAAAATTCAGTTCTTGGATAACTTATCATTTATTATTTGGATAGCCCGAGCTTTGCTCAAGTTTAAACGCGAAACAATTTTTTCAACGAACACAAACGAGATCCACCGTCGATTAAAAAAAAACATATTCGAGAAATTGCTGAACACAAACTTGTACGATGTCGCTAATTAACGATGGTTGAGTTTAAAAAATTTCATTATTTTGATAACTTATCATTTATTGTTTTGATAGCCCGAGCTTTGCTCAAGTTTAAACGCGAAACATTTTTTCAACGAACACAAACGAGATCCATCGTCGATTTAAAAAAAACATATTCGAGAAATTGCTGAACACAAACTTGTACGATGTCGCTAATTAACGACGGTTCGATTTAAAAAATTTCATTTTTCGGATAACTTATATCATTTATCGATCTTCGATGTAACGACCAACGAGTCTCTTAATTGGAAATTAAAAATGACGAATGGGCGAGCGCGTTAGAAATTAATGGCTACATTACAAACACGAAGAAAAGAAGGTACCATGGGGGATGAGTTTTAAAGTGCTCATGGTTGATATATACGCGAGAATGAACCGATTTTGCCCATTCCACCGGCATCTCTACCCCACTGTGGAGAGTCGGGCGTGCGTGTCGTTGGGCTTTTCTGGATCGCGGCCAAGGTACTTGATAAAGGCATAGAATATGTTCGGTGTCTGGTCGGTCGCGAGCGCCCAGACCTCCCCCTACCACCGCCACTCGCACCACGACCGCCACTACTCCTCTCTTCCATCGTCAGCGACTGCGGATACACGAACGGCGCGAAAAAGCCGCACCGCCGCCACACGGTCTCTCGGGGTACTTCTCGTTCCTGCGCTTTTCCATCCCATACATCCTATCCTCACCGCGTTATGTAGCCTCTTGACTCTCCTTTCCGTTATCGGCAGGACCTTTTTTGTTACGTCCGTTGCTTTTTTTTTCTTTCGAGGTTCCGCCTATCCGCTCACATTTTGATGAGTCAAATTTTCGCCGTAGAAAAACTCGTGTAAATTATCGTTAGATAATAGAATCGTGCGAAGCTAGTGTCTTCTTCAGATCGTGAGCTTTGCAGTTTTTTTTCTTCTCTCAGTTCTCGATTCTATAGTTCGAATCTTCAATATTTCTCTTATCGAGAATTCCAACATATTTTTCTTGAGTAGTTTGAGTTGAAACACAAGACTCACATTCAATGTCGCGTCTTAAATTATGAAAGTTTTACATTATAAATTAAGTTTCAGTTGTAATTTCAATCTAATTGACGGATCTAACGTCACGAAAGAATAATTGACTGGAGCAACAACGTAGCTAAGTTCTAACTCGACCTCGTTATTAAATTCAAAGCCAAGCTTCAATTCGAGCTTGCACGTTAATTCATAAAGTTAAGTAGTAAGTTAAGTTCTATTTAACCGGAAACTTCATTTTCAACTTCAACCTCGCACTTTAGGTCGAAAGGTACTTTTGTTACTCGGCTATGTCTTCAATAGTCTGAACTTATAAGTTTTCACTCTGAATTAACGGGTGAACCGAAGTAAATACGAACAAAAATCTTCAAACTAAAGTTCGAATTCAAATCCGTGTGACGATGATCCTCGATTCGGACCTTGCGTATCTTCCAGCAAACTACACAAACATATAACTAATTAATTCCACGAGGTGAACTGTCAAATAAAACTATGTATAAACAATGAAAACAAAACCATTTTCTCTTCTACATACCTCCGTGTTTATTATTGTCAAGGATACATCATAATTGAATATTACGAATGTTTCTTTCATCCTGAAAAACAAAGGGACAAAGGACATAATAAAGGTCGCGAGAACTGCATGGGTGCGCGCTTCTTGTCGTTTGGGAATTTTTTATTTTTATTTTTTTTATGTATAAACTCTAATGCACTTTGAATTAGTGAATTAAAGTTGCGAACACGCCTGGGAGAAGACGAATGAAATAAAGAATTGCCGAGACGAGAGAAACGGACAAAAGCTCCGGGGAACTGTCTACCGACGATATAGTTGAGGGAGGGAGCTTTCTCTCGTGCACTCTAGGAGAGCATTGTTGCTACGAGAACGCTTTTGGCTTTGCGCAAAACCGCTCTTCTCTATTTCAGATTCGGTACTTCTACATGTACGATATATGTATACACACACATATATATAGGACAAAGTCGAGTTTCACATCCGCGCAATACGCGTAGACGGATAGCACGATGTATTTTTGGATCGGTTTACGCGGAGGGGATATAACAGAAGTTCGACGAACCACACAGCCGCACCTTAGACAGCGGATGTGTCTTTCCTTGCCCCGCGTGCATACCCAGCCGTTTAAAACAAGACCACGCAAATACAAAAAAATCGATAGAGGAAAACTCGAGTAATGTTAGCTGAATTTTTTTTTTTATTTCGTGATACAAACCGTGACGAAAGAGAAAATAAAAGAATGATCAACGTGGTTATCCATATGGCAGACATCTCGGCGTATCAAGCTTGAATGGCAGCGACCTATGCCATTAGGGGTCGGGTGATTTCCAGTTTGTACAGTGGAATGAAAGATATTGCGATTTGAAAAAATTTTCTTTGTCTTGTCGTATCTCTCGATCGACTTGGGCTTATCGGATGTTAAAAAAAAATCTTCAAACTTAAGTTTCAATAGTCATAGTTTCAATATAGACATTGCACATGGCCCTCTACCTGGTGAGCCTAAAAATGCTCATACAAATGTCTCTACGACCAATATGGTCGTAGGAACATTTTTGACAAGTGACATCTGACCTAAAACGTTATCAATGTGTATACAAAATTGTCACCACAATATAGATTTAGGACTTGCCTAAAACTTGTGCGTTAATTATATAAACAAAATTACAATTCGAGTAACTGGAATGGTTGAAACTTACCCAAAAATATCATCGAAATACGTAATTCTGGATCGCTGCCTGCAAATGACAGGCGCACCCATTGATTGAGGAGGTGATGGATAAGGTTGTGCACACATGGCAAGTACGTTTAACTCTAATGCTAGTTAGTTTCGGAGAAATAGTAGCAGGTCACATTGGCTAATTAAGTCATAATACCCGGAACTACTCTACAATGGAATGAAATTTCACAAAACCTGAGAATCGCATTGAAATGTTACTTGTACAAGCGGAACGTTACATGTTCACGATCGATAACGCGCTTCGAAGTGATTATCGTCTCGAAAAAGTTCATGTTTCTGTTTCTACATTTGCGATCTAGAGCAGGATCTCGATCTTGCAGACTTGGATTATACAGACCATCCCCACTCTATTGCTCCGTCTTAGTCTTAGGCGTACGTGGTGGGGGTAGATGCAAGCGCGCGATTGGCTCGACGCGTCATGGGCGGAGTTTGAGGAACTTAACGTCTACAACACTTTTGGTTCCATGATGCTCTCACAATGAACATCTTCATGAATCCAGTCGTTATTAGTTATCAATCCGACCTTCTTTTCTATTCCTACCAATTATCCATACCACTTTCATCATTTCTATAAAATGATAAAAATTGATAAAATTCTCTGGATGATACAGCGAAGCAATTTAAAATAAAATTTTAACAATGCTGTCAAAAATATTATTTTGACAAATGAAAGAGACGAAGCCATCGCTGTCATATTGACGTGACACACTCGCCATAACGGTTTGTGGACCCTGCTGTCGACGTAGCCACGAAGCGCAAACTTCCCTCGCGTGTCACAATCATCGTGTACGAATAGTTTGTCTGACTCACGTGAGCGCACGCCCATCGCGTCGGGCGGCATGTAATAAGTGATTGGAGGGTGAGCCCCGAGACTCCGTTGTCCGACACTCACTTCTATTATCTCATTCTCCCTGCTTCTTTCTTTCTCTTATTCCCGCTTACACACACTCCTATCACATTCATTTCACGGAAACTAAAGCGCTCGCTCGTCATAACATTTTCTAGACCAAGGGGATGAGAGAGACAACAACGAACGCCATATACGAATAGTATGAGTCACGATCTCGATGCGTATCACCCTCTTTACACTCACCTCGAAACACCCCCCGGAACAGTCAGCCGCTCGCAATATCTCGTTACACCCTGTTGGCACGAAAATCACGTCATTCGCTATATATTTTTCGTATTTTGTATATAAATACCTCGAATGTGTACCAGCGCTACTTGACTCCAGTTCAACTGATTTGCATCGATAGCTGCAGAGCATCGCAAAAGGGATTTTGGTCAGATTCAACAAGTTTTAGAACACTGTCGATCATCTTCTTTGACTAACCAACCCTTAATAATTTTGTGAGGTTTCCTAGAATTAAAAAATTTTTATTTTCTTTTAAATGATATTGACAGGACTTGGTCGTCTGTTGCATCTGATTTGCATCGATAGCTGCAGAGCATCGCAAAAGGGATTTTGGTCAGGTTTAACAAGTTTTAGAACACTGTCGATCATCTTCTTTGACTAACCAACCCTTAATAATTTTGTAAGGTTTCCTAGAATTAAAATTTTTTTATTTTCTTTTAACTGATATTGACAGGATTTGGTCGTCTGTTGTATCTGATTTGCATCGATAGCTGCAGAGCATCGCAAAAGGGATTTTGGTCAGGTTTAACAAGTTTTAGAACACTGTCGATCATCTTCTTTGACTAACCAACCCTTAATAATTTTGTAAGGTTTCCTAGAATTAAAATTTTTTTATTTTCTTTTAACTGATATTGACAGGATTTGGTCGTCTGTTGTATCTGATTTGCATCGATAGCTGCAGAGCATCGCAAAAGGGATTTTGATCAGATTCAACAAGTTTTAGAACACTGTCGATCATCTTCTTTGACTAACCAACCCTTAATAATTTTGTAAGGTTTCCTAGAATTAAAATTTTTTTATTTTCTTTTAACTGATATTGACAGGATTTGGTCGTCTGTTGTATCTGATTTGCATCGATAGCTGCAGAGCATCGCAAAAGGGATTTTGGTCAGGTTTAACAAGTTTTAGAACACTGTCGATCATCTTCTTTGACTAACCAACCCTTAATAATTTTGTAAGGTTTCCTAGAATTAAAATTTTTTTATTTTCTTTTAACTGATATTGACAGGATTTGGTCGTCTGTTGTATCTGATTTGCATCGATAGCTGCAGAGCATCGCAAAAGGGATTTTGATCAGATTCAACAAGTTTTAGAACACTGTCGATCATCTTCTTTGACTAACCAACCCTTAATAATTTTGTGAGGTTTCCTAAAATTAAAAATTGTTAATTTTCTTTTAAATGATATTGACAGGACTTGGTCGTCTGTTATCACACTAGTTTTACACTCTTTTCGAGATTAGGCAAAGTAGTCTTCCACTTCAAAGTGATTAAATTTAACAAGAGTGTAGAGCTAGCTTTAGATTTTTTACAAATTCAATCAACTGGACAGAAATATTGACAGGGAGGTTTTAACCACTTCGACTTTAACCTTAAATCAATTATTTCAAACCGTCCATTCCTCAGTTATTTTCCTCTATAGCATATAATTTATCGACGATTTATTATTTTTATTATTTTTAGCAGATCTCAAGAAGACTGAGTGAACGATTGTATAGTTTAATTGACTGACGTAAGCTTTGATACGCGCTGACCTTCACCCTTCCCTCCAACAAACACGACAGACTTCGGTACAGTTCATTGATTTATAGAAAATGGAACGAATCAGCAATTTTCCGAACACTTCGAGTGGAACATTTCTGCCAATATCAAACATTTTGGCACCTCTCCTCGCTCTTTCTCCCACCAAGTACACTCGGTCAAGAAAAAGTTGGTGGCCACATCATCGCATAAGATATATATATATATATATATATATATATACGTATAGAGTCGTTTATCCACGCCAAAGTACGCCAACTACTCCCACTCTCATCCCCCAACGACCTCTTTCCATCTCCACCGGTGTTTCGAGGTATAAGCAGAGGAAAGAGTTTCCGAGAGAAACGGATGCAGGCTCGTCGTGTTCTCGGAGTGACTGATGATGTTACGGAAATAGAGATGAATTAACTCGAAAGCTCACGTCGAACTTCGGTGAGTTTGCACGATGGGGTTCTTGTCGAAGCAGTTAGGAGAGCATGCCAGCATCGCGAAAGATCGATCGAGCTCTGTTTTCGAGTATTGGAATCCTGTGACAAGATGCACACTGTTCTCTTGCCAACTGGTGTTATACGTACCTGATTCTCTCATTAAAGATGCAAATATTTTCATTACATCATCGATGCAATTCTTAACTTATTATTTCTACATTGCTAAATTCTGTTTTTCTTGGGTTGATATTTGTGATATTGACCATGACTTATTTTTTATCCACAATATCGTAAAAGCTTATCGATAATTGATATTTTTAATTATTGTCAAATTACCATTTGTCTATAATTTGGTGGAGATCCATGACGTAATAAGAAATATGTAAATAAAAAAAAAAACAAGTAACGAAAATTTATAAGTTTCTATTTCGACGAAACTACTTCTATCTCTACCTCGACGAAAATCTCTAGTCACCGTGTCACGAAAGTCGATGGAGTTGTTTAACTACCTGGCCATCGTCGATTCGAAACATTTCACTGTCGAAGCCGTCTATTCGCTCTGGCACATGTCGAAGAGGGAGAGAAAAGACGAAAGGGAGAGAGAGACAGAATGGTGGAAAAAAATTCTCGATGGAGAAATGTTTTTTCTCTCTGGGAAGAAAAAAAAATAGAGCGAGGGAGTGTGAGATGAACGGAGAGTCAGAGATCGTGCGAGGCACAAGGCGTGGTAAAATTTCAAAGCCACTTCATTCCTTTCACCCTCGATTCAGAATTCTAAGCGGTGAACCGACACTCGGCTCGCGAATATTCCGCGAAATCTCGATAAATTATTCCGCAATCGTCGCGTTTGCCCGCGAGAAGCACTTACCCGTGCGGATCTGTACACACGTTGCATCAAGGTGCTCGTAACATTGTGTTCCTAATCCTCCGCATGCCGGTACATATTGCAGCGATGCTCATGCTGTGAATCGTGTACATAAATGGCGACCGGAAAATTTAGTATGGAATTGAAATTGTTATCGACGTTGTTTGCATAAAATATCGTCCCTTATGAAAAATCCGCACGACGAGAAAAATTGATTTTTTTTCGTCACGCTCGATTTAAAAGTGATGTTTGACGTTTATCGAATGAAATAACATCGATTTTAAATTGAAAGAAAAATCAAAACAGATTTCGATATGATTTTAACAAAAATCAATTTCAATTTTTTTGTTTTACTACAGAATTATTAAAAATGCTCCAAAAAGTCGAATAATAATATTTGGAGATAATTCGAGGGTAACTTTTCGTCAAAATCGATTAAGATTTGTTTCACATTCGTCCAAATTAATTCTAGATTTTTTTTAAACTGTGGGTGGATGGATGGTGACATAGTAAATTGCTTGTCAAACAGAGAAGAGTAGGAAGGGTATAAATACACAGAGAATATTAAAATACGATGGAATTCGTGCAAGTAAAACACCACAAAAATAATTAAAACAGTACTAATCGCGTCAATTCTAATTTTGGATAATCAATACTGATAAAATTTTTACGTACCTAAATAGCATTTTACTTTCCTTTCAGTCTTTCTCTTAACACTGAAATTTTAACGAGTCCTTATTGACATTGTTAATGACTGAAATAATAATAATTATTAATTAAAAAATCCAAAAACCTTCACATTTTGTCTTTATATCGGAATACCTGCGGTATTTGTTTGCAATCAGTAAGTTCAGGCAATCAAATTTCCAATTGATGATTATAATTATCAATATTATAAATAAACAAGAACAAAATAAAGTCATGCCAGTAATTTTGTACTTTAGTAAATATCGATACATCATGCTTTAAACCCATTATTGGCGTAAATAATCCTGATTGGGCATGAAAATTGGGTCCATTAGTCTCTAATTGAAATATATATCACACATAGAGACAAACAAATTCTTATGCAAAAGTTATTGGATACAAATATTGGTTTTGGTAGATACAAATATTGGTTTTGTTCAATACGAGTCTTCCGGTGTTAGAATTGTCAATACCGTGATTTTAAGACCGCTGAAATTCATTCGAGATCTCGATGTTAGTCGATACGGAGATCCCGGTATTCATTGCCCTATTTAGGAACCCTCAAGCCCTAAATCCAATTTTACCGTGAACTCTACGATATCTCGTATAATTCACCTACAGAGGAAACCAATACAAGTAGATGTGCACTACAAATGGTTAAATGGATTCTCGTGAACGTCCCGACGAGAGAGACCGGATGTCGTGACGTGCCTGCTTCTGCCTTTCCGTTGTTTCCTCACTGCATCAATTTTCTCGATGTTTATATTCACCGGATGTCAAACTATCCTTTATTTCTCGTTCTTCCCAGTCTCGACGCATTAAAGCTTCATCTTCGTTCGATAATTATTTAGCTATAGCGAAATATGAGACTGCAAAAAATATCACAAAATTTACAATTTTCGTTTAATTTTTCTGCGATTTATCAACGATGAATTATATTTGAAAAGTTATCAAATAATATTTCACTAAATAACAAAATCGGTGCAGATTTGTGTAAAAGTTGTAAACGAAATATAAAAAGTAACGCGTTAGGGTGAAAGTAGAGATAATTACCTTCACGAAAACTCACTTAGTTTACTTTTTCGATAAATAAAAAGCAAAATTGTCTTTCTCAAAATTACTCGTGTCGTCCTTTGTTACGAAACCATCAAATCGTCCATTTTTTAATAATGTAGAATTGCGCGTACCTACATTAGAATTTAAGAGTTGCCCTGACACGAACCCAAGAAAAAAAGCTCTTTTTCGTACGAAAGCAAGAGAGTCTTGTTTCGTCGTTGGTCGATACACATACAAACACACGCAGACGAAGTTCGCTGTAAGAGGATGGAGAGGAAAACGGAGATACCGAGGCAAAATGATGGTAGGTAAGTTACAAGGTTCAACCCGAAGAGCATGTCTTGTGACGAGGAGCGAAGGGCAAGCACTGTGCCCTGCTCAGTGGCCGATGAGAGTCCAGAGTCGGCTGAAAGAAAAAAAGAGTTAAAAAAAACGAGGTACATTTGGGGCTCGACGATACACAGATGCGACGGATGTGAAGCCAACTAGCAGAGAGAGAGAGAGAGAGAGAGAGAGAGAGAGAGAGAGAGAGAGAGAGAGAGAGAGAGAGAGAGAGAGAGAGAGAGAGAGAGAGAGAGAGCGAGAGAGAGAGAGAGAGAGAGAGAAAGGGAGAGAGCGAGAGAGAGAGAGAGCGAGAGAGAGAGAGAGAGAGAGAGAGAAAGGGAGAGAGCGAGAGAGAGCGAGAGAGAGAGAGATAGAAAGAGAGAGAGAGAGAGAGTCGTGAAGACAGGCTCGTTGAGAGAGCTGAGAATGTGGCTGGCAAAAGTCAAAGCTGTTGTGTAGGAATGGCCGAGAAAGAGAAAGAGGGACCAACTGTGAGGATAAGAGAGACAATCGTGGGATAGGCCGAAACGAAGCAGACGAGGGGATGCACTCGTTTCTCCATCCACGTTTTGCTTTCGGTTTTTCGAAGCAATTCGAGAAGATCTTCTTCCGTTAAATTGTTCGTCTTTTTGCTGTTGGTGTCGTACACATGGCTCGTTATCGTATTAAGATATTACCGATGCTAGATGTAAAACGTTTTTACATACAGCAATTTTATTTACACGATTTTGCAAGCAGTTATCAGATTGGAAATCATTAATTTCGAAGAAAATTTTTAATTTTAATTTCATTCGAAAATTTTCTGTATTTGTAAATTTGAATAGAAATTTTGAATAAGTATTGAATAAGAGTTAATTAGAGGTGTCCTATTCCATTGTTGATATTTTTCGGTTGAGTTCGTTTAGTAAGATGTTTTTAAGTGATAATAAGCTTGAAAATTTTGTACTTTTATGAAAATTCGCAATTTTTATTTCATTTTTTATCATTCTAGTTGCTGTTTACGAGCTACGGGTTTGGGTTTGGGTTTGATTTCTTTAAAAAGCCAGTGAATCAATGAATGAGATTTTGATGATGAGAGAAATAAATGAATGTTAAGTTTTTAGTAAACTTTTTGTGTCTTTTCAGTTGATTGCAACACAGGGTCTACAGTGACGATGGCTACACGATCAATACATTTGCAGTTGACGAATTCTTGAAAAATGTTTTTTTTAACTTAGTCCTTCGAAAAAGTCATCACGAAAACCGATTACCGTTGATATTCTCACGAGAATTTTGTTACGTCAATTTTATCGTAGTTTATAAAAAGACTCTCAACTATTTATTTATGACAGTATTTTCTTCATTTACAAAATGTCCTTTAACATTTCTGCTCGATGTGACGAATTTTCTTTTCCCAGGATTCCAAGACATCACCTACGAAAGTGCAGTTTATTTTTCTCATACACGCAACTTTTGTTCCATGACAACCCTAACGGTATAAAGCTTTCTAACAAAAGAGCTTTGTCGACAGTAGAAAACAAAATGTAAAAAAATTCGGTTTCTCGTGAAACCGAGTTTTTCTTGGCACGACGACGTCGTAGATGGTTTCACCGAAAACAACTATAGATAAATTTTCACGTCAGTTAGATAATGAGCTAACTTGTCTAGATATTCACTTTTGAATGAAAATACATTATGAATAAGACTATTGGCGAGGGGTACGATGTGACGTAAAGAGCTTGAACAAAATGTGAGACGATCAGACACGTCAGTTAACTACTATAGGTTAATTAATTATACGTTCGTATGCCGTACCTGTAACCGTTCGACATTGATATAACTGTAGTTGCACAGAGTAAGAAGTTCAAACAATAACCAGAGACCACCCATCCTCCATTTTGCCCGAGAGGGAGATCGACATCATTGAATAGAAATGTTTGAGTTTCAATGCAATCGCGAAATTCAATTAACTCGGTACGCCTATTATAACTGTTTGTTTGATGCAATTACACTGGATCAAAAAAAGCCCTCAAGGTATTCCTGTCACGAACTGTTAATTTTTTAAGGAAACATGCGTTGTTACATATTCACTTTCGAGCATTACTTTTCGCGTTAATAATGTTACAAAGGCTGTAGCTGATTGTATGAAAAACAATAACATAAATAATTTAGCAATTTGATAAATAGAATGCAAATTTTGCTATATAAACCTTCTTTGTATTCCATCCGGCACCAAAAACAGTGGGATCGGGAGATGCTTAGTCAATCTAGCAGTGAAAAAGTTACACTTTATTACGCGTACTGTATTTAGTTAGTTACGTTACGGTATTTAGTTAGTTCAGTAATTAACCACTTTTGTGAAAATGTTACAAGGGTATTTTCAACAGAACGACTGAGTTTTTACCATAGGATTTTTAACACCTCGCCATTTATACCTTATTAATTGTATAATCAATAATTTTTCATTAAAAAATCAAATATTTATGTTCAATTAGACACTATCTTCAGAAACGTTAATATTACTTAAATCGCCCACGACGGAAACCAGTTTTCTGTGACTATTTCGTGCAAAAATTAGATTTTATATTTCATTTTTCAATAATCACCTTAGGAGAGTACCTACAACCTCGTCCATTTTAGCTATATGTAAATCAAAATTACAAAAATCGTAGTTGAAAGTGCATACACGGATCATCAAAATTGAAGACATGTCGTTGACCCATAATCAAATTCTCAAGTTTGCACAGCCCGTAACTTTAGTTCGATTCATCGTACTGGAATAAAAAAAGGAATTTTCAGCCTGAAGAATAACGAAAATAAACCTTAGGCTCTTTTTCAATCAGTCAAAATCCAATTGATCAAGAATAAATTTACAAACGCCCTCTCCCCATCTTAAATTTGAAGTATCGTAATAACAATAATAATGATAATAATAATAACAACAACAATAATAATAATAATAATGCTACAGAAAGCCGTAAAACCAATAAAGCTGTAAAGACTCGTAATTCTCGTCAAACTTATCAACGCAATGGCTCCAACAGTGAATAACGAAATAGCGTTTATTATGGCTCCCGGGGGATAATGAGATGGGAAACAGGAGAGAATAAGGGTTCCAGCGATTGCGCTTTGACGCGAAGCTCTCAATTTCTCCTAGGTTCTAAAATGCCATCGGCGAGACAAGCGTTCTCCAAAGGCCACTCGCACAGTATTTTTTTACCCGTAGGTTTTCGGTACCCGTAGCCTTCGGATTGCGCCGTGCGAGTCGATCGAGGGAGAATTCGATCGTCGAACCTTGCATGTGTTCGGGTCGATGAATAGAGGAACCGAAGGCCTATATACCAGGGGTATAATGTAACCCATGCCGTAGCCGTACGAGAGCGTACGGGTGAAAAGGAACTCGAGCGATAAGAAGAAGACAGCAGGGATAAGACCCAAGATTTCGGTAACTCGAGACTGAGCACAGCTGTTCTCTCGTTTGTCATCGCTGATGGAGACTGCAAGAACCGTACGAGACGAGCCCTCGCTACTCGCTTCTCTGTGCGACGCACCCTATCGTCGTCTATTCTATATTTACACAAATGGTCGAGGGGAGCCGAAACAACGCGCCTTCGTACGACACGACCCTGCGCGACGACGGGACCAACTGTACCGGCTACAGTGGAATCCCTATTATTTGCGGGAACTCGATTCGTGATTTATGTGTAATTTACTTGCTGCTTTGATCGATTGATCGATGATGATTAAAGTTCTGACGTATTTTACATTCGTTAACCTTTTACAGATTGTTTATTGTTTGTTTACTGATGTTAGGATATTTGGTAATTTCCTGCAATCTTTTTTTCTATAAAGATTTATTCATATTTGTATAAATTATTAATTAGGAAAAGATCTTTGCTGGAATAATCCGGGGTGGATGTACGTGTTCTAAAATCACTAGGGTGGAAATAGAAATTTGATAATTTATATGTATATACATATTTTTCTATCATACTAGATTTGAATTAATAATTGAATTTTGTATAAATTAATGCAGATTATAGTTAACTTAATATACGCAAGAATGAGCACATAACTTTGACGTAATAATACGCAACCTCTTTTTATTTGAATCCTTATCGTGCAAACGTTCCTTTATTGTCTTCAAAGTGTAAACCTGGGTCATTTTTGTCTGGTGAGTTTTTCAGCCGAAAACTAAATGGTTAATTCTATAATTCGAAAAGAATGTGTTTCCTTAATTTTATTAGTCAGCACTCTGCTAATCATTTCTGAGTAAAAATCGAACGTTCAACGCAATATTCCAGAAACTCCACATTTTTTTCAAAAAGTTATAACTGTTAGGCCTCGCCCGACCTCTTCGCGTCAGAAAAATTTCAAAAAGAATATACCTTTGTCAACGGGTCTTATAACTGACCGCGATAGATAATGAAGGAAAAGTATGTAACACAAATATTGAAAAAATTGTTTACGTGCATATTACAAAAAAAACTCACGAATTCAATTGACCAAAGCTATAACCTTGACCCCAAATAACATTAAAAAACGCCGCGACAACATTAACCCTAAAAGCCTAATCTACGCTTGCGAAGCGTACACATTGCGCGTACCCTTCGCATACCTCCAAAATAGATTAGGCTTCTAGGGTTAATATTAATTAATCGTAATTCGATTTCGTCGTACCAAAAAATTACCCAATCTCGTTCCCCAGCAAAAAGACGCAACATGCTCAAAATCTGCTTCCACCATAACTCGTCACATCGCACCAGTTACTTTTTTCCACCTTTCTTCGAAAGCGTTCAACCCGCTACTGTCGAAAGTTCCAAGTAATCAAAACCCTTCATCCGATAAAACCACGAACCAACGATTTTTGTCGATCCCTTCGGTAGAAATTAATACAGCCCAAACAAAAACTAAAAAATTGTATACATCAACATAGTCAATTAAACGGTCGATGAATAGTTCACGGTCTGCCAAACAATATAAATGCATTTGTTAACGGTCGGGTAAACGGAGATCGGAGATGAGAGGTGTACGTGATAGTGAGAGGAGAATAGAAATAAAGCCTCGTCGGAGCGGGGAATTGAATGTTCCATGGAATTAACCGATACAAGCTGAGAGTGGGGTAGTCCGTTGAATGTTCGGCATTGGCACCGATTAGCACTATTCATGGGCATTCCGACGGCGTGCGTGTCGAGCCCGTCGCCCCTGCCCCCTCCCCCGCCCCCTCCCCTTTTCGCAAACCCCCTCCCACTCGCCGGTCACACTCCTCTCTTCGCACTCCTCCCCGCTCCTTCTTCGGTCTCGCACGCGGCTATGCGTGTGTGTATCGCTTTCGGTGCCCAGGTCCCACGTCCAATCGCAGGATCTCATTTCCCATCGAACCGTTCATGCTACGGCTATTCGGCTATTGTTCATGGTATTATACCTTTACACGAATACCGTCTCCACCGACATAAACACGCTTCTGCCATGTTGTAGTAAATGCGCGGTTGCTCGGCGATTGTTGCACTCCCTGGTGGACACAAAGAGAGACAGAGAGTGAGAGAGAAGAAGAGAAGGATTTTCAGGAACGATCTTGTCCGGAACGGGGGCCAAACCAGTTTCAAATGATAATGCTTCAGTGAGAGAGAACAGAACCGATAACACGCTGTTATTCCCCGTTAATGTTATACGCCGTATAACTTCTAACACGATAGAGAGAGAGAGAGAGAGAGAGAGAGGTTCGTAACTTGTGACATCTCATACCGTATGGCACCTAACATTGTATATAGATATAGCTAACACAAGAGTATATAGATATAGTGAGCTTACCGAGATATCAAATTTTTTATTTTTTTACTTTTTCCTGTCGATGTATAGTCAATTCCGTCGACTTCACACTGATACATTAACGATCGATAACGTCTGATATAAATTACGACAGTGCATGTATAGGACCAGGGTCCAACAGGCGCGCTGAAGCGCGCGATAGGAAACTCCCCAGGGCCTTGCTGCTTTTAACCAAAATCGCCCAGCGCACTTCTTTTTCTCTTTTTTTTTCGGTGACAAATCTGGGTAACGTCGAACTCAAACGTCCTGAGAATCACGAACGATCGGAGTGGGTTGGTTGGGGATAGATAACGATAACGTTGTTATTAAACAAAAAGGGAGCATGGAAATTGACGAAGTTTGCAAGTTACGATCTGAGTGCGTGAGGTTTTTATGTCTCACGACGGTCTAGCCTCCAGCTAAGGATGAGTTAGTCGTCCTGAGGTTGTTTGTACTCATTCAGGCACTTTGTGTACGTGGTGAGGTAGGTCCAGCCTGCGCGAGGAGGCTGATTGTAAGTTGCTGAATCGTGGCCGTTTTGGCTAGACAACGGAATTGCACAGCTGATATGAGACAATCCATAATTTCGTTCAGATGAAAAGGAAAAAATGAGGATCATATTAAGTTATCGTCATCTGGTTTGATGATGAATAAAATAAAAGCTTGTTTTTGTTTAAAATAAATTGTAAGCACTGCACCCTCGGTGGTTAGCAACATCGAGTCTCCCCTCGCAACCGGCAGATTATACTTCGCAACCTTCATATCGACAAAAAAGCAACACTTAATCACAAAGTTTCTTATTTTTGTCAATTCCTTCTGTAATTACAGGATTTGTATTGGTATTTTTCAATTCGAACGTCGGCTATAGATCGTAATATGTATATTGCCGATTGTTAATTGTCGATAGGTAATAGAGAGGGAGGAAGAATTGTATACAAATAAAATCTTACGGCAAGGTCTGGATTATTAAATTTAGAATGTCTGCATGAAATTCCAAGACGAATCGATCGATCGACACGTTAATCGCCAGAATTGTTTTGTTTATCTTTTCGATTACTCGTGATATCCAAGGCACCCTGAACCAAATGGACAGCGAGAGTAGGTACGGAGTGAAAGCTTTCAAAATTGGTAAAGGCTGTCAATGGATCAATCATGGAAATTTGTTAATACAACTTTCACTGTACGTAGTTGAAAAATAAAATTTTATCAGAAAAGGTGATTTGTTCTAACAAATGTCACTGTAAATTGTCAGTTAAATTCGTGCCATCAAATTCTAGGATATTTGAGGCAACGTTTTTTTTTGGTTTCAAAACACATTTTGTACAATTAATTTCGAGGATAAATGCATGCAAATATTTTATGAAAAATCGATTTTGCTTATGTACTCGGATAGAAAATCCTTGATTTTTTATTCTTTTTATCCTTTTTCATTAAAATTTATTTTCCTTCCGGTGAACAAAAATGTGCTAGTAATTTTCTATTGTACTCAACCCTTCCTCTCACCCTCATCTCCGATCGAACAACGGTGTATTATACACTCCTACTCGAGTTGTCAATAATTATGCTCTTGGTGAGCTTTTTTGCGGCTAGCGCAAGAGAGGACCACAAATTAGGGACGGAATATTCCGAGGAAGAGCTCGGAATAAACATAATCCGGGAAAGCATCGTTAATGTGTGCATTAATTTTTCACGTTAATAATGTTACAAAGGCTGTGGCTGATTGTAAGAAAAATAATAACAAAAGTAATTTAGCAATTTGATAAATAGAATGCAAATTTTGCTATATAAACCTTTTTTGTATTCCATCTGGCACCAAGAACAGTGGGATCGAGAGATGCTTGGTCAATCTAGTGGTGAAAAAGTGACACTTTATTACGCGTACTGTATTTAGTTAGTTACGTTACGGTATTTAGTTAGTTCAGTAATTAACCAATTTAGTGAAAATGTTACAAGGATGTTTTCAACAGAGATTGAGTTTCTACCGTAAGATTTTTAATACCTCGTCATTTGCATCTCATTAATTGTATGATCAACAATTTTTCATTAAACAATCAAATATTTACGTTCATTTAGACGCTATTTTCAGAAACGTCAATATTATTTAAATCACCCACGACCAAAACTAGTTTTTTCTGACTATTCCGTGCAAAAATCAATAGTTATCAGTAATTATGACCGCGGCGGAGCTTTTTTTGCGGCTAGGGTAAGAGAGGACGACAAATTAGGGACAGAATATTCCGAAGAAGCGCTCGGGATAAACGTAGTCCGGGAGAGCATCAACGATGTGTGCGTGTATAGTAACCAGTCGTCGAGCATAAAGAGGCTGTTTAATAAATTCACCGCAACGGCTAGCAAGCACCCCGCCATACAATTGCAGAGAAGGTGGTATTGGTGACGGGGTTGGACTCAACAAAGCATAGAGAGAGAGAGAGAAAGAGAGCGGGTGTATGTGTTTGTGAGAAAGAATTCGCGAAAGGCGAAAAATGGAAGGGAGAAAGGGGGAGCGAGAGATGGGAAGGGTGAAAGAGGAAAGCGCGAGGGCAAAAGGGGAGAATCCCCGAGCCCACTTTCCACCTGTATAGTATTGATCCGTACGCCACACCAATAGTATTATTATTCGAGTGGCGCGTGGCGTCGATATTCCTCAAAGATCTGAGATACGAGAGACTGGACGTTCGGTGTGTGTATTGAGATGATACTGTTTCGCAACCATTTGGCGTGGAGGAAAATGGACACACAATATTTCTAACAGGGTCAACGGAACGTAAGTGAGTCCTTGAACATTTTGTTATATTAATAATTATAATAGTAATAATTATTATTACTTCATTATATTATTATTATTATTATTATTATTATTATTATTATTATTATTATTATTATTATTACTTTATTATTTTATTATTAATTTATTATATTTTATTATTGTTATTATTAATATTCTACTATTACTATACCATTATTGTCGATGAAGAATTCCTGCTATTCATTAAACCCCAGAAAGCAATTCACTCAATTAAAAAGAATGAATGTGTGTGTATGTACGTTTTAAAAACAGAATGACACGACACAAGCTGTGAATTAGTGTCAAGCCGTCAAAGGCCAATGTAACCGAGTGAAATACGGCTCCTATCATTTTCATCCGGAGTTAAAACTTACATTCAGCATTTTAATACATAGGAACTACTTAGTAGGAAATACATGGGAAATACTTTACCACATACAAATAAATCAAACGATTTTTTTCCTCGGACTATAGTTCAAGTTTTTACATTTTTTTATTTGAGTGGTATTTATCAATCGCACATCTGTATCATATTATTGGTGATAAAATATGAACAACGTTTCGAGAGGTTGAATCTTCACGATTTCCTACATCGTTAGATCGCTTAACGTTTGCCTCAATGCAAGATGTCACGAATCGCCAATAATACTCCAGATGAGACGGATAAAAGTGAAAGGCGAGACATAGTAGACCATACATTAATACACGTATTTACGCATACGCGTGTAAACTCGTACACCCACATAGACATATAGTACATGTACACAATGGAAGAAGTTGAGTGAAAATAATTTAAAACGTGGCAGCTAATGCCTCTAGGCAAACCCCTCTCATGTACGCTCGACCTGCGAACTTGACACCACAACTCGACCATATACATCCGCTTGCTACTGTACTCCGAACACTCTGATGTATAACGTGCACGAGAGTGCGGTGAAAAGAGAAAGCTGGAGAGAGAGAGAGAGAGAGCGAGACTGCGAGCGAGAGTGAGGGGGGAGGGGTTAGAAAGGCGGTAGGGAACAGCATTGTAGCTAGAGAAATGACTAGTGGCGATTGTGGTCGAGGGTGGTTAAAGTTCGCTAATGCGAAGGTTGGAAGAGAGGTTTCTAAGCCCGTTGGACGGGAGGGTAGGGGATCGGGAAGTAGGGTTGAACGTTGAGGAGGCTGGTGGAAGAGGATGAAGAGGGCAGGCACTCGTAGGGTGGCTGTGGTTAGCTGGTCCAAATGCCACAGCACCGTTTCTGCATTCGAGTGACGTACACCACCTGCTCAATGGCGACTTGAGAAGCCCACCAAAAGTATATGCAAACATATATATGTATGTACATACGAGAATATATTTACTAGGAAAAACTACGAGAGACTCTGGCTTTAAACCCATCGACCTTTGCACATGTATGGTACATAAGCGCGGCCAGTTTTCGACTTAATGACGTACACTTCATTTCGTTTGGTCACCAGATTCAGCCATTGATTCCTTGAAATGTGTAACTTTGAGACAAGTTAACTTTTTCATAGAAAGAAAGAGAGAGAGAGAGAGAGAGAGAGAGAGAGAGAGAGCGCGACGAAGGAGGGACGGTGTGTGCACTCTATATACTTGAATAATCCAGAAATATTAATGAGATTTTATGCAAGCCTCTCGCTGCGAGAAGAGTAGGTGAAAGGGTTTTGGACGATTTCGCTTCAACACACTCTGGCATGATGCCATAATTGTAGTCGTTTCTAATTAGGCTTTGACGATATCTCGAGACTTTCTAAGATTCTGTAAAACTCGCCACAACTCTTTTGCAACTTTGAAGATACACTTATAAAGCTACAATGGGCCGTGGTCTTTCTAGGATCTTCGGAGGACTTTGGTATGCGGAACGAAGTCTGACGATGTTTATAAGAGGATGGAAGCAATATCGGAGTTCAACCTTTGTGAAACTAAAATTCATTGCGAGTTTTTGAAAAATCCAACCTTTGGGGTATCAACTTTTCAATATAAGAAAAATTTAATTGAAAAGTGTAGAATTTGAAGCCATGTTCTGTTCAGTTTTTCTCATAAATTATATTATCCAAAAAAGAACCTTCCATATTTATAATGAAAAAATGTTTGTTCCGTAACATTAGTTCACGTCCTGAATCAATTGATCGAAAATTGGTATAATTGTTGAGGGAATAAAATCAGAGGCTGGCATCACCTAATAAAACCAAAAAGTAATAATGTCCAAAATTGACGACACGAAAAAGTCACTTCGTTACCTGAGGCAAACTTTTCTGACGCATTGAGTAAGCTGAATCGAACGACGTAGTAAGGATCGAGACCGCGTTCCGAGAATAATATAAAACATACGGATCCTCGGCTGACACTTTAAAATCATTGCAACTTTATATTTGCATCGAACGAAGAGTTTAAAGGAAACTCTCCAATCGCCTGGGCAGTTTCCTCCACACGAGGAAACTCCCAAATGCTCCAAACTGTTCACGGCTACTGCGGCCGTGACATGCACCATTGAGAAACTATTTACAGATTACATCTTCCATTTCCATGCTATACTATGATCTGTCTATATATACAACTGAAAAGCTACGTTCATATTTGTCCATGAGTGAGGAATCGGGTACACATTTTTCACATAACCAAAGCCTCTTAAAGAGGATTAAAACAGAGCTTATCGTTAACATATTGGCCGACTCGCGACTCCTTTTTAGACAAATTCTCTAGACTATGTTCAAATAGTATATCGCGCCTCCGCCCGCGAGAATCGTAGCCATCTGTTGGAATCTGGGGGTACTTCTGACGTAACAATTTAACTCGTGCAACCAATCATAAAAAACGAAGCTACAAATTAACAAGGTGAACCTAACTCTCGCGGTGATTGACAGCGATGCCTTGGAAAGAAGAAAAGCCAATGATATTCATCGCAATACAGCAATACAAGGACCTAGTCGCTCGAAACATCAAGGAAATTGGATGTACAACCCAAACGGAGAAGAATATCGAACTAGAGAAGAAAACGCGTGTGCAATTCAGACCATATCGAGTATCGCCAGCGGAGCAGGAGCAAGTCCAGTGAATGGTCAACGACTTGAAAGGCATGGAGATCATCGAACAGAATAACTCACGACTTTCGAGTCCCGCACTACCTACTGGGGCAAAAGAAAATTGGAGATATCCGTATGGGTATAGATTATCGGGCTGTCAACCGAAAAACCGGAGACAGCTAGTTCCAATGCTGAGAATAGACGATCAGATAGATCGACTACAAGGTATGCAATATTTTAGGACGCTAGATTTGAGTGGCGGGTATTATCGGATTCCAACGGCAATGGAATCGAAGCATATTACAGCATTCAGTACGATCGACGGTCATTATCAATTTAAGCGCATTCCGTCTGAATTGTGCAATGTGCAAGCTGTATTCCAACGATTGATGTACACTGGTCTCAGAATTCCCAGGTACACGACGCTCATAGCGTACTTAGACGACATTATTATCCCATCACAGACGGTCGAAGAGAGTTTGCATAAACGATCAGTAATACCCAACGCGTTGAGGGATCTTTCGTTGTTCCTTGAAAAACAAAGGTAGAATATGTCGGTTTCTAAATCGGGATTCATAGAATAAATCCGAATAAACGCAAAATAGGAAATTCGATAAATCCTGACTCCTAAAAGCGTGAAGCACGTTACAAGTTTCATGAGATTTGCAAGTTATTGCGGGTGATTTCCCGGGTCGAAATGTTTACCCTCCAGAAGCCTTCGTTCACTCCAAATGTAAAGGATTGAATGTTCAACCTCCAGAGTGGCAGAGTTTACATTTGGAATGAACGGAGGCTGAAATTTCAAGTCGGGAATTGTCAAGAATTTCGCAATACTCGTTCGTCCGGTGACTGAACTATTCAAGACAGATCGTGAATTCGATTCGGGAATCGGAACAAGCAAGGACTTTCAACGAAATTACGGGAAGGTAGACACAAAATCATGAAAAGCTTTAATCCGGTGATTCCAAGACGCGGAAGAAATTCACAATGTATAAATCGAGAGCGTATCGCACTACTGAGGTCGATGGCGATTGTACCTTCCGGAGGATTACGTTGTAGTTTCGGAAGTCTAACATACAAGGCAACTCTGTCATATGGGGATTCATAAAACGCTGACAACCGTTTAAAATGCGTGAATTTGAGTAGAAATATATAGGGCGGTGTATAAGTTGTATTTACCAAAAGACGTCGACTGGGAGGCCAGAGGGATATTTGCACTCGTACGACAAGTGAAGTCAACCGTTCGAGGTTGTTTACGGCGATCACATTGGACCGTTTATATGCACGGCATGAGGAAACATCCATGTAATTGCAGCCCTAAATAGGTTGAGTAAATATTGCGTGATGAAAGCTACACATAGTGCGGTACCCCAAGAAGCGATGGAGGTCATCTTAGGCTTCGTGAACGATTACGATAGACCGTTGTAAATAATTGCCGATATACACCTAGTGTTTACATCGTGTGATTTTGAGAAGCTGTGCAATGAATTGAACAATCAGCATGTGAAAGCAGTGCCTGTCACACCTTCAGCGAACGAACAAATGGAATAACTGAATCGAGTCATTAAAAATGGTTGGAAAAAATATTGGCCGAATTTTGCCAAATTGCGCGTGAAGTTCTTTAATAAAAATAATGGATTCCAAAAAGATAGATTGGTCCAAAAAGTAATGGCATTTTAGACTACATTTTTAATATCCAAGTCGTAGTATTCTACCATCTATTATAAAACAAACGGAACGAACGTTTTCACCAACGTAATATTTATTTATATCAACTGCATCGCCGGGGTTCGTATCTTTACATTCACTTTTATGTACAATTGTCACGCATGACCGTACATTAATAAGTCAAACTCCACCCAACCATTGATTATATCAGTAAAAATCGCAACTTTATCTTATAAAAATCTTAACCGATAACACTGAATAGATTACGTAATGCAGAATTATTTATCGCATAGTTCATTATTATTACACGTATTAAAAATACGTAATAAAGATTTCGTTGTTAAGTAATTCTCTTGCGACAACTCACCCCTATATCGCACACCCAGATCTAACGGGGGCTAACTCGAAATTGCGATTTTTGTTTAAGCCTACCTAGGGGCTCTCTGCAAAATCGCAATTTTTGAGTCAGCCCCCTTTAGATCTGGGTGTGCGATGTGAACACTCGGGAGGCCCCTAGGGGTCAAGCCCTAAGGGCTAACTCAAAAATTGCGATTTTGCAGCTGGCCCGTAGATAGGCTAACTCAAAAATCATAATTTCGTGTTAGCCCCCTTTAGATCTGGGTGTGTCTATAATATTTTATTCCAATAAATTCGACATGACTAATAAATTCATTGTAATTATTCGATACGACTATACAATTAATAAATTTAAATCGATTTGATCGAAATCCTAAATTTAAATTTCTTCCCATTTTCATCCTCATTCGTTCCGAGAAGATACTTCGCGTTTTTAATGTTGATTCGTATGACTGCATAATCAATGAAAATTAGCACCAAGCGAAATACAGAATTGACGTTTCGTCAGAGCTAGCGTCAACGTTATTATAGATTTAACGCCTAGGTCATTGAATCTTCGTTACGTAATCATCAGAGGCTATACAAGATTATTCGTTATCGCGCCTGAGCTTGAAGTCGATCCGAGTCTTTGCATTATCACGGAGTCTTTGCTGCGCTGGTTTTACCTTACATACGCTGCGTGTGCTGCCGCAATCGTAAACCGGTCTTTCAGCCACCAACTACACTCTCACGAATGCGGTCGCAGCGTTTCAGATACATAGACCCATACACAGACACACACAAACACATATGTATATCATGAAAAGAGGCGCAATCACGTATTAGAGCGAAGAGATGCTGTATAGAGATCGTAGTTTGCTCCCTTTCTCGCCGTTCTCTCTTTCGTGGCTGAAGAGAGCTGTGGGATCACCAAGAGGGAAAAACGAGAGGAGGGAAAGAGATGCGATGGGGATGAATCAAGGAACGAGAAAAACGCGAGATCTTTGCAATAAAAAGGAGAAGGCAAAGAGAATCAAGTGAGCGGAGGCGACTGGTTCAGGCTGATGTGGTCTCATGGAAAAACTTGCGTCCATCGCGGTGGAGATGTGAACACCCACGTACATACATTTGAGAACATCAGCTTGGATTTCGTCGCCTTAGTTTGTTTCATTTTTCTTTTGTCCACGAGTACCGCAATAATCGAATACGACACCGCACTACGATGGGCGTTTCTATTAAAAGCTCTTTGGCATCGAGATTATCCATTGATTTTATTGATTCTGTGCCAAATTAACGCGTATCGAATAGAGTTATTAATTGCAATTAAGCAAACCCTCGTCAATAAGGAAATTACAGTGTCAAGAATTCTAATATTCATTTCCCCGCAGATAATTTGACGCCCATAAAACATTTAATTGACTTTTAGATTTTCTAAATGAATATTTTATGGTCGATAATAATGTTGATTGTCTTAACATATCGATATATCGATTTATCGATTAGAGGTTTACTTATATAATAGAATAGATTATATTTTATATAGCTTGATTTGCACTTACGATCGATGCATTGGCTGTTTGGCTTTCGAAAGGTCGATGCATATATCGATATATCGATATATCGATAGTATGATACTTAAAGTTTCGACGATCCCATTAATAACTGTAAGGAATGCTGTGCTCCCCCTCGCGCTACTCCATATTATGTACAGATGCGCATATACGTGTATGTTCCAGCACCACGAGTAGTTAGCAAGCCAGAAGCATGTTTTGCTAAGCAAATGATGGCCAAGACGAGTTTTGCGACGTCCACGAGGCGTGGTTTCTTCGTCGTTGGTGCTGCATGCCAGACTCGTGGAATTCTAATAACCGTTGGAAAAAAAAAGCTTCCCCCTTCGTCTTCGCTTAACCCCACTGTCGTTAATGCCCTCCCGTTTTCTCCCTGGCTCGTGTTAAAACCTTTTCCCTCGTTCTCTTTCTCACTGTTATTTCACCCCCTTTTTCACAGTCTCTAACGAAGCCTCGCGAAAACAAACAGTGTCAAATGTCATTGTAACGAAGTATTTTTTTCTTAACACAAAAAAGAACCATGACATCAGTATAGTTTTGTTCTTCCTACTTCCATCTCACGGCTCACGTTGGTTTCTAACGATCGATTTATCGCTCGCATCCCGGAAAGTGGTACGATTATTATAACGCGCCTTCGAAGAGTTTTCATTTGGTTCTACTCTAGAAAGATTAGAGTTACATCGTCCTCGACTAAAAACGACGTAAATAACGATAAATGAAAGAAAATAAAAACAAAAAGAAAGGTTCGAACGTGAATAAGCGGTGAAAACAGATTTTCTAACGATACAACCAGGCATTTTTTTCTTTTCAATGATATACGACTCTGCGTATCGAAAAGCATCTAAATCTAAAATTCATCAGATCGACACTTTTTTTTTAATGATGGTCATATAGATAGATTTTCATCTCGTAACTTCGTCCGCGCATTCGTTTCCGTCGGAAAATGCCATACCCCGTTCCGCGACTCTTATCACGATTTCAGAGAGAAAACGAGGTTGCGACGAAACTAAAAGAGAGGAAGATAGATAGAGAGAGAAAGAGGGAAACGGAAAGAGAGGGCGAACGAGGGAAGCGCGATAACATTGAGAACCTCCACACAAAAAGCATATACGATTCTCGGCACGCGGTAGCTGATTCCATTACTGAGGTTCCATTCCGTGCGTCCTCTACGACTCTCGTATTTCTGTCTCTTTCGCTCTTCTCGCCCCCTCGACTTCCCTCTACCCGCACCACCGGCCTCCAGCCCTTATATAGGTTGACTCCCACATTTGCACCTCCATGACCCTTTCGTTTCATCCCCGGTCGGTTGCTTCCTTCCGCATACGCATACGCTATATACCTACAGTGCGCCATCTAGATCATCCTACGTATAGTGTCCTTAAACATCCTGTGACGCCAGGTACATTGTACGTGGATGGGATGTACATGGATCAGCGTATGAGGCTATAGGAAACTGGGACTACCAGGACATGAGCAACGGCGTTGTACTACTCGGAACAATACATGCTCGGAACGTTCGCAATAAGTGCAAGTTCTATACGTGCACGGTATATAGAATAATGGGATGAGAAACGAAGCTTCTGGATGAAAATACATATTTTATAGGATTCTCGGAATATAAGGCCAACTTCTCAAGAATTGGGTGAACGATGACAGCGTCGTGACGCCAATAATTATACGAAAATATTGCCTGTGCACGCGGGATGGAAGCACGTCAACAGTATGGATTCTTCGCGCTGACGACAATGAATGAATCAAATGAATTTGACCGAATAGGATGATGTAGCTTCACACTGGATCAACTTATATCGTATGTGTTCTTTTTGAATGAATACGAGTATACTCGAATCAATTAGTATTTATGTCCATCAAACGTGATCAAATAGTAGGTATGTATCCGAATCAAAAAGGGTCTACTCACATCAAGAAACCTGTCTCGAATTTGCAGGGAGCTATTCGATTCATTTAGGATTTATTTTTATGAATTTCTATCAAATGTGGTTTATCCAATCTATTTGAATCAAAAAGTGAGTAAGTTTTTTTTAATCAGATGGGAGCTGCTGGAATCATATTATGAGATCACCCTAAATAGAATAGAATCTTATTGATTTCAACGAGATCTACGTGGTCTCATTTTAATCAAATGGGATCAAGATGGATTCGATTGTTTCAAATAATCTTACGCTAACCAAGCGGATGCTTTTTGGATCGTAGAGAATTAAATTAAATGAAATAGGCTCTTCTTGAACTAAATAGAATCTATCCGAATCAAATAATCTCGGTCGAGGCAAATTGTGGACATGCTAGAATCAAAATAGGATCTACCTAAACGAAATAGGATTATCTCAATTAAAATGAGATCTGTTTCAATGCAATGATATCTATTATCTCGACAATTATGCAATTCTGCATCTCTTTAAAACACACCAATTTTTTGCGGCGCATGATAGTCCGCGCTGCTTCGCCGGGGTAGCTACTTATGTAAAGCAGTTTTACGACTCTATACATCATAGAAAATTTAGTTGTGCTCGCGCCGTATGGGAAAATACACATTTCTGTTCAGCAGAAAATTATTCGGCTGTAAGAAAACTAATATCGATAAATTCACCCATCGTAAAGCTAATTTTAGGAAAATACCAATAAATTATTGCTCGATGCATCGGAAATCGTTAGATAGCAAAGCTATCAGGAGTCTTCACGAAGTTTGAAATATTCTTGTTTGCGCCGATTTTATATTAATCGTTTAGTACATTTCTGTACTTTTTATTTATGTCCAAGATTTATGGACGAAAGAAGTTTATCCGGACCGAGCGGAAATCATTTGATGCTGCACCTGGCGGATTAGCGGGATGCGCGTATAACATCATTGAACGTGTACCTACGCGATGTTCTGTTATTTCTATCGAACCGAGCGAGTACGGGTATACGCTCGATGATCAAATGCTTTCCGGCTTATGCTGCAATAAATACGTTGTACGTATAGATACGGGGCCGCTCTTTAACCGCACATGCTGAGGAAATGTGTATATATAATTTGCAGATGTTCGCATATTTGTGTATGTTTATACGCCTAGATATGAGTGCGTTTGCATGTGCGCGTAAGAATTTACGTACCGTGTAACGTACCATGGTATCTAACGGTGTCGTCGTCTGAAAAGGAGCAAAACGTGGTTGTTGAGGTCCCGGTCTAATGTATTACCTCCGTATTGCAGTACGATGCAGGTCTCAAGGACCTCCGCTCGGTACAACGGATAACATACGTTGCGTAGGTGCGAGAATATGCTACCGCAGCGTCATCTAACCTTAAAGCACACCCGTGAGTCTTTTATTCGCTAGAATATGCTGTGGCGAAGCAGGTAAGCGAGGAGTTTGGGGACACTCATGGTGAAGGTACCATAATACCTCACCCGGAGAATTCTTAGCCTCAAATCGGCTAATGTACCCTAGCTCATTCAAAATTAATGCGCATGCCCGTGTTGTAAATTCTGCATACTCAAGAACCTTGATCATACGGATAAAATCTGGACCGTAAGTCCTTGATGGCTAACTGGCGACAACCCCACTTCTAGAACGCGACCAATCAAATACGCTTCCCCGCGGTAGTGGGGAGGCGATAGCCAATCCCGGCCGGGCGACACCTCGCACAGCAAGTGGGGGGGAGTAGGCGTAGTACGCGGACCTGAGAAACGTCGATTGCCAGTTTAATCGAGGTTCCAGTGTATTCTCAAAGCACATGAACGATCGGGGCATAAATATATATAAATAAGATGTCGTGATTCGAATAAAATCGAGTCTAAAAACGTGTATACAATATTTATTAATGATAACATCTCACAATTCATTGTTGTAAAGCGTAATTCAATTTTATTCTTCGATTAATTCTATAGCTCGTGTACATTAAATTCTTTCTCTATTACGAGCAAATTACTGTGAAAAACAGAGGGACGATTTTTCGAATGAATAATTTATAAAATCGTCATGACGGCTTTCATTGGGGATAGTGGTTTACCAATAAGAAGGCATTGGTGTACAATGGTCATTGAAATAGGAAATAATGGCTTTATACCCGTATACATTTCCATTGGCAAATTGCCATTATAACGATGGGCGTGTTTTTTTTTGCACGGAAACGTGAATAACTATAGATAAATCTTGACGGTTATAGACAAACGTGCATTCCCGTTTTATTACGTACAGCGTATTCATTCGTTGCTGGCACGAGGATGCAGGAATTTATACATACGTATAGAAGAAACGTATGGATATGCGACGAGGAAAGCGCTGCGTCGATTTAAATTCATTCGACACTTCCGACGTCACGTATCGACCATTTCTCACGGTTTGCCCGCATTCGATGGGCAAAAGCTCGTTCCGGTAAGCATCAGAGCACACGCACGTTCATACAAATACACAATAGAGCCACGGGCAAACAAACATGTACGTATATACTGTATAAAGCATAAACGGGTATAATGGACACAAACACAGACGCACGCTAATAGGAAGACAGAAAGGGCAAGGAAGGACAGAGGACGCGACATGTTACCGCAATTATTGTCGAGTCAGTGCGGAATGGCGGACGAAAACCAGGGAGGTAGGAAAGGAAGGGGAAGGCTAGAAAAAAGAGTGAGTACGATGAGCGCGTGAGTGCGTCTCCAGTTCCACGGTCGAGTGACTGGTGGATCCGTCGTGCGATCTTCACTGTGAACCTCGCTTCCACGCACTCGTTGCTTTGTGACTCTATGTGCTCTATCTCCACTTACCCACTCGCCCTGGAGACTCTTGCGAGTCCGGGATCGTCTTCTTTGCAACGACTGTTATTCCACGTGGCAATATAGACCGCTACACTCTCTTGGGCGAGCGTGTTTTGCCAGAGCCAAGTTTCCTGCCGCTTTGTCTCTGCTGCGGGGAACAAAAAACATCCAGCCGTTTCTAACGCATGCGTCAGGGGCGGTCACACACGATTTCGCACGGTAGCGACGGTCATCTTTTACCGTGTTACATGAACATGGCGAAAGAGACAAGAAGTTTAAGTCGATGCCGATCGTGTGCCATAAACTGTATTACCCACATAATGGTAAGCAGATGCGATGCCGTTGACGATAACTGACCATGTTCAACTCTCATAGTCGTGGATCATTATATTAAAGATCATTTCTATGGGTCTTACTTTACACTAGGAAACAAGAAGATATAGTATTTTCCATTACGTTTATGTCAGGTTTATATTAGAGCGTTTTTAACAGATAAGAAGACGCTCGTACACTCTGCTGTGTAATTGATGTTTACCGAGAGTTAGGGAAAACGTTTCGTTTGCTGTATTTTCACTGTTGGTGGGAACATTTTTGAGGCTGTTGATCTGTTTATTCATGAAGAGCATATTTATCTTGGGAATATTTTATTTCTACTCTTAATTTCTCTTTACCTATGAGAAACTAACATTTATTGATATCCCTAGACCCATCGATAAAAAAAATGTGTACTGATTTGAATTTAATCGATTGAGTCGTTTCGAGACACTTTAACCATCGTCTCGGAAAATATAGTTTCGAGAAAAACGCGTTTGAAATTTTGTTATCAAGCGTAACGGTCGGATTAAAACTCGTTCCGACATTAGAGTAATGTTATAGTTACTCCATGTTTAATCAGCCAGTCCTAGCTCGTAAAGACTTTCCTCTTCTTCCTAGAATTATTCAATTCATATCATCTAGCGAATACAATTTTTTAAACGAAGTGAACCTTAACAATTAGAAAAAATATGTACTATGAAATATACCAACGTTTTTCGAACAACGTCCAATGAGTGTAAAAGCTTAGAGTCAACCAAATCCACAGGAAGACGTTGTATTCGAAGTAACCCCTTTGAATAAAAAAAAACTATTATTTTGGAATATCCAGGGTAAAAACTGTTTCCTCAACTAAATTGAATCGGAAAGGTTTCGAGATGCCCTTGAATGCCATCCCATGGGCACAGAAAAGAATTATATAGGGATCCTGGATCAAGTATTTTTCGCAATGGGGTTGACAGTCCCCTATGATAAAGCGATTCTTAAAATGTTATTCAAATGCCGTCCATAAGAGCTTGCACCATTCCGTTATTCGAGTCGATCGCTATTCACCTACGGATAACGTATACTTGTGCATGTCTCAAATACCGAACAGATACCTTTTTCAATAATATTCGAATAACTTTCTTAAAGTCTTTGGTAAAAAACATTGTAGTCATCTCTCTCCAACTTATACTGCTACATCCAAGGATAAATATCTAGTCAGTGATTTTCCAGGAGATTGTCAATTACGCCTAGATAGAAGGCATCTAGAAATTAAAAATCCCATCGAAAACACGACTTAGATACAAGGTAATGCTATATTGGGCTGTCAACAATCCGCACATAATTGCGACGGAAGTGCGTAAAGGGGGGAGGTTAGCCATTATCCATCTCATTCAAGTGAGCCATGCAAGGCCAGAGTGGCTGCCAATAGTGTTGATGCTGGCACTCGCCCGATACGTTCTATTGATATCAGAGCTATCAGCATTAATTTGAGCGTGAGCGTACTATGCCCACGTGAGCACCGCCGGTCCGTAACACGAGAACGGGGAGATACTAACACATGTTATACGTGCTGACCTGGTCGAGTAGGCAAAGCGAAAAGCGAAAGGTGTAGGGATAGTGGAGTGAACGGATATATACATACACCCGTATATATATATATATATATATAAGTGTCGACCACCGATGGCGAGTGGCCACGTCGACGGTGCGGCAAATGCCTATCCGCCAGCCCGACAAGTGTACCTCAGGCGAGAAGCAGAAGAGGGTGTGCGCCACCGTTGGGGCGTTTGGAGCTTCTACTTTTGCTCCTATATATGTACATACATTATGTATGTATATATAATTACGCCTACTCAATGGACGGAAGTGAGGAAGCAGAGAGCAGGCCAAGGAAGCCGGGGACATGGTATAGGAAAAAAGTGACCATCGTATACGTACACCACGAGACCAGAGGTCTCCTTGGCCGTTTCGATAGAAGATGGAGCGTTTGAAAATCTCACCACCACCCAGAGCGTGTATGGCATGGATAGATCATACATCATTTCTCCCAGCTATCGGAGAAAGGACCTCCTGCGTGCGTCCTCTCCGAGGTTTTCCTACCTTCTTCCCGGATCCTCCATCTTGTTCGCTCTCACTTGTCGCATCATGGAACGAAGCAAATGGCGCTCTCAGCATCAGCTAGAAATCCGCACCACTTGGGTCCGTCCATGAGAATGTACGGCACAGGTTCTGCTTGGACCTCTTTCTTTCGCGTGGCTCTTCGGATCATTCATAACACGCCATTTTTCATCAAACCTCCCTCCTCTCTTAGGCGAGGGTTATCGCAAGGGAGGGTTTGGGTGCGTGCTATATTCTCATATGGAGAAAAATACTACGGTCGGGATCCAAATGTATAGATAAATAACATGGACTAGGTGGAAAGGTTTCCATTAGCACGCTCTCATTCAACACGAGAAAAATGAATTTTTACGATTTCGATCCAAAATCAAATTTCGCTAGCGGATATGATGTCGCCATTGTTTCGTGGCCTCCAGGCACAATCCTAGACCGATGTGCCCCAGAAGATGAAAACTCATCGATGCCTGCAGGAGTAACCCATGGTACGAGAAAACGCATATATTCCCTCTGTCCGAGAATGATCAATGCGAATTCACTGCAGTGTCCACAAGGGCGCTAAATCTTTCGCTCTTGATGACGTATTAGATTTAGATGCACGCTTTGACTGTACAATAGAGAATCCATTCAAGTATCCGATGTCCGTAGAGCCGTATCGACGTATAGCACCGGCACTAACTCCACGGCCAGGACCAAAGCACGGCAACGAACCAAGTGTCTGATGTATCTGTCCTCTGGACCTGCAACGCATATACACTCATTGTAACCCAGAGAAGATTGGGTCTCTATTCCACATAGCACGAGCATCTCCAATTCCATAAGCCTGCTATGTCGATATCGCTATATCGGATAATAATACGCAACAGGTTTTCGAATATTCTCATTCCGTGCATTATAACCATCACCAACTCTGTGCCACCATCATTATTCATTCGCGAAATTTATATATATATATAACATTAGCGCTTGCCTAGATGAAATTATATACACATAAAGGTTGCAAACTCAACGGCCACGTGAGCGAGTCCCTGGCCACTTGGTACGGTCGAGTAGTGGTGTGTACCATGCTCCGAGTCCAGGTACCATTCGTATCATAGTGTTTGGTATCATTACGACGTATAGAACGGTACAGTGATCCCAGTGGGTTGCTTGTTATAGTATATGTGATTAACGGTGTCCGTACACGGAAAGGATCTGTCTGGCAGGCATGTTCCGTGGGTTAGTTGCGGGAAACGTCGGCTAAGAGAGAAGGAGAGAAAGAGGGATCGGGATAGAGGAAGCGAGCGCGCGCGCTTGAGGTCCTTACAATTGTTACCATTGCCCTATATCGTAGCTGCTCAAACAATGGAATTAATTACAGTGCCTGTTGGGGATAACCGCAGAGCCATGGCACGATCCTATATACATACGTACCTACACGTATATAGATATACGCGTGTACATGAGTGGTATACTGCAGGCTTTCTGCTCATGAGGAAACCCCTCATCCACTGGCTTCGACCATTTACACTCCGTGGTAACTGACGTGAGAAAGCTGGTTTTCCTATATGTATACGAACGTCTAATGTATTATTCTACATAGCTTCGCCAGTATTCGTCCTCAATACACGTATACTATCGTCCCTCTATGCCTCCAAGGCTCGTCGCTATCCTCGCCTAAATTCATTCGGTCCCATGCGCACAAGCATCGATATTCATTGGTTGTCTAATAGGGGATAACCACTTGAGTTTTTTCCATTGATTCGTATACTTGATGGAAATAATTTATCGATTGTGCCACGAGAACTTAACTGCTAACTGTAAATCTGATACTTCATAGCTGGAACAATTTTTTTTTTATACAATATTGCAAATGATTTATTTACTGAATAAAAAACATAATAATAAGAAATGAACAACTTTAAATATTTTTCAATTGAATCCTGAATTTTTAAATAAATATTTTTTAAATTGTATTCGTGTTCGCCGCATTATTGGATTCTCCAAGCCATATTTTCTATATATTTTTTATATTTTAACCAAATTATTTAACATTTGTCGCTATCACACATATGAAACTGAATTTGTTGACATTTGCTATACATTTTCTTGTTCTTTTTGTCGCTCATGTTAAAAGTTTTTAGCAAACTCTCCAACTGACAATCAATGTTTTTAATTTTTTTAGTTATCTTTTAAATTTCGAAATGTTAAATCTGTTGAATAATTATGAACTTAAACAACCAGTAAAATTATAAATCTATTAAACGAACAAATGTAAAAAACGGAAACAAAATATATGCGCAAGTTCTAAAATATATCCTTTAAGAAAAAAGTCGAAAAATAGAGTTTGTTCCGTTATGGAGCAAAGTGCGATGAAGGTGCACGACCACACTTTAACACGCGACGCGAAATAAACGCAAAGGGGTCGAGCTGGAAAAGGGAGAAAGTTTTTACTTCAAGTAGAGTCAAGGGAAAGAAGAAAACCTCTTTGGCGGAGCGAGTTCGTGCGCCGATGTGACCTCATCACAGGAAGAAGCGAGAGAGGAAGACAGACCGAGAAAGGAATTTTATTCTCTGAGATAAAATTCTTCGTAGCAAAGAGCGCGTTACCCAAGCTGAACCGATAATAGCAAAATGGAAATAGAATTTTATAAAATTAACGTCAATGATATCAAAGTCATAAATAATTTTATCACCATTCCCTCGTTCGACGAATTTCGACTCGAATTCCTAAACGCAGGCGCACATACGACTCTCATTCTTATTAACGAGGAAAGGCTCATTAATGCGAATCTTATACTCGACAAGACAAAAAATACTGCGATGAAAATTCATCCCGACTCGTCAACTGAAATCCTCGCGTTAAGGACTTTCCAACCCTCCCTTACCCTCTTCGACTCCACCAATTAGAGTAGGAACACCCTCGTCGGTTACAGTTTTTTTTTACTCTCGTGAACGACATCCGACTCACCCGTTTGCAATTTATCTTGTCAAAAAAAGTAGATTTATTTTACGATTTGCCAATTAGAAATATCGATTGTAAAATCCAATTAAATATCGTAAATATTAAAATGGAGGTTGAAATTGAATGAAATTTTTGCACTTTTATGGAAAATTTTATATCGATGCGTCAATTTCACTGCCTGCCATTTTCTCCATTGATAACAATTTATAAATCTTATCAACAACAAATTAATTTTCTTCGCTCTAAAAATTGTGTTAATTTTGCCATAAACGCTTCAATCACGTATCCAACACTCTTATTTTTGTTCTGACGTTACTTATATAGATCCATTTTTCAAACGGAAATCATTTTATTATAATAGCGCCTAATGACCACGGTACGACGAGATCTCCGTAAAGAATTGTGATATTTCCCTCGGTTTCGAGAGGAAGAACAAAAAGACAATACTAAAAAAAAAGTAGATATTACATATAATTGTTTTGCTTTTGAAACAAAGGGAATGACGACGAGGCGGAGGATAAATACATGTGCGAAAACAAAAGTAGTGAAACTGTTAAACTGAAAAGCCGAGTAACCCAGATCCCAACTGCAGATCCCGTTGCGCCCTGTGTACGCCGAGAGAAAGAGTAGTGGGAAACATTTATCCGGTGTGCCCTCACTGCGTACCATATATATATACATATATATATACAACTTTACGTACTATTTTCTGGAGCTATACTCGATGTTGCGGGGCGCCAGTTTCTTTATTCTTCCACAGTCGGATACGGTATCTTTTCGCGGTGTTTCGAATGGGCATTCTAAGAGCCCGAATCTCAAGAAAATTAAGGAAGATATAAAAGAAAGAAAAAAATAAAGCTCAAGGAAGTGTACAGTAACCATAAAAACCCAAGCGAATAAAACATCGGTCTAAAACTCTCTATTCCAAAGTTAATTCAACTAGACCGATGCATAGAATGTAAGAACGTGTTCCTTCCTATCATTTTATAGTGATACGAATATAGCATTAATAATAATAATAATAATAATAATAATAATACTCGTAGTAATGATAACAATAACAATGTCAATAACGACATTAATATGAATAATAACAATAATATGAATTATAATAATAATTATTGTAAATAATGTTATTTTAAAGATCCGGTCGATGGTACTTCAACGAACAAGAAGTACTCGAAGGCACCTGTATTGATCGAGTTATATCGCTAAAAAGTCGGTTCTAGTGGTAGTGAGCTTCTCGTTCGAGCATTTACACTCAAGCTGGCCCCCTAGGGGTGCGGGGGGGGGGGGGGGGGGGGGGGGGGGTGCCAGTACCCGAACCAAAGGGAGGAAAAGGACCGCGCGAGACAGAGAAAAAGGGAGAGAACGAGAGGGAGAAAAAGAGGGCAGTTAGTAGCAGAACCCGTGGGTGCTCTAGGCCGCCTGGGGTGAACGAGACGAGAGGCGAAAAAGCCAAGGTTCCGAAGTGTTGAGGAAAGAAACTCGGTAAAGTGAGAACGACGGATAAGCCACCTTCTCTACCGGATATCGGGCTTACTCAATTAATTTACGATCCTGATGATTTTATTGCCGCACCGACGAACGGGAATTCCTATGAAATAAGTAATTTATCCTCAACACAAGAAATACTTTTGATGAGAAAAAAAATGTTACGACGATTACGTTGATAGCGCGCGGTATAATCGCGTGAGAATCACACGTGCGCCCCTCATGAATATCGAAGTACCGTATATTTTTATACCATGTCGAAAAAGAAAAAACAAACCGAGAACCTCGGAATATTTCACGTTTAACACAACACAGAAATACTGAATGGCTGACTGTTATTTATATATTTCAACGCTATTACCAATTTAAAAAAATAACAAATAGAATATACGATAAAAAAAAGAAAGGAAACAAAAGTAAACAAGAAACGTCAAAAGCATTGATCAACTTTTTCGACTACGTGAATTGTCGGAAAAGCAGCCCAACGTGTCAATTAGTTTGTTCGATCGAATTACAGTGTATATTTATCTCTATAAATATAAGAGTGAATAAAATGCATTTTGCCAGTGACGATGGATCTACATTGACGAAAAATCGATCGTTACGATGATTGGATATTCATCTCGTTCAGTACGGGATAATGACGAGGACGTCGGAATAGCTCGAGATTGATAGAGAAAAAAAATTAATATTTGAATGGCGCAAAAACACAATAAAATCATTTTATGATTTTATTTCGCACGCGAAAACAAATTTCGTGGATGAATGAAATTATTAAATAAAATTATCCTGTTACGACACGCGAAAGAAAATTTCAATGTTCATTACAATTGTCACTGTTGAAATAATGGCACACTCGTTGTGAGAAATTAGTAAATGGAAATTATAAAATGAAGCTCGAATGCTTGAATCCTGTATTTTCGTTATTCTCGTGTTTGTTTATTTGATACGAGCAATTTGTACTAATGCAATTTTCTTTCTGGATGGATTTTGCTTTCATATAAAATTGTTTATTATGAAGTTCGTTTTTAGAGAAGGCTAAACTCACGCGAGCCGATAACTCGGGATCGAACTACTATTTACGTTTCTGTTTTGTATTATATTTCCGCATCCGTCACGGTTGACAGTGTTTTGTTAAGGTGCGCATGTCTGCCTCATCCGTCACTCACACTGCTGCAAACGAACGTATCCATGTAAAGATCGCGATTCGTGGCTGGTAGTTTGTTTAAACTCCTGACCATCGCCCTTGTACTTCTCATAGAACATGAAAAGTTTCACGGAGAAAAACAGAAAAAAGTATCTCGAGTAATCAGAAGCTTAAGTGCGGATAATAGCCGGAACATGGAAAGCTGAGAAGTCTTTAGTATTGTGTTTTTACAAATTTTCTGCATAGCACAAAAAAGATGATCAAACGACTTTTGTACGATAAATATTTGCTGGTAGCTTGCTTCAACTTTTCTGTCGATGCAGATAATTGTGCAATTAGAGAAGTGTTTCGATTTGTCAAAACACTTTTCCGATTGGACACTTAGAGTATAAGCAAGAAATTTGTTTCTTGCTCATACTTTCTGATTGTACAAACAAGATAGTGTGAAGAAAATATGTTCCAGGCAATGCATGAGGCGCACTTCACGCTCGTAAAAACAGTATGTGTTGTCAAAATATTGAATTATTTCACACTCCAATATCAGGCGTGCAAGCCTTTACCACGAATTCTAATACGCTAAAAGCTTCTTAGTGGAATTGTGGTAGAATGTCGCGTTTCAAAAAATAAAAAGCGACAGTAGAGCAATGCTTTATCCCATCGATCGAAACTGCTCGCACTCAATGACGTTTTCCACGAAATCCCATTTGTCTGCACTCAGCCATCGCTTTAAGAATACTCTACGTTGAAATTAATAATGGGATAGTTTCATGCTACCTCAACAGGACAGTAGAAGGAACGCAAAACGTATCTATAAATAATGCACAACTGATTCAAAAGAAGAAATAACTATTTTGTCAATAATGAAAAAGGATCGGTCAAACAGCAAATCTACTGTCACGACCCTAAATTTATCTTTTTCAGAATCGAATTTTTCAGTATGAATGGTAACGATTCATTTTTTTTCGTTTATTATGCTTCATTTATGTTACGACTTCAGCAATTCAGGAAACCAGGATTGAGAGACTTTTGTTTATTTATCACTCAGTATAATTTCAACGAAAATAAATAATGCAAATGTAGGTACACATAAGTATCTCCATCAAAAAAGTGGTAAAAGTAAAAAATCCAATAGGGTTAGAAAGATTTCCGATCGTGATTGGCTATATCAGGTTATTTAACGAGCAGTGCATATGTTGTTGCTGATGTACGTTTAACGATAGCTTCGCCATTTTTTCACGCCGGAACCATTACGCTAAATGGGATATCCATTAATTTAATATTCCCATTGTATGCATTATCGGACAGCGCATGAGCTAGAGGTAACTTATGGCGTTAATACATTGTACAACATCAAGCTTTATAGAACCGAATTTGAAAGGCCATATTCCACGCCACCTCGGTTTAAGAGGGCGCCACCATCGCCGTGTAAGCAGCCTGGTACGTTGTCTTATACTGTGGCATTTAGTAAAAAGGGGCATCATAAGTTATACGAGATGGGGCACAGGAGCAACGAGATATAGGTCTGTCTCACGCTGATGCTGCTACACTGTTTGCGCGGCTTTGGTGCTTTCAGTCTGCCCCTCCCTTCTACAAAGGCTATTCGTTCGTTGCTTCTGTATATATATCGCTCGCCTCCCCCATTGTTTACACTTTATTTATGACGAAAGTTCTGTCGAGATTTCGCAAATGTTCACCAACGCTCGGTGGAAAAGCGAACTGTTAGGTTAGTCGGGGAGAAACAGCAAGGGAAGAGGGGTGAAGGTATCAGGGATACAACGTTGATGTAACTTCCGCGCGAGAAGGAGATTCGGCACGGGTTGATTTAAGGAGGAGAATAACCGTGTATGCATGAAAACGAATGAGTCCGATGTGGTATGGAGCGTAGTAACCATGGAGAGAAGATGTTTGGCGAAAGAACGTAACTTCGACATGGAACCTGTATACCAGAGGAAGAGACAAGATGTCGGGCATAAGAACCCTTCACGGAAAATACAGAAGACGATGGTTGGGGAAGAAACAGAGTCGGTGAAGGGCAACTTAAAGAAAAATCCTGTAGTCCGTTATTATGAACTACTCCTGCTAATTACAGTGATATGAAACCAAGAGCACATTTGACCAAGATCCTCATGTCCGTCAAAATCCTTGCAAATCTGCGAGAGCCCGATAGTGTCTTCGTATAAATCTGAAACTTACGAATCTTCTCCTCAATGAACAAGCTGTCCATACGATTGAGTAAAATGGATGTCAGTCACGACCGATTTGATTTGGTTTGAGAATCGAGCAAGTTTAGAATAAATCAAGTCATAAGCTATGGTTGAATCCTGAGCTCTTGATCCGCGGGAGGTCTACCTGTACATCATCTGGTCACAGTTTCCAATACGGGAATTAAATAATCCACCATAATAAGTGATAGAGCGAATTGCATTATTTAATGCAGACCATCCTGCAGAAAAAGAACCCTGCGTCCTGTACCACTATTACAAATCGTATTATCGCAACACCTGCGACATTACCCGGCTTATCGAGTCCAAGAACAAATGTCGAGTGTCAAGCAAGATAAAACCACAGCTGCGTCGGATTGATCTTCGAATGCGCGTGTCGTTCGAACGCTCTCGCCAAAAAATTCCCTATCGCACATGTCATAACACATTTTTATATACGTAACTATCAATATCGTCATCGATAAAACTTGGACAATCCACGATCAATGCTTTCGCGTGCGCAGAAACTCGTATTCCTTGAAAATTTTATTCCCTCTCGAGCTTGAGTCGAGAGGAAAAATCTTGAAAACGTCAAGCTCCGTGTGGTCTTAGGGATGAAAGAAAAAAGAAAAAAGACTCGTGTAAACCCCACGAGTAAAACAAATGTCAATCTGCACACCCTCCGTCGTGTTGGCGACAGGTACGTGACAATCGTCCAGAGTGACAGATTAAAGTACGAGAGATATGGATATGGTATAGAAATTGACGGTGCGTCGATGGGTTGGTACTACCTCGCAGCTCTGCCTTCCACTCCCACATAGAGGAAGAGACAGACTCTGCGCGCGGCTCGGATCGAGCTCAAGTGTTGCGCTGGATAATTGGACACGTGTTTCGGTCACCAATCGCAAGTCGAGTGTACTCGATCGAACGCGTGCACTAATTGGGAGTGCAATTAAAACGAGCGCTGTATCACTGCGGCAAGGTGAGACAACCATAAACTCATACACGTAAACACGCGCGCGCACACACACACATCGATATATATATATATAATTTCAAATAGAGCGCAGTACGCTGTCAGTCTCACTGATAGGCCATTCCCTACGTCATGTGATAAAGACCAAATGCGAACATATCGATCATACCATCTCGGCTAAAATTGCCTCAGACTCGTCGCGCACCATCGCAAACACAGAGTTGTCACATGGCAATCAATAAAATTTGAAATAATTGCCGCAATTTAGGATATTTGTATTCTTAGTTTCCATAAAAAATCTTTTTCACGATTTTCTAAAAAGCAGCGACATTTATCCTACGCAGACAATTTTAAGAACTTCGCGTGCAAGACGAGCCGTGAAGAATGCTTCAATCGGATGAAAGTGAGCCGCACGCGTACTAATCATCATTCAGAAGCGCAATGGTACGGCAGTCCTACGACGAGGGTGCGGAAGTTTCGAGTCGTTGGTTGGAGAATAAACAAAAAGAAAAAAAGCGACGACGCGACGCCGACTGAAGCTAGTAATTGACTCTCATTGGTGACGCGCAAGGCGACTTCGTTGAAATGTTCGCCCCTCAACGAAACAAAGGGCTCCCCGTCGACCGAGCTCATAGGTTCGAGATCACTTAAAAAAACGTTAGAGGCTTCTTGTTTGTGCATGCACGTACGTGAAATTGCAGAGTCACTGGGTTCGATGTGTATACAAACAAAACATCAACAACACACACGCGTGTACCCGTATTCACGATGATGGGTCTTGCATTGGAACACGTATCATCGATAAAACATATGACGCGTTCGGTCATGTGCCACTCCTCCGTTTGACTGTATACACACAATTCGTACACACAGTTGCTTTCATAAGTCCGTTCGAGTTGACCTAAAACGCACGAAATTCAACGAGAAAAGGTCTCGTGTTTGCTTTTACTCGACTGCTCGAATATTAAGCAGGGGAGATCCTCTTGCGTCTGTATAAATCGATGAAATGCGCTTATTGAATAACTCGTGAGAAGGATCCAGCGTGAACGCCAGCGCCGCGCGCCACCTAGTGCTTTAGTACACTTTAAATTTTTATACAATGAAAATAGAGCTCCACCGTGACTACTATATCTAAAACGCGCAGCCGTCGATTATACTCTCGTTCGCTCTAAATTATTTCAGTGACAATGGTAGAATTATCGATGATGGCTGCCCAACGCATATATAGTGAGTCGGTAAAAAAAATACATACGTACAATAACATACGTTGTTATGAAATAGAACATGAACAACGAATCCCAAACATTAACTCCTAAACTATTTTCGATGGAACGATATATTATTCCAAAATTCAATTGTTGACTTTTGCCGAGCGACAGGCCAGCCAAATCCTTACAGATTTAGAATTTCTCTATTAGCACGTGCGCACATATCACTATAGTTTCTGTTGAATAAAGGTAGCGAGGCCAGTGAACTCGTCGAACCGAGACAGAACATTCCATATATGTAAGCGTAAATCAATATTCGAATAAATTATTCGCGACTTAGTACTCTCATATGCCGATCCTCTCCAGATAAGTAAGTATACTTGTAACATTCAAGGTAGATATACAACACGAGATATTTTTGAATAAATCGTCTTAAAATTGTGGGCCTCGTCTAGGAATATAAATTATACTATCTTAATAAATTTCCTAAGAACCGAATCGAATTACAAAACCTCATAAGGTGAGTCATATATTACCAGAAATTCTTTCTTATATCATATATACAAGTTTATTCTTATAACTTTGTATGGTTCATATGTGATAGCTCCTATCATTGATCAACCTCAACGGCGATTCTAGGAGTAACCTTAATTATTCAATAAATTGATGAATAGAGATTATTGATTTAAAGGGGCTGACAATGGCACCACTCCAAATTCGAAAGAGCCTCAGGAAATAATAGATGTCCAAAGGAGGGAAAGGGAGAGAGAGAGAGAGGGAGAGAGAACAAGAAATAAGCAGAATAAGCGAATAATTTAAAGCGGGACAAGGGTTCTGTTCTCGAGCCGGAAAACATAGCTGAGCGGCACAGCAAAAAGGAAGTAAGAGAAATAAATGTAGGAAAGTAGGGCAGTGAATGCAGAAACGACAAAGCGCGTCTCGCTCACAGTATGCACATAAACATATCTACATACGTATGTGATGGCGGGGTGGGGGGGGGGCGAGGCACAGAGTTCCTGAGAGTATTCGTTAGGATTTTTATTTGTCAAAAGCCTTTTAGTTTTAGTCTCGAACGAGAGCTCTATACGCAGCGTCGACATAATAAAAAGAAAGATAAAAAAAAATAAAAATTCTCCACCGTCTCCCTGACCCTTTTTATTTTCTATTTGTATCTGTGTCAAGCCAGATCTTTATATCATAGTTCTGTCGCGCGTCCTGCACGACCGATGACAGACAACGATACTCGAAGCCACGAGGTTGATGCTATAAAACCGAAAATAAAAGACAGTCAAAATGAAAAACAAATGATATATCGATTCGACAATTGAATACGCGCGGAAAAGTTTCAACGCCAATTTTCCTGGGGAAGAATCGACAGAAGTCCTGACGCGATGAGGAGCGAGAAGGGGCGGGGGTTGAAAGAGAAAGACAGAAGTACCTATATCAATAAGAACAAACGGGTAGATAAACGACGAAGATTCTTTTTACTCTTATCTACCACCGATTCGTAAACTGTATATATAGGAGACGATGGCACAAAATAATCCCTCCGGGTAAAACGATCCTCGGCTGTTATACCGACTTAATATTGACATCTCGGATATTTTTAGTGAATTTTGAATAAAGCTCGGCCGTACAACCCCTGTCAGTGTCGTGACGTTGTTGGCATTAGGAAAGTTTTTATCACAAAATATTCAAAATTACTGTGCTCGATCTAAGGTAAATCATTATTTGACATTATGTTGATTTAGTCTACGTACCTTTTTTTTATAAGTGTGTTTATTTCAGTTTCTGTTTCCAATTAGCAATGGAATTAACCGTCCTTCATTACAGTATTCGAAATACACGCGTTATGTTTTCATGTTTTTCGTTAATAAGGCATTTGGGGCAAACGATCCTTTCATAGGGTGAGCAAAATGAGCCCAAGATCACTTTACCCCTGTCTACCTACTTTCAATCGTGTTCAGTTAACTTTTAATAAATATTTTTTAGTTTTGTTTAAATATGAAGTATTAATACGAAGTATGAAGTTAATCCAAAGATACTAGTTAAAATGAGAATATTGTTGTTAAAATTCTGTTCAAAAACATCAATAATACTATAAAACTGCTATTACTGTTATAGAGATTTACGGGAATTAAGAATTTACTAGGTCTCAATCGGTTTCCATTAAATAACAATAATAAAAATTAAATGTTATCCATCATCCAATCGACCTTCTCTTTCTATAAATCTCAAACTACTCTCCCGAAATTTTTCAGTTTTTTTTTAAACAAGTGTAAATATGTGAAAAAACGGTGGGAGAGCACGTGTATCTAGGGAGGTGTGTAAATTATAGTGTGTATAGCGGGAGGGTTAAATTGTAATGCAAATTTTCTCACGTGAGTATATCTATATATATATGGATACGAGTGTATAGAGATATACAATGTTGGACTATCTCAATACGTAGCTGTATATCTATATAGATCGTCGACGTTCCATCGTAGGCCTATCTCAATGTATAGGTAGACGGTCGAGTGGCGAAAGGGTGAGGACGAGAGAGAGAGAGAGAGAGAGAGAGAGAGAGAGAGAGAGAGAGAGAGAGAGAGAGAGAGAGAGAGAGCGACAGGCTACCACTAAGGTCGAGCGTAGTAGCTAAGCGTAGTGGGGATAGCAACTTATTGTTAGCTCTCCCATTCATCATACCTGTTCATTCATGCACATTAATAGTTCGAGACTAGTCTAATTTGGGCACGAAATAAACGTGTTAGTCAACGATATTACGCTACGCGTAAAAGATTTAATTAGTATTAGCGTTTTAAAATTCATCGTTCTCGCGTTCTATCGGTGATATGAGGTTCCTATAATATCCTAGATGCAGGGAATAACGTCCAACTAATAATTACGTAATTTCGAATTAACGAAGACAAATTTAAAAAAAAAGGAAAATTTTTAATTAAATTTGTTCATTTAAGATTATGAGCATGCACCTAGCTCGTTTTAAATTGAATTATGACGCGATCGATCGATCGTATCAATTCATGTTTGCAGTTTTTCGGTTTATTAAGTGATTGGAATTGAATAACTATTCTTTTTTCTTTGTGCGTAGTGAGTTGGTGAGTTGAGATTGAGCCAGACTGGGCCAAGCTGGGTCAAGCTGAGCTAAGCTGGGCCAAACTCAGCTAAGCTGAGACGCATTAATGACCTCTGTGGATTGGTGGCCTAAGTGGTTGGGTGATGGCCTAGGGCTAATCGTGGCTCGATATAACATTGCAATATGCTCGTTTAAAAATGATTTATTTTTAGGTTTTTATGTGAATATGCAATTTTGAAAACATTACCGAAATAATTTGTTTAAATAAATGAAAAAATTTAATTTTGTTATGTATGAATAAACTGGAATTTATTCATTAATTCTTTTCTCCTTGTTCCTCCTTTGTGTGGTTTGAACTTCGCTCGTTCAAACCATAAACCAAGCTGGACCAGCCTCAGCTGACAATGAGTGGCATTGATGGGTCGTTGAGTAGTGACCGGACAGCTGAGCATGTGTCAAAATAAGGTAACAATTTTATCCAATATCTAACACTCTTTTTTTTAATATAATTCTTTTTATTCATATTATTCATTATCAATATTTTACGGTTTCATGAATGAGTCTATATAATCTGAAAAATATCTGGGTGGTTGGGCGGTGACATGGGGCGGATCGTGGCTCGAAGTAACGTAAAAATCATTATCCAACATTAGCACTGACAAAATTTAAAAATTATTTCATACAATATCTCGTATTATTTTTCAAGATAAAAATATTCGCATTTTATAAACGAGCATATTCGATCGGAAAAGCTCGTGTGATGTTTCATACCGGCGTTGGGCGAACAGTGAATTATGAAAATGTAAGACTCGTTACAGAGTAGTACCCACCTGAAAGTTATTAGCATTTTTTATACTCGATTTTGTTATACTAACTGGAACTAAATATAAATTTTGTTCCTTTCTGTCCACCGTGGCAGTTCACGATTGCACTTCATTACGAACCATCACCCGTGCAGAAATGTTGATGGGGATACCCAACTACTGATCATATCCTGATCAGGATATGGCAGGGATGTGCCAAAATAGGTGTCTCTATAGGAATCCAGATGGTTTCCGCATCGGAAGAAATGTGCGTGGGTGACGATATTTCGAAACTATGGCGCCACTGTACTTTCGGAGTATACCGAATATATCCTAATACGAAGCCTGTGGTGAGCGTAGATTTTATGACCAATACGAATATGTATAGATATAGTAGGAGTAGTACCGGTCACGACCGACAGGTGGCGCATGGCCATCCCGCTTCTCACAAACGTACCATGCGTCCGCTGACATTATAAATGCGTAAACTGTGGAGAAAAGTATTAACTTTCCTCTGGAACGTGCTGCAAAGAATTAGCTCACACTTCAATAAGTGTGCTATACAATTCTTGGATCGTACAATTACATACACTTTTTTCGTATACATACTTATTATTTTCTCAGCCTATCCTGATCCTTTTATTTATTTCCTTGAAGTCGCGGGTAGAAGCTAGTATTTAATATAATGCCTTCAGCAATTCATTATTCTTACGTGATTTGATCGGGATCCCTGCTCGAATCCAGTTAGAGTCATTAAAGGATTCGGATCGGGATTCCTAATGGAATCCAGTTTACGGATCTTACATTTAGTCCTCGAATCTGATCCGATATAAGACTAGATCCCGATTAGGAGCCCGGGATACAACTCAGAATCCAGTTGTATCCCTGTCAACATTTCTGCACGGGCAACGATCTATCCTGGAATTTCTCAATGACGGCACCTCCATGAGGATCGATCGCCGATTATCTCGTTTCTTCCAACGGCCGTATGAAGAATCCAACTCAACACGACAAGTTCGCCATCTAAAACGCAAGTTCGGAAATGAATTCGCGACACGGAGACTGAGGGACGAGCGTGGTGGTTTCAGCATCCGTTGTATACATTGCTGAGCCTCGCCACGAGGTGGAGCCACTACGCATAGCTTGTGGAATATATACTCTATCTCCGTTAGTATCTTTACTATACTTACACTTTGCCTCGAGGCAAGCAGGTGCGCTACGTCCTGTATGCCTATCGTCTTTTCTTCGATGGCCACACGCTCTCTGCTACAAAAAAGAAGACTTTTCTGATAGGACTATAGGTGAGAGGTACGCCCGGCTAGTTTACGCGTGTGCGCGATGCTCGCCTCATGAACGTGTAGGCACATACACGACACAGGTATGACACAGTGTAGGTATACTAGAAGTTTGCACTTTACCTTTACGTATATTCTTGGCAGCGTAGCTGATACTCTAGCAACACCACACGCATAGGCCTATATAGATCGTGATGTAATTGACGGTGATCAGCATATATAGGTGTGCATGTATTCACGGCGAAGCTCTGCTTGATACAAAGTCGAAGAACTGGATAGGTAAAGAAGAATTTAAATTACCACTCCTGTGATATCCTGCGCTTGGCTCCAACTCACATATCACTGTTCATAGTGTGACTATCTCGGTGTCCGATCATCGTGTTTGATATGTGAGATCCAACTACAGTTTTCGTTACTTTGAAATAATACACCGTGCCTCCCTTTTCAAACGGTTTGTCCAAAAACAATGAATGAAAAACGTTTCTCTAAATTTGAAAAATAAACAGAAACGAGAGAGAATAAATAAATGCTAGGAATAAGAATAAAGTTGGATATTTTTACGTCGATACATTTGAATTGCTTTTAAAAAAAATAATCCGCATCGAGGGTTTGTGAGGCGTAGGCGATTAAGACTAGATATTTGTAAATCGACTTTTTAATTTTCTTTTTAAATCCTATACTTATAATACTTATGTATCCAATCTAACCTCAAATTATATTTGGCTTCACGAGGAACGCTGAAAATTATTTGAACGATCGACCGTCGATTTTCCATAAAACAAGTCTATAATAATTTTTTCGAAGGTTTCGGTTGAAAATGAAATGTCCTTCGCGAGTATTATTACAATCTAATATCGATGCTTTAATTTCCACGCTGCATCTTTACCCAAGTCGGTGTGTTTGCACTTTTTTCCGTGTGCGCACGCTCAGTGTTATCCGAATATTCAAAGCAGAATGAAATTTTAGCATAAAAAGGTTCTCTTCGTCGTTCTTATTGCCACGCGCGCTCTGGTTTTCCGCAGGCTGTATATAGCACGGACACATCCGAACGATCGGCTCGGAGAGGTAAGAGCGGAGAGGTATAGCAACGAGAAATGAGATTACGATTCCACGTTCACCAGGTAGGTATATACCAGGGATTCACGAGACGAACGATTTATCACACGAGAGAAGAGTCCTCTCTCTTTTCCCCAGGACGCCTGGGAAAAACCCGCGCGAGAGGGGATAAAAACAGATCCATCAAAAGTTTCGACGAGTCTCGAGGTTCTCGAGTTTACTCAAGCAGAGGGGTTGCGAAGAAGAGGGGAAGGTTGAAGGAGGGAGTTGGAGAATGTGTAGAACCCAGCAGCTTCTGAGGCTGAGAGTAGGAAAAGGTCGGCGAAAAATGACGAACGATAAAGGAACGAGAAGAGGGATCCGTATGAAGAGGAAAGGTTTCCAAGAGGCTTGGAAAATGAAGGAATGGGAAAGATAAAGAAGACAAATATCGAGGGAGGGTTGGGGGCGTTAAAGAAATCGTTGGAGAAAAAAGAAGCCGGACAAGGCGAACGAGAGAGAGAGAGAGAGAGATAGTTTGTTGCGGTAAGATGTTGGCTCTTCGGTGGTGTGTGAAACTGATGTGTCTCCAAGTGGGTGGACGAGATGCAGTTCTGATGGGAGAGCGTGGACTGGAGGTGGAGCGAGGCTTGCAACGGTTAGCAACGGTGCGGGTGTGGTGGGAGACAAACAGAACAATGAAGCAACAAACCGTAGATGCTATATAACTGTGGTGGAGAAAAGACATGTCACCAGCAGGATTTTCCCACCGTGCGAGTTTCCAGTTTCCAGCATTATAAGTATCGTTCTTGAGAGAGTGCGATGTCACATCGGGAGATAAATAAATATGTATAGATATAAGATAAGATTACTGCGAAAGATTACGATCGTTGGATAGAGAAGAGACGATGTGTATAAACAATAAGTGGGAAATTGGAATGGCGATCGTTCTCGAATCATTAGCTCTTAGAAAATGAAGCTTACGCTTACCGAACATAATTGTAGAAATTTTCATTGCCTCGGACTGTGAGTCATGAGGGTGGTCCATTCAAAACGTCATCAATGAACTGGTGATGCCAAGGGACTAGAGTATTTATAAGAACGTTACTCTTTCGATACGTGAAGACATTTTCTATCCATATTATTGTTCGATGATTCAACCCGAATCGAAATTTTTATCCTCTTCTGAATGAACTATGTCTTTTGTAACCCTCAAACTACTAACTTCCATTTATACTACCTCACCATATTTGCAGTATTCCGCGCTTCGAGAAACAGCTGTATGCTCCGTTTAATCCAAATGTTAACGTTCTGCCAATTTAGGAGTTCATCGGAGGTTCTAGATACGTACGTATACGATGTGTCGAGACCTCGATGTACCCCACGATACTCCACTCAATTCGATTTATTCTCGAAGGAGCTCTGACGGGATTCCAATGTCCCAGAATTTCGAGTCGTAGCATATTGGAAGAACCTTCCAAATCAGGATACAATTTGTCTGTATTTTGTACTAAGAGAATCGAGGTAGATTCTATTTTACAGAGATGGATTTTAAGATGTAAGAAAGTTACTTTTACAGCTCGCACTAGGAGGTTATATTTTATGTGGCAAAGTTTATATGTTGAAGCTTTGAAAGCTGGAATGAAGGAAATGAAAAAAATGATGGGAAGCTCATAAAATTATATATGTAAAGAAATGAGGACCTACTTAGGTTTATATCATTCTTTAATTTGAATTTTCCCGCGCTCTTGAAAGCGCGAGTGAATAATAGATTGAGAGATAGGATGAACGATAAGGAACGTCTCGAATGTTCGAACCACGTTGTGTATGTCAATGTGATTTAGATGTTATGAAAACGAGTGTATGAGAGAGAATACCGATAGAATTTGTAGGAGTCGATATTCGTGAAATAAGCTTTGAATGTTGTTTCTTTAATTACAGGAACGCAGTTAAGTTATTTGTGAATGTCGATCACCGAACATAAATGATCTTATATGTATGAAATTTTCCTAGAACAAGCAGGAGCTTGACACAATTCATGAAAAGCTTAAACTCGATCAATCCGTTCTTGAAGCAGGTCCCTTCGCGCACATTATAGCCACACTAAAATTATCCAAACTTTTGTAATGCAATAAAAAATAGCCTAATAAACGCTGAAATGTTCAAGGTAGTAAAGTTTAATTAATTTCAGCTTGAACATTTATCGTTTTTGTTAAAAACTACTCGGACTCGAAATCAGATAGCATCCAAAAACTGAGAATGGGTGTGTCAGTGCGAAACGTGAAAAACTATCGAATATCAGATGAGGTGAGTGTCCGGTGTCAAACCGCGAATCGGCCAAATAATATGGGCTATATAAAACTCAACCGGTTACGAAGTTGGCCATTGCGTGCAATAATTTCACGAATTTAATCGCGCTGGTTGCTACGAAACGACAGTTTATAGCTGGACGATGACAGTTTTATATCATGCTCCTTACTTTATGCGTTACGGGTGAAAATGAGATAAAAATCATTCTAATGATAAATAAGGAAATTTATCAAATTTTCACATTTCAATTATTGAAGTGAAGTTAAATAATTCATAAATTTAATTTCGCTGTACAAGGAATGTCAAAATATATGACAAATATTTATTTTTTATTCCGCGAACATTTCTTAACAGGCGTATTTTGTTATTTTCGAAATAGGCAAATATCGGCGAGCTATTGTCATTCATCGACTAAAATCGAACTAATTTGATTTTTTTATCGTTGATTGTCATTGCGCAAGTCCCTTTATTATCACAAAGTAGGGATAAGTATGACTGTCCCAGTAAGTCAACTTCTAGGTCGATGAAACATTCTGAAGTCTTATCGTTAACTTCGTTGACTAATTTTTTTCATACATTTCGAAGAATCCGCTCGACGTTCCACCTCAATTATACGCATTAAATGTCAAATGATTCTGTGAAAGTCGGAAAAAGTAACAATTGTAAAATCTGTTATTTCCGAGAGAACAAGAGAATTCAGGTCGGCTAGACACGCACAATGCGCGTCAAGAGTCCTGCGGGTGTGCCAATTATCGTTACGGCAGATGGACACGTTACAGGTAGAACATCGTGGAATCTGGATATCGAATAAAAGATCTTTTTTTTTACATACTTTATTTTTCTCTTGTCACTCGCGTGACGTAGCCATTCATTCATGGAAGCCGAAACGCCATGGTAGTAACGTCCCCCGAAGGCCCATTTTCCCATCTCGGTGGCCCAGTCGACAATGCTTTTAGGCCGATTAGTCTGGACGTGTTCTCTCATATTTCTCTCTGCCCCCTCCCCCCTTGATTCACAAAGAACTTTTCGCGATATAGTAATTTATAATTGTCTCTGCTAATACCAAGTTCGCAAAATTAAACCGATCAATTTAATTACGCAAGGAAGGTAATGAACGAAACAACTTATTCTCAATTAAACATTAAACGCCTTTCGTTCCGAAACTGACAAGAATGAATAAAAAAAAGTGCAGAATTTTCGTTACAAATGTCCATAAATAATCTGAAATGCAACCTCTATTCATATATATATACGTTCTATCGAGACTTCCGTGCTATCGAGAGATTACTCAAATAACTTACCACTTCACCGGAGAAACTTGACTACAAACCGTGGTGCAGAGCAATCACGTGATGGCACGAGAGAATATAAGCGATAAATTTTGATTTAGCTTACTTACACCGTCAGAAGACAAAAATCTGTTTGAAAAATGAGAGTTCGTTACAATTTGTATATCGTGGATTATACAAGGTTTTTTTACCAATAAACAAATGACAATTATTTAAGGCTATTCGTTATTATTACCAATCATACATAAATATATATATATTATTCTATCAACCTTTCCCGATCGAAACCGCATTGAAGGAAAGATGCCTTGCCCGAAGGTTTCCATGTCTCGATCGAAAAACGTTAAATGCAATTTGTAAATTATGAAAGTTTAAAACATCTGCGATATAAAAAGAAAATAACACGTAGCACCATCGACGTTCTAAATTATTTATCATACAATCGTGCCGTGGATAAAATGGTAATAAAATTTCGAAACGTACCCTCTGCGAGACTACATCGATTGCAGGATCGTAAAAAATTCTGTCATTCATATACGAGTTCCAATTTCGATCGGCCAATTTAAATAACAAGAGAGCAGTTCGCATATCTGCACGCATGTGTATACATACATATTGTTTTGTGCGTGTGGGTGTCTCTGTGTGTGTATATATACAGGGTGAATTTCATAAGGTGTAACATGCGCTATTCTAAGGTAGATGAGATCATTACAAACAAAAGTTGCAAATATACATTAGGGATATTTTTGATAGTTTACGAGATATCAATTTTTTAAGTTGGTCCAATCAGAGCGCGCCGAGAAGCATGGGAGCCACCCACTCCCGCCCTAGCCGTAGAGATAGCACAGCGTAGGGCGTTACATTTGGGATTGCAAAATTCAGAGCAGTCAATTTTATTATTACATTATTACGCAGTCATTTTCATTTCTCGGGCATTGGCTGCTAGGGCGAGGAGTGGGCGGCCCCGGATTGGACCAGCTTTAAAAAATTATATCTCTTAAACTATTAAAAATATCCCTAATGTATATTTGCAACTTTTGTTTGTAATGATCCCATCTACCTTAGAATAACCTAGAAATAACCTAGACCTTAGAATAACTTAGAATGCCTGTGATACCTTATAAAATTCACCCTATATATATACACTTAATACGATGTATATATTATACACGAATGCCATTATTACAAGAGCAGCGACTTGAAGTGGGATATTCAGCTGGTCACCGCAGTATGTATTTTCGGGATGACCGCGAAATGCACCTACTGCACGCACAACCGGGCCCAATTTTAAAACGGTACGAGAGACCGGTGGAAAGAAGAGTAAAAATAATAAACTCCATCGTCCTTCAGCCAGAGTGTAAGTTTCAGCAAAGAACCGGAGCCCTGGGTGGCTGTTGGATCATGAAGAGTGCTGTGCCTATCCAAAACCATCCCATAGAATACTTCATCGTACGATTTTATTCTCGCACTAGTTCGGCAGCAAATAATCGAAAAAATCTAAAACACACGCCCTCTCTCTCATTTTTACGTAATATCTTTTCTCATTGAACACCTGCACGTCCTCTTTTTATCTCTGGATTTTACCGAGGGTGATATTGTTTTTATACAGGAAACAATTTTGAGAGTGCTGTGTACGTATCGTGCTACGAAACGTAACCCAGAACGTAGGCAGGAGAGGTCTTATACAGACGTGCATGGTTGTAAGATGGACTTGTTTATAGAGCGCACTTTCTATCGCGATAACTCTGAATGAATAATGCGCGAACCACGAATCTTATCGAAATATAAAATAATTGATGAGCTAGACAATGAAAGATAATAAAATACACGGTCGGATGAGTGACGGAAGTGGCACTCACTTTGCCAGATCACCTATGGAATGAAATTGAAAATTCATCGTGATACTCAAAGGTAATTTACTTGGTATTCAAAAAAGAATCAACGAAATAAGAAACCTCGCTGAGAAACATAATCCACGTATAATAATCTTAAACGAAGTGAAGGTCCCAAGCCAAGAAGGACTTACAAATGTAATATTCAAGGATATATAAAAATATCAGACAATGAAACAAACCAAGAAATTGCGTGGTCACTGAGTTCGTGAAACTTTCATATAGGTACGCGAGAAAAGATCTTTTTTCTGGTCTAAACTCAAGCCTTATGACAATCTCGAATATTGCTCGATATTTTTTTTTTATTATAAGTTATGTAGACTTTGATTCTCGCCTCGATAATGGAAGATGCTCTTCCAGTTCGAAGCATAATATTTAAATAATTTTTATCGAGCACCTGAGAGACAATTAACCGACTAGCATGCAATATCCTTGATACGCCGATCGGTCGATAAATAAAAAAATACAAAGAAAACACGAAAAATGAACAGCTATAACGATTGGTACATCCGCATTAGCAGCATGAAACACGAAAGGATGAGTTCTCACTCCTTCCAGGTTGAGGTATACCTGCGCGTGGCAGGAGGACATTAAGGGCGGTCGACTCTCCACTATGGACTCTGTGAATCCCATAAAGTTAATCTCCGTAGGCGCGGGGCGATCTCGAAGAACTGGCTGTACCCGCGGAGCGAGCGGGTAAGCAAAAGGAGGACATTAGAGAGGCTGCGAGGAGCAATAAGAAAGGAGCAGATGCGAGAGATTCTGAGCGAAGGGTCAAGCCTCGAGGCATCCTTCTGTATATATATATGCAGGTAAAGGTAGTGATGGTAATAGCAACAGACTGTAGCTTCGCGGCATCCGTCGCGTTTCGCTGTCCCACCCAACAACCATCGAGCAACTTCACTACCACCACCAACAAGAGGGAATACACAGTAGAATGGTACAGTAGTATCGTATATATAGCACCACCATAGAAGCCAAGAGCACAGCGGCAATAGCTTCGGAAGCTGTACGCAACTCTACGGATCGAAACAGCAACAACAGGGTAAAAACAAAACAAAAACTCGGAAAGGTGTGCAAAGAGGAGGAGGAGAAGAAGGAGGGGAGAGCTTGGAAGCAAAGTGTATAAGATGTTAGGAAGAGAGGCAAAGATCGAGCCGCTTCGATACAAACGCAATGATGATGCACACGTACAAAACTGTAACATACAAGGATACACGCACGTCTCGGTCCCGGGAGTAAGAAACGGCGAGCAACCGAGAACGAGCAAAAAAACAACGAAGCAGAGAAGACGAAGAGGAAGCACGAATTCCCCTGCCACGATGGCCACGGTTGGCTTATGTCGAACCGGTTCAACAGGTACAGGATCGCGTGTTGCTCGCGTGGCCGAACTCACCCGAACACCGGCGAAGACGTCCGAACCCTTCGTCATTACACAAATTGCGCCATTAGACGTAACGATGTTTGAAAAAAAATGTGAGATAGCGAGCCACGGTGGTAGTGGCAGAGTTGAAAGTTCGATGGGAATGTGCCGATTGCGGAGGGGGTGGCGCAGTGGATGGGGAGGGGGAGGAGGGGATCGACGCGCGGAGCACGACGAGACGACGAAGGGGAAGGAGGGGGTTGAATGCCGCAGGATGTTCTCACTTTCCGCACGAATGTGATAAACGACGTTTGCGCCCCGATGTGGGCTGCGAACGAAATAATTTTCGTGGAGCTGCGGGGTAATAAAGGTTGGACTCATTTACAACGTGTGCGGTAACTGTAACGAGCTGGCGTTTTTTTTTCACCATCAACTTTCGTCAAGTTTCATTTTATCCGATAAAATTAAGCGAATCCCGGGCTATCGGGGTTTACAAATATTTATAGAATAATTTGAATCAGGAGGCTCGTTTTTTTGGTCCATATAAGTATCGTTAACATTTTCTTAAATTTCAGGTAACATTTTTTTTATTCTAAGAACGTGAACAAGCGAATCTAATGTTTCTCGAAATTGGAAATATTTTTATTTTGCATCAACGAAAATTAGCTTCTGAAATACGGGGAATATTTTTAGTCTATCGTACGATTTCCAAAGCTGAAGGATTTGTTTAATGCAACAAATACGGGAGCATCGCTAACTTTTCCGCATGGTAAAAAACTGCCATTGTTAAGCGGATCAACAATGGCGAAAAGAGGAGAATTATTTCGAAAGCCCTTGTACCATTGCGGAACTACAAAGGAGCTTGGCCAATGAGAAATACGGCTATAAAGAGCGAGAAAAATTCTAAAAATGTTGAAAAGAAAGGGAAGAGATTTATCGGAGAATGTGCATCGTCTCGTCGCTTCAGGGTGCGCGAGATTAATGGCGAATTGGGATTAACCCCAGTCTTGTGTATTATATATAGTCGACCAATTTTGGCACTTAAATATTTTTAGTCGTCCGATCATTTAGTAATCGCTCAATATTGTTTGATAATTTAATTGAAACGTATTTTAATGACATTAATTTGGGGGAGGGGGGAGGACGTCGCCGATGGAGACTATTTTAATAAAGATAAATTAATTAATTAAAAAGCTTCAGATTCGATATTCCGGCAGAGAATTTTATGTATACCACATAGTTCACCCACGCTTGATACACTTGACATACTCCACACATACGTACATTACACTCTCACACGAGGAACGTAACAGGCATGGAGTGATTCGCATTACCAAAATAAATTATAAAAATGGAATTTAACATATTTGATGTTATGAAAATGGTTTATCGACGTGTAAAGTAGCCTTCGTAATTTTAACCTTTTCACTAAAATTATGGAGGAAAATATTTTGGTGATTAACCGCTTTTGCGGGGGATTTTTTTTATTTAAAAAAAGTAAACATATTCGAGATTTTTTACGCTTTCATCGGGGCTAGATTGGACATTTTCTGTTTGAATTGGATAGTGACGAATGGACAAAGATTTAAAAAAAAAATACGAATATCTTCATTTTTCACGGATTTTTCGAAAATGTGAAAAATATTGATATTTTCCCAAGGTGATTTGGGAATTTTGTCACCATACTAAAATGATGCTTGGATTTTTTCACCAAATAACATTTTTCTCTGAATTGACCAGAATAAAAATTGCAAATGTCGAAACACAAAAATCATTCGAAAAAGTCAATTTTTTCGGCCATGTTGAGTGTTTACTTTGCCAGAATCTCTCGGCGTTGAGCAAACACAACATATCGAATTTTCCATCCGTCTACCGAATCAATTATCAAGCGTTTTAATTAATGAATTTTTATCTACCAAACAATCTTACACGTATCAACGTCTGCGAACTCATCTTGGTAAAAGAAAAGGGCTCAATGTTTACCTTCGAATTTTAATATTAATTAAAAAAAAAACATTACTTATTATCAAATGTTTAAATCCATTTATCAAATATCGTCAAACGATTAATAGAAAAAAGTTTTAAAAAGTCTAAATATATCTGAAATGTATATCGACGAGTATTACAACTTCAATGAGAGTATTTCCTTTAATCGTTGTTGCTTATGTATAACGTATAAACAAATAATGTAATAATTAAAAAATGAAATTCAAAAATTCACCAGCGTCTATAAAAAATAGCTAAAATAAAAAAAAAAATAACATCAACTCGATGATAAATAAACGGATCATTCACCGACGATGTTAAAAATGTTTTCACGCTTATGTAAATTAGTTATCACGCACGTGGCTGGCACACGCCTAATGAATCACTCACGGACGACTAACCCTTCCCGTCTTCAAGAAAATATATTCTGTATCCACGATTCGAAAAGCCTAAAGGTGCATTTTATCGTATACCTTTCATGGTTCAGCGATTTCTATCCGGACACCGTGTGCATTATTCTTGGCACGCCAAGTGCACAACGGTAGCACCGCCCAAGCCGAGTGGGAACAGCTCCACGGGGTATAATTTACTTTTTCATTTTCCGTCACGTTCACCGTTACGCTTCTAACGTTTCAATGATCCGAAATTCTTCTCGTCGCCGAACCATCCATCGCCTCATGGACGCGCTCGTCCGAATTTAATTGACCGCAAAAATTCTATCGCTAAACGATGGAAGAATATTTACCATGGCAATCTAAAAATGTCGATGTAACGACCACGAACAAATTATGAATCGTTAGTTTCCAACGACGTCTATTTTTTTTTTTTTTTTTTTTTTCAATTAATCAATATACCGACAATTAATAATATCTTCTCATCCGTAAATGCCATTAGTAAAAATTTCGAAGAGACTAAATAGAATTTATGTGGGTTCTCGACCCGATAAAGAATCTCTTTCTGCCATAGCCTAAAATAATTTTTCTATGTTATAATTTTATTAACGAAATTTGTGGATTCGATGTAATTTCGAAAGATAAGGGACTAATGACAATTTGGTTGACGAATACGCCGGGGATGAAATTCTCCAATCTCTTTGATATTTACATGTGCCGAGCGCATTCGTACCGTTCGTTATAATTACGTTAATTATCGGATTAGCTACGAAAAGAGACGGGGAGAGGGAGGATGGAGGACAGAAAGAGAAAGAGAGAGGAAGAGAGGAGGACAGGGAGACCTCATTACGTCCCGTGCGTTTTGCCTAATTCGGGCGAGATACCCATTTTCTCCTTATTCAACTCACGTACACCTGCCACGAGGCAAGACGAGCAACGCGGTGTACAGCAATCAAATCACGAATTGTTCATAACGTTACGAGACACTACTGACTGGCTGTTCGCGTATAATATATTTCTTTCAGACGTGCCGACTTCTCGCCATTGTGAGAGAATCGTATTTTTCATTGAAAATTTTCGATTTACCATGTTTGAATAATTCTTCGTATCTACAAAAACGCTGGCCCAATGGAATATTCGAGTTTGCTTGAATGATTTATGATAAGCTCGGAATCAACTTTATTCGGTTTCGGAATCAATTTAACCTAAAAAAAATGATAGTTATTTAAATCTCCTTTTATGTCTTAAAATTGAGGTTATCGTTGTCTAATTAGTTACATATATTTATTTAATTAGTTATGTAATTGTTTACATATATATTTGAGGTTTTACCTCGGTGGCCTGACCCACACGATTATATTTTTTATTCGTTTTGAAATTGAACGCCCCATATATCTATATATTTCATCTTTTTTAAATTATACAGTCAATGTATCCTCCCCTCGACTGCCTCATACACGGCAACGGTGGAGTAATAATATTATACATGCATAAAAATCGGAAATTATAAACGCACGAATTTATACAATTATGATATAATAATATATCATTATATTATAATAATATTATAATAATATATTATTATAATATAATATAATATTAATATATTATTATAATATAATATAATATTATAATAATATATTATTGTAATATATTAACACATTACGATATAATATTATAATAATATATAATATTTATTTTATGTTATAATATATTATTATTATATATAATTATATATATTATTATATATTTATATATTAATATTATAATAATATATTATTATTATAATATTCAATTACAGCAAAAGAATATATTATATATTGATATATAATACATTATATACATTATATATCAATATATATATTGATATATTTGCCGCCAACCCTATTTGCTTCTCCGATTACACAATAAATATCGTTCGATCCGTGATTCATTTAAATGCCGAAGAATGATTATATCGAATAAACATCGACAAATTTACGTAGACCTTTAAAAGCACTGACGAAGGAAAGTAGCGGTAAAAGTGTAAATGGTGTCTGACTTCGTCGATATGCATTCGCAAGATCGGAAAATTACTTGCTCTCGAACAATCGCAAAAAAGATTTTACTGTTTGCTGGTGTTGCTTTGAAATATCCTTCGTACCTGCTCTCGTGCCAATCGCGAAGATGGGATGGTTGCAAGAAAAAAAAAAAAAAAGAAAAAAGAACAAAAATCGTGGAAAAAGAAAAGGTACGATGGGGGCAAAAAAGAGAGCGAGCGAACGACGAAAAGGAGAATAACAGTGTCGATTGCTTCGAACCGTCTCGTTGCAATAACTTCGGTACCTGGTGTTTTGTATGTGTGTCTGCGTATATATATATATATATATATATATATATATATATATATATACCGCTACGGACTGTGTTATATATGTATATATAGAACACAGCGGCTTCTTTGCAACCTGAAGTTAAAACTTCTTTGCACCATTTAAGAAACGGCAGGCGGACACTCAACTGCGTTGCGGCACGCTCTCTTGTTATTCAACTTCGTAGAATTCAAGTTACAACGAACATCTCGATAAGGAAGAGTACCTACCTATGGCAATATGTACGTAGCATATTAAATCTATAAGCCTCGGCTCGTACTATTACTACGATGAAATATCTCGAGAGGTAATTAATAGACAAGATTAGGTAATTTATTTATTCGTTATTAAATACGGAAACGTAATTTGTAAAAAAATATTCGAACGTTCATTTTACGATGTCTTTTTTTGTTATACCTCTCTTGGAAAATTCTTATCGAGAGATATAAAAGGAATCGATTTGTCCAAGGATCAATTTTGTTATATTTTTGCAGTTTTAGAAAGAATCATTAAATTTGATCGATATTTGGTTAATTCGATCGATAAATTTATCGAATTGATTAGATCGTCATGAAGAATTTGTAAATTGTGATTAAAGTTAATTTGATATAATTAGTATTATTTCGATCAGATTTTAACGTTTGGTTAACGAACAAACATTGTCACGAAATTTACGCATTTGTACAAATTTGTCGAATTATTTGTTCGATTACTGAGAACTTTCAAAATTAGACAATTTTTATTGAGCATAAGTCAATGTGATACAGCCGACATCAATTTAAAACAATTGCAATGAAAAAATTTTTGTTTTTTATTTTTATATTAAAAACTTGAATAATACAAGGAAAAAACGTAAATACAGAAGTTGAAGCTTAGTTAAAAAATATTTATTATCTTCGGAAAAGAAAAGAAAAATGTGGAAGTAGGTTCAAACAGGAGACGATGAAAGTTCGATAACGACTTATTTGCGTTCTGCAGAAACATTGCTGATAAGCAAAAAAAGTTATCCATAACGTTGACAATTTATCTATACATCTTTATATATTTTTACCCCTCAACTTCCTTCGATCTCCGTAGCTTCGTTCACCCCTCGATGTTATTTAAGTTTTGTCCAACATGGGAGTGAACGAAGTAGTTACATCCAGCGTGATGCGCTCAGGAAACCTTGTAGAAAGTTAGGATAAGCCCGTTTTGTGCTTGCGAGGAAGAAAGGGCCCCGAGTCTCGGTTCGCTCTGACGGAAATTGTGCCAACAAGCAAGAGCCATAGTAGTTTTACGAAAAGCCAACGTTTTCCTTTTCGCATTCATGTTCTCCTGTTGCATTCGTGCCCTTTGACATTTTTACATCGGTTACAATCTTTTATCCTACATTCAATAATTTAACACGGCTTTTTAATTATAAAGTTCGGATAAAAAAATATCATGCAATGAAATTATATGAAGTCTCACATCGTCATAAACATTGAAACATTTTCTAATTATCATATAAACGAACAAGTGACAGGTATAATAATAATAATAATATCAACATTTTATTTTATGATCGAAAAATGCGAATTCGCACTTCTGTTAATGTGTTCACAATCCATATATTGAAAAAAAAATTATATTAATTTATATATCAATCGATTTATTATATTTTCCAATAATATATTTATTATATTTAATATTGTTCGAATAGTTTGAATTTTTGTGATTAAGATGCGCTGCGTTTCCATTGACACTAAATACCCACGTAAAATATTCGATTATAATCGAAGCTTATGAGATAAAAATAAATAATTAGCTCTTTACACGATAATGAGGAAGCAAATTTTCGAACGCTTCCCTCTGTATATTACGTACGCGGTTTATAAGTTTATCGCAAGATCGTGCAAAGGTGGGTAGAAGGGAAGCGACAGCTGCGGAGTAATATACCGTGATACAAGAAGTGGTCCACCTCGCCCCGTTCGACATTCTGCTGGGCCGCCAGGGAACGAGAAAACAGCGAGGCGATCACTGAGAACGTGAAAGATATATATAGGCGATGGAAACCAGGAGAGATGCCTCTCAGAATCTTTGCGGAGAAATGGTCCATCAGACGCTACCTTCGATATATACCTACGTGTACACTTCTGTATAAGTACGACGCGGTGATAGCTCCTTGTTAATGGTATAATGCGCGGTAGAAACGAGTCTAGTGCATAAGACGACAACGCTGCGGACGGTGGCGTCGTGTACTATTTTCACCGCGAATTTTCCGCTCATTTTCTATATGAATTCCTATCAATAATTCCCATATTGCACTAGAAATAACTATGCGTAATTAAAATTAATATACTTAAATCGATGGCCTTAAATCTACGCTTTCTTATCCTTGAACCTTGAAATAGGCCAAAGTCAAATTAGGAGTTGATTCATTCATTAATTAGGAGTTGGCATTGGAAAAAAAATTCGTTTTAATACTTTTTCGATATTTTGTATTTTATAAAGATATATCGATATATCGAAATATATCGAAGAAGGAAGAGCGCGTACAGTTCACTTCCCCTCTAGTCGACCAGTCTCGTCCACGTATTTTTTTGTTCTGCTCAAGACCTTCCTCCCTCCCGGATCCGAGCTGCCAACCACGCCTGCGCGTCTGTGCCTCGGCGCTATAGTCTCTCTCGCGGGCGAACGTGCGCATGTGCGAGAAATGGAGAAATTTTACCGCGGGGAATTTAAATCGTAGAAATTGTCACGAATGTAAAGCTGCGCATGAAACGCGGGAAAGCGTTTAATGAAGAGGACAAAAACTTCGTTACAAGGCTTCTGTCTGCAATTTTACGTATATGGCAAGATATAGCGTCGTGGCAAACCTCAGGACACTCCGGCTAGATCCTCTCGTCCGTCCTTCCATCTCTTTTTCATTCTCGTTTTCGCTATCTATGCGTGCACTGGCTCGAGGTATCGCGTGTCCCGATTCCATTAGGGAATTATTGTCGCTATACCGGCAGAACGAACGATAAAGAGAGAAAGAGGTAGAGATAGAAGCGGAGAGAGGATACAATATTTTCCGAAAGGACTGGTTCTGGTGCTTTCATTGCCTCACGCACATACAGCGAGACGCGAACTCTTCCCTTTTTCTTCTTTCCTCGTCGTTAACTTCAGTTCGGCATTGAGTTCTCCTCGCTACACTGAACATCAAGAGACCGAATACAGGCAAAAGACTCGGTACGCTTCGAATACTGACAGGACGGTGACGAGAAAGAAACGCTCAAGGACTTTGCGTCTGGACCGTGTGGACGTTCGTTCCATAATTTCAGGTGTCTACATTTCATCTGTCAGGACACTATGACATTGTATTCTTTATGCTAAATATATTCCATCAATGGATCGAAACTGACTCTTATCCCTATCATTTTTCGATAGTAGGCATAACCCAAATTGATTGTCACCAAATTGGAGGTAATATTAGTAATAATAAAACATTACCAATTGTCGTATCGATTATTCGACGAAATATGTGTTTCCATTACTCCACGGGGTACTACAGTTTCTACTTTGGGGATTCTCCGAAATTATGAATATTGTATTATCTTTATGCCGGGACGTTTTGTTAGGACGATATTGAAATCCCTTTTACGGTTATGCTTTCGTAGATCTAACAAGCTATAAGCCGCATCCTAATTCTCTACAATAACCCCCTAATGGATATACGTTTTCGAGACGGGACTTTGATTAGACATTCGGATGTCCCACATAGTCGGATCAGCTTTCAGCTTAGGAGTGAGCTTGACAGTAAATTTGGCGTCCATGCGACGTTGAATACAAACTATTCTTATTCTATCCTATTCCGTTATGATTTGCCGAACGTCGTGTGAGAAAAACTTCATGCGAGATATAATATTAGATTATTTCCGATACTTGGAAACTTTCAGCGGACGCGTTTATCGGATTTCTCCACCAGAATCATTTTTAAATTTTCTTAAGCGTATAAGACTCATTCTGAAAATACAATGACGGACGTTTATAGAATCAGATTGCGAACATCCAATTAAACTCGATATAATCTCATTGTGAGTTAAATTTATCTGACAGACGGATAAAGGAGATTATTTATAAAATTTATTTCTGTAATAACATAGTTATTTATGAAAATGTGAGCACAGTTGCCATACATTTGATAAAAACGATTTCGTGATCTTTTTTAAGGTAGATCTTAAAAATCTGTCCAGTCTTCTAGACAAAATTCACAGACATTTGTCGTAGTATACTCTTCTGAACTATTGTAATCATTTGATTGTTAATAGTCCTTTATTCCACATAGACTATTAAAAATGTATTTTAAGTGTAGTTTTGAGAATGTAAGTTTCTAAAGTATATTTATAATTGTCTTATTTGCGTTAAATAGTGTCGTTCACATTCAACGGTGTGAACTTGATTTTTACATTTTTTGTTAGCCTACACATTTTTACGAAATAAAACTTTCTTTTACCAGCCCATACAAGCTAGACACTCAAAAACCTATTTTTTCCTCTCCATTCTGGACTCTCCGGAAGTTGATGTTCGTGTTCAACATAGTCTTGTACTCATAGACAGAGGGCCAAGGGTACTAAGCACGGAGTTATTTCTTCCCTCTGTGATTGTCTTGACTGCTGAAAATTGCGTTCACGACGTCGAGTAAAAGGACGAGAGAAAGGGACAAAAAGAGACGAAGATAAAGGCACGCATGAACTTGGTTTACTTCGTCATCTTGCTGTTTACATCGCCCTGTGGAACGATACGCAACTAAAAGTGTAATACCTCTTCGCCTTTGTAAGCATCGCTCTTGACGCTTAGTGGAAAATCGTTCCTTCCCCCGCTTTGGAATTAATCGCTTTCGTTCGAGTATCAAACACGTCATTTTGACGAGTTGTTGCGTTTATGTGCTCGACAAGAGAGACACAGCGAGATTCGATCGAATACGTATTAAAGAAGGATCTTATTCAACGTAGTGAGTGAAGTTGCTACAGGGGTGTGCTCTAAACGTTCGAGCTGACAGCCTCTTGAATGTCGTACGGAAAATACCAGATACCGTTTTACGTACCGCACGAGTACGTAAATGCGTCATTGTAGAACAATTATAATTTCGAATTTCTTTTATTTTTCAGATCATTCGTCGCATCGACGAGACGAGTACGAGACTACTTATGTTTATTCGCTAACTAATTTAATTTAACTTTCAAAAACGCTTCGAATATAGTCGAAATTTTTGGATTATTTTATAAATATTTCATCAATATGCAAATTAAAAATAATGTTAGAAAATGAGGCGCAACGAGTTGGATATTAAATTGACAGAATGAATTGCAGATTATCTTGGCGATAATTAATTTAATATTAAATGCACAATAATTTATGTAAAATTGAATCGACATTTATTTCTTCTACCCAATTTACACAGTAATTTACTCCAAACCTGATGGAAGCATTTTTTCTAGACAATGTTCGCAAGCATTTTTCATAGAATATTTTTCCAGGCTATGATACTGTTACGAGATGCTAGACTCGTCCGAGTATGAGAATGCGTAATACGGTTTGATTTCTCTTTTCGAGTCAGGACAATTAAGTCCTTTGTTCAGGAACAGTGATCTTGCTTACTTGTTTCTACAAGATCAGTGTGAAGGAGTTTTCTACCAAGATGGCACAGTCGTTTTCGAATAATCCGATGGTCTCTGTTGACTATGAAAAAGATTATTATACGAGGAAAGTTCGACTCACTCAAACGTTGGTTATGCGATGCTGATGATCTGACGAAGCTAGGTATGGTGCAGCGATGATTCTAAAAGACTCATTATCCGTTAAAAGTTGGCTGAGTATGTTTGGTACATAAACGCATTTAGTAGAGTTTTTGTTTTCATCACACTATTTATTAACTCTAAGATATCTTTCACAATATACAAGTTTAATCCCACTGAGTTACAACTTTTTACTTAGGTGAAACATCATACTTATCGGTCGAGAATTCCCCCTTGGTTCTTATTGCGTTGGAGTTGATGTAGCATTGGAGATCCGTTGAGCTTGTAAAGACGGTGACTGGTGAAGACAAGCTGATATCTCGTTGAACAGGCGGCCTTTTTATATAAAATATTGTATTCTTGCCGTTCTTGCCGTATTTGGCCTCTGCCATCTGCGATTGGATGACCTAATTTCTATCAAACAAGTGGAATCTGTTCTTTCCGGAAGTCATAACTGTCATTGCAGTAGAATGATGGAGTGTGAATATATTGTCTAATGTGGTCGGGTGCTCCACATATTTCCCTTCCGGGTTACATGGCGTTTTAATAAGTGTTGAGCGGAGGCAGGTGCCTATTTCCTGAGAGTTGACGCGATATAGAACAATTCTCGCTCGAGCGCGGTGGCATCAAATGTGCCTTTGAAAAGGGTAGGAAAAGCGAAGGTCGGCTGCTGCTGGATGTCGTCGCGAAGATCGATATTGGGTAACCTAGCTGAGATTTAGCTAGGTTAGGGTAAAAAAGCATATAATATACCGTATAATGATTGTTGGATTAGGCCAAGATGGTTAACCGAGGATAGGAAGAAACATCATGTATCGAGCGATGATTCTCATTTCGTAGCAATGTTCACTTCTTTTTTGACAATCCTTTCTTCCATGGCAGTCAATTTTCCCCATGTTCATTGTATCTAGATTGAATCCATATATATGAATCGTACGATCCCCCTTGTTTTCTATTAAAATCAATGTCTCTAAAATAGTAGTCTGTTCCACGATGCACATAATCTCTCTCCCAATAAATCAATCGATCAATCATTTCACGATGGTCTTTCCTTCTACGTATAAAAATAAAATCAGCATTAGTTTCAAGATAAATATTTCATTTACAATGATAAGCGATGTGACAATATCAATTCTACGTACCTAAAAACGGGCCACATTTATACGGCCATCAGATTTCCTCACCTATGACTAGAATTCCCGGTCGAATTCCAAGTTTCGAACTAAATGCTCCACGTACGAGTGGTTTCGAGAATTGGCATGCACGTACTCAAGTTGATAGTCACTGGTCAGAGGGAGCACGCCAGGTTGATGTAGCGCAGAACAGGATGATGTTGAAATACCGGTCTGAATCCTAGCAACTAGTCCAACTCGTAGTTATCGACCACGAAGATCCTCTCTATGGCTTGAGCTTCCGTGAGGCTCGAGGCGAGTAACCAATACACAACACCTAACCTATACACGTTCAAGACGAAGTGGGGTAGAAAGAGAGAGGGAGTCCGGCACGGTGGTAACGGAGTAGCGCGCGCGACCATAGGACGTACCAAGCGCGCGACCGGGCGCGTGCATGCCTATCTCTTCTCGCGCCGTCTATAGACACGGAGAGAAAAGGAAACGAGATGAAATAAGCGCTCTACGAAGAGATGAAAGATAGAAATAATAAGAAGGAAAAGGGACGAAGACGAAGAACCAGAAGGAGAAAGAAGGAGGTGGATGGAGCGAGAGGAAGACTACGACAAGGACGGAGATAGTCACGGGGCCAGTGCTCTTCGAAGGATTGATGCAACAAAGAAAAAAGAACGTTGGAAAAGAGAACGAGAGGATAGAGTCGGAGGAGAGCTAGTGCGCGTGTGACGAATGAAGCCGGGAGAGGGAGAACGACTGACTTGAGAACCTCCATGGCCCCGGGGAACGTTTTTATAGCGCGACAGGTAGTGGAGTGGGGGTAACGGTCGAACGACTCTTCGGACATCTCCGCGCGGTCTCGGCCGCGCTCGGGCACGCGAGAACCACGCGTACCAAGGTCGCCAGCCGCGCGGAGCACCTTTCACGGTGATGCGGCAGGCAGGCAAGCAAGCAAGCAAGCAAGCAACCAGCACAGGCAGTAGCTCGCTACGGCAAGTGCATGCATTGTGCTCGCGGTCCAGCGGCGATCGGTCGATGCTCTTACTCTCCCATCTTTCCTTCTCCCTCCCTCTGTCTCTCTCTCTCTCTCTATCTCTCTCTCTTTCTAGCCATCCTCGCTTATGTATCAGCATCCCTTCCCTCTGACGATCTTCCATTTTTAGTTTCTCTCTCCACTCTTCGCTCGCCATTCTCCAACCGGACAACAGCCTGCGGAGTAGTTTTTAATACTTTGTGCCGAGAAGGAAAACGAGAGAAAGACGCGAGATGCTTCGAGCATACTCTTTGAGCGAAGCCCCCAGCATCCTTTTCCTTCATTCCCCATCGTTCTCCTATCTACCGTTGATTCGGCCGATTCTTCTTAGCGTTGGATCGAGCAAAAAAGAGGAAAAGGAAAAAGATGAAGGGATAAAGTACGAGGCCCTCGGTTCAGAACTAATCGTCGAAATACATAACCCTCCAAGCGTGCTTCCTCGCGTTACATTTGCCACTGAGAGAAACTTCTGCTTATGGACTCACTTCGATCCGACCATTACCTTTTCTCCGTCTTCCGGATGAGAACATTCTTCACATCGCCGTTAATGATTCCGATAACATTCGAGTGTTATCTATGGAACGAAGCGCCGAGGAGAAGACTTACCAGTAAAATGCTAATTCGTCGCTGTAATTCATCAAACGCTTATAATAACATTTGTTCTTACAGAAATGTGGCCAATCAAAAATTCGTTGACAACATCGTTATGCCATTCTCGATTTTATGACATAACGATAACGATTTTACGAATATTAATTTCTGATCGTTACAAATACCGACAATCTATCAACATCAACAGGTCTACCGAATCGATTCCTACCGACCGAAGAGAGCATCTCCTCCCCTCAGTAGACGAAAAGCGTCATGATAATAGAACGAAGGTTGAGAAGAAGGAGATCGATCCTTCGATTCGTTACAGACAAGGTTACCGGTTAGATTAATTAAGAGTAGATCGAATATTGTCGATACGAAGTCTCGGATCGTCGTAGATTTGATACAATATATTATGAAATAGTAAACACTCGAAGGATATCATAAATCGATAGGAGAGAGTTACGACCCAATTAAATTGGATGGATTAATTTAGAAAGGAATCCAAATCCTCTACACACGTATCTATTTATTAAATTCATAACGAGTCTTATCAAGCATCGATTTCTTATCGATAATATACATACGTATCGAACATGATGTATGAACGTTAACGAAATATGGTAGGCCTAATATTCGTACTCGAGTTAATAATTAGGGTTCTCGAGACTTTCGACGCGACTGCACATCTTATTAATCGTAAACTAATATACGTAGTAGGTAGATGCGCGCCCAACCTGAGCTTTCACTCCCTCAGATTTCCGGATGAAAGATACCACGCATTGGGATTTAGCTCTGGGAATTGTATGAAAACCGACTGACATGAAAGGTACGCATGCGCGTACCTAAAATCGTAATAGGTAGATATATATTTGTCGTTATAGATGTATTCTAATCATGGACTATATGTACCTACGTGCTGTATTGGCCCATAGGATTCTGCGAACATCGTCGAAACATTAGTTCACCCCTTGATAATTATTGTAGAACTCGCCCGGGCACTTAATAAGGAATATCGGATAGCTGTCTCGAGCAAAGCCTTCACTGCATCTTACCTATTCTCAGAGAAGTCGATTTCTAGTTATACATTTCGTGGGATTAATAACGTTGCCTCGAACACCTATAAATATAAGGTCAATGTAGAATGAATTAATAAAATCAAAACTGAATGAACGGTCATTTAATAAAAAAAACATCGATTAAGAAATAATTAATTTTCGTTTTCCAAAATAGCAATTCTTCGTTACAATTGCAATTGAATGAAAAATAGTAATGTCTTTTTATAGCAATTTATTGTGAAATATTGTTTGTTGGTAAAAAAGAAAAGGTAATTTCTAGCGAGAAAGTAATTCGTTCGACGACAGTAATTGGTTTGTATCGAAGATGGTCCCGATCGAATTACGTGACAGCTTACTTTGTCCACGTAGTAATCGTACTGATTCCATTATTTCAACGTCCATCGTAACACTCGACACACGTACAAAGTTCAATGGATCGTTCGTGCAACGATCGAGTTTCGCGAATCTCGTTGACGTTCCCGGCCATGACCGTTTTCCTTCGTGTCGTGTCTTCTCCGATCGACCACGACTCGTCCAACGGACTCAAGTTCGCGATCGAGCACGTGAGAACCGGCATGCCCGATAGCTCTGACAAGTCTCCTCGTCGATCGATGGTAATAAATGTTTCTACGCATGCGCGCCGATTATAATTCGACAAAATGGCACGTCTCTTATATTCTTCGATAGTTTCATTATTAATTATATCTCGGACTGAATATTTCACGAGAACGACTTATCTATCAACGTGTTTTCCCCTGTTATTACGATATAGTCCACGCTCTATAATTCCTCGGTCCGTACCGTTTCGAAACACCTGAGGTGGAACGAACCTCGTATTATATTCGAAGGCTGCGCACTCCCGAGAGACGCTCAAGATTTTATCGAAATCTTCGGGAAGCTGCGTACTCGGGAACGAAACCACAGAACTACAAAAAACAACAAAAAAATAAGGGAGATGGAACGGGCGTATTTCGTTCCTTCGCACTTGATTTTCATAACGGATCGATCGGTATTCTCATCTCGATTGTTATTTTTTTTTTTTTTTTTGCGGAAACAATTTGTAAAGATGCGTTTATGGCATAAAAATTGATAAATATATCGATTATCAATTGAGCAAAAATCAATCTCATTTACTAAAGTGACTACTAGTTTGCCAATAATTCTTCCAAATTTCAAAAATCGTTTGACTCTTTAAACAAAAGTTTGCTAAAACATTTTTCTATGCAATTAAAAAAAAAACCCCTTCTAAAAGTTCGCCTTTCTTTTATTCGTTTATTAAATAAAAATCACTGGTAGCCTCGAAATCCTCGCATTCTCTAGATTTCGAGCGATAACGATATAAATGAAAAATAACTCTTTTCATTTTCTTTCGTTTTTTTTTTATTCGAACCGTGTGTTTTCCGCTCAAAAAAACCACGTACAATCGTAACGAAAAATTATAAATTACGCGTTTTATTAACGTCATCCACTCGAACCCGATACGCGTGGTTTTCATAAGAAAAATAACAATAATCGAAAAAAGAGCAAGAGCACGTTTCAACAGAAACCGCACGTGCTACGAATTTATCCCGAAAGTACTTCCATACATTCCGTAGACACGACACAAAACGTGCCTGACAGCATTTCAATTAATTCACCCGTGTCTCCCAGAGTCGAATTGAATTTCACGTATACACTAAATAATAATAATAATAATAATAATAATAATACATCCATTCTCCTCTCTAGGTACACATAATCCGTTACGTAACCAAATAAAATCGTCTGTATTCGTCAAAAGGGTGTTGACCTATATATAAGTTGGGAAAAGGGAATGAAAATTCGGTCGTGGAAGAACTCAAATGTATGTATCGAGTTTTTGGTGGGCCTGTAAAGGGAAACGTGAAGAAGCAGAAGTGTCGGAGCAATAGGAATTGAACGGGAGGGGTTGAGGGAGTGAGTTTTGGAGAGGATGAGGCGCAAGTCGGGACTGCAACAGCTTGCCCATAGTTCAACGCGGGGGCCCTCTGCTCAACAGCTCGCCGTGAATTTTAATGCGATTCGCGCCATGCTTACGTATGGGTACACGTGTACCATCTACATTCTACATATATGTATGTATATATATATGTGTGTGTATAACAGATCTGTACATCTAGTATATGCTCGCGTATGAATGTATGAATGCTAGATACGTGCGTATATATAGGCGAAAGTTCTTCGTTCGCGTGGGTTAATCGCATATCTTTTCTCACAGCGGCGCGGGACCGAACCCGGGACCTGGGAGTAGATTTAATCACCTACGAAAGTGTGGCGGAGCGATAAATTGCGTAAACTATATGAGAACGGGACAAGGGAGGGAGGGTGAGTGTGTGTGTGAGAGAGAGAGGGTGAAGAAAAATGGGGTTAGAGCGGAAAATTTATAAAACAATCGGGGGCACAGAGTTTTTATTTATGACGCGGACCCGGATCGATGCGAACACTGTATTATTAAGTGCAAATGTGCGGATGGAACTTGAAACCAAAATTTCGACGATGGTACAAATGAATTTGGGTTTTTTTTGTTTTGTGTTTGAAAAATTATTTCAATTCTAATCACAGGAGGGTTGAGATTGTGAGGATGAAACTTTAAACCAAAATCTTGATGATGGCATAAATAAAATTGGGTTTTTTTTTATTTGTTGATAAATCATTTGACTTCTAATCGCAGGAGGGTTGAATAAAGTTGTGGTTATAAATTCGATTGGGTGGAACGAAAATGGCATCGATGCGGAAGCAATCGCTTTTTTCGTATTATATTTGAGAACTTGTTACAACGTTTTTATGAAGAGAATAAACTGGATCCATTTTCGAGACTTATACTTGTTGCAATATTGAATATACAATATTGTGAAAATATTAGAAAAAAAACAGTGAATTTTGAGAATGTTTTTATAGCCAAATTTGTTTATTTATAAAAATAAAGAGGTTATAAGTATAGTTAAAATTGACGATGTAGTAGTTAGTCTCGTAAGGAAATTTATTAAAAAACAGATACAAAATCTCAACTAAATCGGTCCAATAAATATTGGAGTAATTCACCTTTGAAAATTATTTAATGAAAAATGCAGGCATGATAATACAAAGTATACAATCTATACTTCAAAACGTTTATTATTATTATATTCTTATAAATAAAAATTTTTCATCATACAAAAATTATCAATCTTTACTTTTTTTCTCTTTGTATACACGCACATATTTCCTTAAGTTTATTTGTCTTCGCAAATCGGGATTGTACACAGCATATAAATTGAAAAACAAACGATCATTACACAGAATAGCTCACTAACGCCATCTCCTGTTACAAAGCAGAGTCAAAACACTGCACTTACCCACTTCATTATCACCGACCACATTTTCCATTCCTTCAATTATTTTTTAAACAATATAAATGTCTTATATATAATTACCAATAATATTTCCGTATCTCCACCGAAGGGATAACCGAGTGAAAAGTGAAAATTTTATCGTTGAACCATCTTACATTGAATTATTTAATTTATTTTTTCATTATTTAGTGTTCTTATTTCGATCGAACGAAACGAATCTATCGTGAACAAAAAAAACAATATTATCTTTAATTTGCGAGCAATTCGCACAACTATCGTTTCACGAGATGAGAATTTACCGTTCTAACATTTCTACTCGTAACGATAATCGAACTTTGCCGCCTTTTTTTTAAAAAAAAACGCATAGATCTCGTATATATAAATATAATATTTTCTGTTTCTTAACTTCCGGTGTATATTGTGGTTTCTTGGTTCTTGGCTTCATCGTCTTGTTCTCTCGCAAGATTCAGCATGTAGCAAATTCGTCGGACGTGTCCGGTCAAGCTGAACCGTCGTCCAGGACGACTAATGCCCCGAGAGAATCAGCCGGAGATGATCCTGGCTCTGTACGTATAGAGCCGGATGTCGATACGGTATGCTATACGTATAAATGTGTACCGTGTACTATATATCATATACAGGAGTAGCAACCGTACGAAGAGTTACATAGGAGTAGAAAGTTGCGGATACAAGAATATGGTGATCGATTCGTTAAGGGGTGGGGAATTTCCGTCTTTTTCTCGATTTTTGAGAAACATTCTAAAATTATATAATATAATTATATGATTATAATATCTGTTTGAAAAAAATACAAAATAAATGTTTGCACCCGTATTTATTTTTCTTTAACATATCGTAAAAAAAAAAGTTTCAACTTGTTTGCTGCAAATTGAAAGATCACTTTTCATCGTCGATGTAAGATTTTTTGAGATTTTAGAATACAACTTTTTTTCAAATCTACGATCGGTTGTTAATAACTTTTCTCCAGAATTATTACGATTGTAACTGTTATAACAAAATTTATCTATCATAGAATTATTGACATTTAAAAAAGAAACAAGGACCCGAAATATCTGTAAAATCTTAAACTTTTTAAATCAAAAAATTTCTTTCCTACTCTCGACATAAATTGTCTCTAACAATAGGAAAATGTATACGATTCTTTCGAATACATTTTATTTCAATTTTACGCAACAATTTAACGACGTCATTTGTTTGAATTTTTATCTGATTCTTCAAATTTGTATTCAACCTAATTGTATTAATTTATCTTGATGCGATATAACAATAATAATTATAATCATAATTATCACAGATATATATATATATATATATATATATATATATATATAATCTTCACGTTAAAATACCCCGTTTAAATTAGAAAAATTATGACGAGTTTTCCGTTCGTGGCAAAAAGAAAAGTCTCAAATTACCGATATTATTTGTCCAGCAAAATTGCAAACTTCTCCCACTTACCAAGTCAAATGATCAAATTGCAAATTAATGAAAAAGGTGAGTTCCGCGAAACGTTCGCGAAACTCTTCCGTCCCGGGAGGTCGTACATCTTGCTACGAGAGCGTGTACTGCGGATGCCAATATAGACAGGCCAGATTGCGCTCAGTGGCCAATGACTGTGCCAACGAATTTCGATACGCGGTCGACTATAACCAGAGAGCTGGGAAAGCTACTCATGGAACGATAATAAAAGAAATATACGTGTACACGCATTAGCAACAATATATATATATATATATATTGGCAAGGATACGTACGTGTAAACTACATGTGCCTTCTCGCTCGCTCAGCCTGCGGTGAAACGAGTAGAAGGGAACACGCGAGAAGCAGTCCGAGAAAACACCAGAGAGAAGAGTCGAGAACGAACCACGAGAGACGTATATTAGCCAGGAGAGAGAGGAGAAGGAGAGCCAGGAGAGAAAGAGAGAGAGGGCCGAAAAGAGAGGGAAAAGGATAAATATAGGGTGCGAGGGGAGGATGGAGCGATGAAAAAAGAGACGAGAAACTTCAGCAACCGGTCTATATGCACCACGAATCCTGCACGGTTCAGCTTCCAATCTTACAACTTATATATGTATATACCTGCGTACTTGCATGTATATATATATATATATATGTGTGTGTGTGTGCACGTACGTGTGTTTGTGCGTATAGGAGTCCACCTGTGCAACGAATACGAATAAAATTTAATGTAACGTTTTTTGGCGAGAGTAAGTTGGGTTATTAAAACATCTTAAGCTTTAAGTGACTATTCTACCGGTTGATTTTATTTTCGTTTCGATTATGTTCCTTGATAATTTATTAAAAATTTATTGTGTTCCTCGTGACTCGCGTTCTAACGAAAGTCATAACCTTTTTCTAAAACGCTAAAGGATAAAATTATTTCTTTTTTTATATAAAAATATCAGTTTTGTAAGATTATAAATATAATTAATATTAACATATATCTTTTCTTTTTCAATTTTATCTTTTATATAAGATATATTTATATATTGTATAAATATATTTATATATTATATAAATATATTATATAATATAGTAAATATATATATATATATATATATAATAATATTATTAAATATAATATAATATATTACATAAATATATTGGTATATTATATTATATTAATATAGTAAATATATATATAATAATATAATTGAATATAATATATTACATAAATATATTGTTATATTATATTATATATATATATTTACTATATCTATATAATATATAAATATATCTTATATAAAAGATAAGATTGAAAAAGAAAATTTTTCAATCATTTATTCGCTGGATGATAATGAAAGCAATGGCAAATTGTCGATAGTGCCCCCTTAATAATAATAACAATAATAATAATAGTAATACGCGTATACATCCCCGTGTCGGGTTGCTGCATCCCGCATCGGGCGCCTCCCCAGGTGGCGGATAGGGGGACGCCCTCCAGATATGGAGGGTACCGAGAATCTCGGGGTGGACCAAAAACACATTACACGCACACACACACAGACACGTACACAAACACGCTCGAGAGACACTGGGGATGTAAATGATCAGGAACCCTATAAACGGGGCCCTGAGAAAGTGAGTGGCCGGAGCCTCTATAAACGGGGCTCACCGGAAAGCGAATGACTGGGATCCCTATAAACGGGCTCTCCCGAGGAGTGAATGTACCTGTCTCTCATATGGGCACTCATACCCACGCACACACCACAAATAGGGAACACCACACACAGGGGGGGACACAAACCGCAGGGTGCGGGAGGGTGTAAAAACCCTTCTCGTCGGGAAGTGACGACCCCGTGGACACCCAGTAAGTCTAGGTGAACTGAAGTCGGGCATATACCCGATGGAGGCCCACCTAGGCGAACACAAATAACGAAACAAACATGAACGGACATGGACAAAACAAACTACCCCAGGTGGTAACCCCTACACAGGGGGAATCCACCCTGAGTTCCGATCGGGTGCAAGCCCCGGTGGCTCAAGGCAGCAGCACGGATTCTGGGGGCTGCAGAACATGCCACACAACAAACTCGGACGGACAAAAGACGAACGAGAAAAAGACGGTCACAGGACAAACTAAACAACAGTTTGGCGCAGGGAGGGCGAGGCTCAACAGCGCACCAAGCGTTGCGGCTTTCGTCAGCTACAGGACCGCTATTGACAAAGGACAACCCACGGACGCGATCACGAAACCGGAACAAACAGACCTGCGAATCATTGACGAGCTCAGGAATCAATTAACGAGAATCCTCGAGCGCGTCAGGATGATGCAGGAAAAGACAGGCATACAGAAAAACGTGAACAAAGAGACAAAGGACGGCATTAAAATTGTTTTGGAGGCTGCTGAGGTCGCTCTGAGTAACTGCGGAAAACTGAGAAACCTAAGAACAGTCAGACACAACGAAAAAACATCCACGGACCAGAACTCGAAACGAAAACGCGACACAGCCAGCATTAGCCCTCCGCAGCAAGCAGCAAAAAAACCGACAGTGACCGAAAACGTACAACGGACAGATACGCTGCAGCGAGAGGGAGGCTGGCAAACACAGACGAATAAAAAGAAACGGAAACAAGGAAACCAACAGACAGACACGGCGAAACGGACAAACGAAAACAAGGAACTGCAGAAACGAGACAGACAGCGCCCCGCGCCTCGGGGGACGGCTGTCCTTGTCAAACCCCAACAAGGGAAGACGTACGCCGACCTAGTCCGACAGATGAAGTCAAAGGTAGACCCCGCGACGGACAACGTGACGGTCAGGGGATACCGTAAGACAAAGGACGGAGGACTGCTGCTCCAACTACAGACGGGACCTGAGGAGAGCCAAAGCTTCCAGCGCTCCCTCCAGAGCGCTATCGGACAGGAGGGACGCGTCCGGGCCCTGATACCCAGTACCTCGCTGGAGATCATGGATCTGGACTGCATCGCGACTGCCGAGGAGGTTGCGGCTGCCCTCGAACAAGAAACTGGACAGAAAGGGGACACGAAAGTACATGTTTTCGGCCCAAACAGGACAGGACAGTGCATGGCAGTGTGCCAACTGGACGCACACAAGGCCAAAGCACTACTTGACAAAGGACGAATAAAGATCGGGTGGGTAGATTGCCGCGTCAGACTAAGGACGACGGTTACAAGGTGCTACCGGTGCCTTGGCTACGGCCACACGAGACGAGACTGCAAGGGACCAGACAGGACGAACTCTTGTTGGAAGTGTGGACACACGGGCCACGCCGGCAAGACGTGTAACGACCGACTGACTTGCTTCCTATGCGTGGAGGCTGAAAGGCCGGAGGCGGCGCACAAACCGGGCACCGGGCTGTGCGCCGTATTCAGGGAAGCGCTGGAGGAGGCCAAGAAAAGGACTAAGACATGACAAAGGTACTACAGGGAAACCTGAACCGGAGTCAAACGGCACAGATGCTACTACCCCAAGTAGCCGACGAACTTGACGCTACGGTACTGATACTCTCAGAATACTATAGACAAATGACAACCCCGGCGTGGCTCTCAAACAACCGAGGCACTTCCGCCATCTGGGTCAGAGGGCAGGCCGCTTCCCGGTTATCGTCTCGCGGTGTGGCAGACGATTTCGTCTGGGCTAGGGTGGACGATGTCACTTATGTCAGCGTCTACCTGACGCCAAACTGCACCGCTGAGGAGTACGGGCGGAGGCTTTCCGTTCTCGAGGATCACCTCAGACAGACGACGGGACACATAGTTGTTGCGGGGGATTTCAACGCTAGAGCGATCGAGTGGGGAATGACCATGACGAACAAACGAGGACGGTTACTGCTGGAGATGGCCGCAAGGCTCGATCTAGCAGTCGCCAACACCGGAAATACGCCGACATATAGAAGACCGGGCTTTGGAGACTCCATCCCAGACGTAACGCTGACGTCCGAAGGTATCCTCCCACGGATTGGGCGGTGGCGGGTGGTCGAGGACTATAATGCCAGCGACCATCAGTACATTGCCTTTGAAGTGGAGGAGAAAACCAAAACGCGACCGCAACAGACGCGGCGGCTCCTGCGGTGGAACCTCCGAAAACTCGACGAGGACAGGTTCGCAAAGGAACTGATGGCAGCACCAGCTCCGCTGAGAACCATACCTGACGAACTTACTGGAAGACAAAAGGCCGAAAGGCTAATCGACGAGACGACGAAACTGGTACAGCAACTGTGCAAAAACACAATGCCGAAAAAACGCTACGGATGTAATCGAAAACAACAATACTGGTGGACAGACGAGATAGCAGATCTGAGGAAAGCCTGCTTTGCCTGCAGGAGGAAACTCACTCGGGCAAAGGGAGGACCGGAGTCGGAGATGCTTAGAACAGCCTACAGGACGGCAAGGAAAAAACTGACGACGACAATCAAAGCCAGTAAACAAAGGTGCTGGAGAGGGCTTTGCGACGAGGTGGATAGAGACCCATGGGGTACCGGGTACAAGATTGTGACCGGTAGACTCGGGTCCCGAACTCCGCCCGGCGTAATGGACCCTCAAACAACACAGACAATTATCGACGGACTCTTTCCGACACACGAGAACAGGACAGAAACAGAGGACGAAGAACACCCAGGGGAGATACCGCTCTTCACCGAGACCGAGCTCTTAAGGGCAACCGCCTCGATGAAGGCCGGGAAGGCCCCGGGACCAGACGGCACGCCGGGAGAAATCCTGCGGATGATGGGCAACCTGAGGCCGCAGATTCTCCTAGACATGTACAACACATGCTTGACGACAGGGACTTTCGGCGAGCGGTGGAAGGTGGCTAGGCTGGTTCTCATTCCTAAAGGAAAGGGGGACCCTCACTCGCCATCGGCCTATCGCCCGCTTAGCCTACTCGACACGACAGGAAAGCTGTATGAACAGCTACTGAGACCGAGACTGACGAGTGCAATCACAGAAGCTGGAGGACTATCGGACAGACAGTATGGCTTTCGGAAAGGACGATCGACGATTGGCGCGATACAAGACGTGGTGGCGGCTTTCAACCAGCTTGAAAGCCAATGCCACGGGGCTCGCTCGATCGTATTACTGGTGACACTGGACGTACAAAATGCCTTTAACTCGGCAAGGTGGACTGACATCCTAAAAGCTCTCAAAGGAGACTTCGCGGTACCGAAGTATTTGATGAGAGTGATGACCGACTACCTACGAGACAGACGGCTCACATACGAAACAACAAAAGGACCCAGGACCCGGAGGACCACGGCGGGGGTCGCTCAAGGATCAATACTGGGACCGGACTTTTGGAACGGAATGTATGACAGCCTGCTGCGGCTGGAGATGCCGCTGGGGACTTTCTTGGTCGCTTACGCTGACGACGTGGCGGCCGTGATCGTCGAAAGCGATACATCTCTGGCCCAGCTCCGACTAAACCAGGTGATGAGACGGGTAGAAGGATGGATGACGGACCACCGACTCCGACTGGCTACACACAAAACGGAACTGATGATTTTGTCGAGGAAACGGATACCGACGATCATTCCTATGACAGTTGGGACACAAACGACGACGACCAGGGGGGAAATCAAGTACTTAGGGGTCACCCTAGATACGAAGATGACCTTCTGGCCTCACATAAAACGGACGGCCGAAAGGGCGGCTGAAAGGGTAGCAGCTTTGAGCCGCCTGATGGCAAATACAAATGGACCGAGGCCGAGTAAACGCAGACTATTAATGTCGACGACTCACTCGATCCTTCTATACGGGGCAGAAATATGGGCGGACACACTGAACGTCAAAAAGTACAGAACCGCAATGACAACGGTACAGAGACGCGGGGCACTCAGGATTGCGTGCGCCTACAGGACCGTCTCCGCAGGAGCGGTCCTGGTTGTGGCGGGCGTGGTCCCGATAGACCTTCTTGCGCGCGAGCGTAAGAGGATCTATGCCCGAAGCAGGACGGACGGACGGGCGGACGCGGCAATAAGGGAAAGGGACATGACCATCCAAGAATGGCAAACACGATGGACAAACGAGACGACCGGAGCATGGACAAGACGATTGATACCGGAACTAAAACCGTGGATTGGAAGGAGAGGCGGGGAGGTGAATTTTTACCTTACGCAGTTCCTGACGGGACACGGATACTTCAGACGTTACCTACACAAAATGGGGAGGGTACGGACTGCAGACTGCAAGTACTGTGGACACGACCAAGACGACGTGGAGCACACGTTTTTCACATGTGACCGATGGACACAGACGAGACGAAGACTAGAGGCGACGGTGGGAACCATCACGCCAGACAACATTGTTAGCGTGATGGCCCAAAATGACGAACGGTGGACCCTTGTGGCCACCTACATCGAAACTGTTCTTAGGAGCAAAAATGTAGACGGATGCTTGAATGATTGAGCAAACGAGAGGGTGACTCTTCAGCAGCCTAGACCCGACAAGAGACCACGTAACAGACAAATTTGACTTGGACAGGACTACCCGACGGACGCATGCGAAAGCAGTACACGGACGGGAAGCGGACGGAAGTGGATTTCTCTCGCCTGATCAACGGTCAGGGGAGGGAGGGTTTAGCTGGTAGGCATCTTACTCCATCGGATCGAGAGGGGGCTACCATCCCTCCGCTCTGCCCAGTGGAGCGGGATGAGAGTCCAGCACACGGGCGCGGACGCTCCTCCTGGAATTGGAGGGCAACCCCCAACTTCGGGCGTAGCGGAAACGCCTACGGTCTATAAAAGATTTTCCCTATGTTTTTACCACGATAAAAAAAAAAAAAAAAAAAAAAAAAAAAAAAAATACGCGTATACATTGACATCCTAAAAATCCATATATTCCATTTAAAATATAAATTCATATGTGTATACGTGTATATATCATGATCGTTATACACCTGAAGCGTGAAGGAAAGAGATGGAAAACCATAAGCACTGACCACGTCTAAGTAACGTCCGAACGCTTTGCGGACGGGAATATTAATGTAAAGCTGGGCGCGGCGTGTATGCCGCGGTTCCAGAGGCAATTCAACATAGGCCGCGTGTGTTAGTATCTGCGTTTGTGTGCGTCTGTGGGAGTCTTCATGTATATATACATATACAAAATGTAAGCGTCTCAAGATCGTATCTCTGTGGACCACTCTCTTGGGTTTAAAAGAGCACGGTTTCTCTAACAGGCAACGAGAGACGCGAGCATGGCATGATAGAGGCTCAACCTTGCTACCGCAGAGGAAAAGAGAAATGCGCGAAGCGCCGCAGGCGGAGCAGGTTGCTGTCGGTTCGCGTCCATGGAGCTCGCTCGCTTCCTCTGTACCAAGTGCCTCGTTTCCCCCACTCTTCCGAGATACGCGTCCAACATCCACTTCTACGGTCCATCGTTTTCTCTGCCTTGCATATAACCCAAAATATATCACGATTTATTGATATTTTTCCAAACCCCTCTCGTAAATCTTGTTTCAAAAATATACGAGATTGTTCATAAGGCACGATAATTATTTTACGATTGTGGTGATTTTTTTGTTATGTTGGTTTGCAATGTGGTAAAATTGCAAGATCGACAGGTCGATTATGTTACGGGGAATTGGATCTGTGTGCAATTTTTACGTAAAGAGGACAAAGAGATCGAGTGAAATTTGCTCAGCTGAAAATAGTTCAAAACGATACGAGAGAACTGAAAGAAAATATATAAATAAAAAGAGTTTTCAATTTAAATTGTTTTTAATTTTTGTTCGAACTCTTCACGAATCTAGTTTCTTCTCACAGCCTTGCAGAACTTTGCAAAAATCTTACATTACTCAATTTTCAATTGAACCAACTTTCAGTTATTTTAGAAATATGTAATTAAATCGAACTCCGATATCTTGTCATCTGTTCCATTTAAACTTTACTCAAGAATTTTTCAAAAATGGCACAAATTTGTTGACAATTTGTGAATTCGTTCATCGACCAAAAGTAATCTACAATTATAAAAATTAATTAATAAAAACAATGCTCAAATTAATGCTCTTCGAATGAAATACGTATGATTTTTTCTAATCAAACGAACAGAATCTTTTTCACCTCGTCCATTATTCCCGATTCGTTTGATTCTTGGTGTTGGTACTTCTTTTTTCCACCGAATGAAAAAGTCGTTGAGTTTTTCGATAAAAATCGTTTCGACGACTACTCCACCAATATTGCCTTGGTAGTAAATCTCATTATAAAAAAAAAGGAAACAAGAAAAGAAAAACTGTAATTTACAGTAAAGTTGACTCGACGACCTCGCGATGCATGCAAAGCCTCTTCGTGTGTGTGCCGTTCGGACTATCTAGATCTCTGCTGGTTCTTCGGCTTTCCTGTTCCCCATTCCCTCTGTTGCGCTCCCCACTCCTCCACTCGACCGGTCTGGCAAAGTGCACCGGTCGCGCGACTCCTCTCGTGGACCACTCCAGACCGATCCCAAGCACACCCATCCATGGGGCTCTCAGCGAGCGCCCTCTGTCTGTGTGTGTGTGTGTGTGTGTGTGTGTGTGCGGCAAGCGCAGCAGCAAGGTGTACGAAGGCAGCGAGACGGTGGCGCGCGCGTCGTACACGTTGGTGGGGGAAGAAACGCTCTCGGTGAAAAGATCGGTAGTAAGAGAAAAGGGAGAGAAAGAGAGTGGAAGCAAAAGGATCGCAAAGAAGAAAACATATCGGCCGGGTGAACAAGGAGTTATCCGCAGGTATATGCTCCTTTGTTCCTCGTTTTTCGAAATTAATGGCTGTGAGTCCGTCGTTTCATTCTTCTTTTTTTTTGTTTATTTTCTTTTCTATATTCCTCTCCATCTCTCTCGGGTGTTTCATGGAACGAATGAAAGAAACGGAAGGGAAGAGGATGATCGGACGAGGCCGTATTATCCGGCGCGAAGAAGGAGCCTCTCCCCTTCATTCCCTTCTGCCTCGAGGGGAATAAACAGCGGCCGAGGGAGGGGAAGGGAGGGGTGCAGAGAGAAGTATACTCCGTATATCAGATACAACCTGGAGTCTGTGATGCTTCAATGGCGAACGGATAGTCCCATCGGCAGAAGCATGCAGCGATGCTCTAATGGTACTCGATATAGTATTATTAAAGATTGTTGCTTATGTATATTATAGACATTTATAGATAGGTGTACGCGTGTGTGTTGGTGCGAAAGTCAGCTAGCGCTTTCCGTTACCGCAGTGTATACCTGCGAGTGTCCATCGCATCGAACTTCTTTCTTCGATATCATTTTACGTTACCGCTATGAACGCCGAATGATCGGTAAGTGCACCTTTTTTTTACGACCAATCGACAACACTCTCGTTCTAAGACAAGCGTGAAGACTTTTCTTAAGTATAATTCAATGTTTTACATTGTAACATAGACACAACTTGGACATTACGTTTACTTGATTAATCGGACTCGCGCTATATTTCTTCGAATCAAATCGATCGCAGGTAAAGCAGCTTTGCGTATTAATTAAATAAATTGAAAACTTTCGTCAGAGAATCATTGATTTGCTGTCAATCGTGGGTTCTTTCTTTTGCTTCTTGTTTATTGGAGAGAAGAAGGAGCGCATCTATCGCCGGATCACTCGGCCTGGCGCCCGACTCGGGCCACTAGCGGCAGTACAATACTCGCCCGCGGGATGTCGCCACCTATATGGCGCCATCGGTCGCAAGGCGCCGCGCTCGTTATAACCGAAAGTTGAATGCAGAAAAAAAGAACTTCACACGCGACGAATAACAGTAATCGCGTAGCAATGCACCAGTGCCACTCTATGTGTCGACGGTAGAGTAGCTCGAGGTGGTATAAGGTGTTGCGAGCTCCTTGCTCAATCGGAGTGGGCTGGAACGGATTGCGCCGAGAATGTTATATCTACAGTCGAGCGGGAGGAGCCGCCTTTTCATAGTTGGCTCTTCGTTAGTAGGTTACAAGCTCGCAGCTACCACTCACGGCAGCCAAAGGTCTTGCCTATATGCGAGTAAAGTAGTTACATATATAGAGGACGTTCGACGTCAAACTAAATTTCCTCTTAACTTTGCCACTTTTTAAATACATTTTCTTCATTTTCAACGTATTACACTTATACCTTTTAGTAAAAAAAAAAAAACGAAAAATGAAAAAGAAACCTATTATTGTCACAAAACACATTACAGCAAATCAGTAACTTTGCAATGGAAATCGCCACCTCGAGATAATAATAATAAACATAATGATTAATTATATATTGCAAATTATCCGTTAATTAGTCCGCTTGTACGAATCAATTCGTCGAACACAATAACTGTCTATCAACGATAATTTTAATAAAACGACGACAACGATTATTATAATTACCATATTTTTTGGGACGTATAACCTCATGCTCTACGATAAATTATCCACGCAATTTCCATACGTAATTAAGTTAATTACGTCAAACCGCAAATTTACCACATGCTTTACCTATTCGATCGGCACGAGTCTTATTTCATTTGTTAATTAAGCAATTTGCATTCTTTTTTCAGATAAGAATTTATCGTTTGACATTTTATTATTGTTATCGACGTTATCGTTATCGTTGCCGTTATTGTTCACCAAGTAAGAAAATAAAAAGGGAGAAAACAAGAATGGATGTCGATTTGGCTCGAAACGGCCCATATCTATACGACATGTATATCAGTATGCATATTGGGGCATTCAACGTCTCTGCTTCCCGAGCCCAACCTCTATGAGAGGGTAAACGTTTACTTAAAAGATATCATCGCTGGCAGTACGCGCCGGAGGTAAGTCCTCCGGGTACCGAGACGGAAACAAGCTCTTCTTCTGGAACCCTCTTTCCCTCTCCCTCTTTCCCTCTCTCTCACTCTCTCTCTCTCTTTGCCTCGAGTTGGCGCTTCGCGTTCGACTCTCCTTTTCCTATCCTCAAAAGCCTCGAGTCTTTTCCAGAGGTTGGACCAAGAGATCGAGCTACACCGTCGAGACGCGATACACCAGGGAGAGTTAATCAACGAAAGCGCTATAGCAACGTGCATTATACCTAATCTCTCGTTAGAATCTAATCGTCGCTACATCTTCTTGATACTTGACTCTTTTAACAACGTGAGCCCAAACGAGAAGGTCTTTATTACAGAAACGCGTTTATTTCTTCATGTACGAGGACTCTCTCCACTTCGGTCACGCACGACATTCTCTCGTGTTGTACCGAATCAAAAATTAACGATGTCCAGACCGTGTTTGGTCACGAAAAATAAAAAAAAACAAAAAAGAATACCAGACGCGGGCTTTTTATTTATTTACAACATTATCCGAATCAATTTTTTAGTACTCGGCCCTGAGGGAAAATCATAAATTTTTTTGTATGTTTTTTGCACCACACCTTTCGTGCTTTCAATATTTTCGCGCTATCATCTACTTCATTTCGGACGTGAAATTTTTTTCTATGGATAAATTATTTTTCATTAAGCTGAACGCACAAATTCGTGTTTTCTAGCGTAGAAATAACGTTTTATCTATGCGTTTGGGACGAATCTTCTTTCTGTAAAAAGAAAAATACGATTTTAAGTCTCAATTTATAAATATTAATAAAATAACAAAGATTCTTATAATTGAGATTGTTAATTGTGATAACATTTGCATTTTTATTACGCGAATTTCAGGAATCAATGTTTTTTTTTACATATTTTTATTAATAACTCTTTGGCATTATTCGATTCGACATTCGACATTCGTGAATTTACGATTAATGCATGTACCATTCGCAATTTGTTTTAATTTTCCAATGCAACTCGAAATATCGAAATTGCCCGCAAGTAATATTTCGTTCCTTAAATAAACACCTTTTTACTTTAAATAACCATTTGTAAAACTTGTTTCCTATGATTTTTACTCACGCTGTATTTAACAAAAAAAAAACATTTTTTCGCACGTTGCTTGATATTTGATGAAAATTTCCGCAAAAACGTTGTCAACCACGACAACAAACTATTGTTTCTCTCCTATCATTATAAAAAATCATAATAATAAATGGAAATTAGGTAAATTGATAACGAATCAACGAAAACGAAAAAAAAAGAAAACTAATATTATTAATATTTCTGTCTGGGAAACTCAAATGAAGGATTTTCAATTTCCAGGTCCAGAGATTTGCAGATATGTGTTCGTATGTACGTAAAGCAGCGGCTCCTACGCTTCTCCCATCTCTTCCAGCCTGATATTGATCGAGGGGACTCCCGCGCACGGACTAACATGCATATTCACATACCGTACAGCCAAAAGCCTGCGGCGAAAATACTATTGAATTCTTTATCGTGTTCAATATATTGTTTCGTGAACTACGCAAAATCGATTAATTGCACAACAGTCTGCAAAGTCGTCAGTAATTATTAATTTAAGAATTTTCACAAACTACCCCATTTTCGCCATCAAAAACAAAAGTTCGATGATTGCGCCATCATAGATTGTCGTTCTAGTCGAAGGCCTCTGCTCCAAATTTCCTGGACTATCAATCATATGACTTTGAGTGTTATCAAAAAAATAGAAAAAAAAATGATCGTAAAGTCAATTATTAAAAAGCAATTATTAAATAGAACAATTACAAAAGAATAATTATAATAAAAGACGATTTTTTTTATTCATAAACAATTATTAAAATGAATATGAAATTATTATTGTTATTGTTGTTCCTGTTATTATTATTAATCTTATTATTATCATTATTATTGGTATTAGTGTTATTACTATTATTATTATTGTTGTTGTTGTTATTGATATTGTTATTATTAGTATTACCATTATGGTTATTTTTTCCCATACTACCCATCAAAATGTTAAATTAGTATAATTTTCGAAATAGTGAAGCCAAGAATCGAGAGCCATTAGGAATTGATAGCGCCTCGTCACATATTCCCATCCAATCTCGAGAGCTTGATTCTCGAAGCTCCATCCGCACACGTTTCTCACGGTGAGAAATATTAGCCGGTGATGGATTCTTCATGGAGAAAAAAAGTATCGATGAGACGCGGCCTCTAAAGTTGATAGAAGATTTACTCCGAAATACATAGACTCGTCGAAAAAATTGAAGGACTTTTTTTCGTCCAATAAAATTGTCAATATTTGACAGCACGTAACTTTGGTTACGTTTGTCTTTCACATGCTTCGATAGTTTTTTTTTTTCATCGATATGTGACAAAGGTACGTGTCAAAAGTAATGGAGAAAAAAATTTCTTAAATTCTTTTCGTCCAACTTTGGTTAGTATTTTTTTTTTATGAAATTTATTAGCTCTAATTTTTGTATTGTATTGGGGAATATGATGGTTCGATGACAACTTTATTTTTTGATAGCAGCAATACGATTTCTTTCATTGACGATAAGGAGCTAATCAACGATTGTATCGATGGTTTTATATTTTCGTTCGAATACAAATTTTGATGGGAAATAACCACTTTCTGTTTTTCATTACTATAAATTAATCAGCTGAATGATTGTGTGTTTTTTTTAAACCAACTGTTTGTACTAATAATTGTAATAACAAATTATAAACAATACAATTAGAATTAATTATAAATTAAATTATATAATTATAATTAAATTATAAATAATTATAATTATAATTCTGATAACACAATAAATTATAATAAATTATAAATAAACCTGGCAACGTCGTGATGAAACGAATAAAAAGAATGATTATCTTTTCGAAAATTCATTAATACAATTTGGACGGGTATTAATCTAATTTAACGTAGACTCTTTCTCAACATTCCTTAGGCGAGGTTTTTATATGTTACTAAGATAGAATTGAAGATCCATGAATATTTTGTACGAGTCAAGAGTACATAGAGTAGGTGAAACAGTGTGAAAAGTTTGGGCAATTTAAATTGTCTATTGCCCCCTCCTGCGCCCCCTTTTAGCAACCCCCTTGCTACCACGCCCCTTGCAGAAATGAGATGTTGAATAGCTTGAGTAGCGTACCGACTAACGTTCGTCGTACAATCTCCCTTCCAATTACTTCTTCAAAGCTAACTTGCTTCATTTAACTACACTATACGTCGAAAAAGTTCGTCCCATGATAGACCACACCGGGGGTTATAATACATATAATCTGAACGTGGCAGAGAGATAGAGAGAGAGGGAGGGAGAGGGAGAGAGAGTTCACCAGCTACGACGAGGAACAAAACGTTAAGCTTGCGGCCAATAAAATCCGATTTAAGTTTCTTTGAGGAAACGGTCGCTTCAATGTTCCATGCCAAATTTCTTGGCAGCGAATATTTTAATACACCTTTCCGGCATTAGTGAAAAATGAGATAAATGGACGTTTACGTGAAACTTCTGATATTTGCATTATAAAAACAAAATCATAGCAAAAAGTAATTTTTTTTTCCAAACTTTTCTCTATCAGGATTGAACTAATTATCGCATAATGTGGTTTTGATATTCGGGCTCATAATTCATTAACCATTTTGTGTCGTGGCTGAGGATTTACATCGAGGACTACGCAGTCGAGCACTCGTTAAATATTCTATCCTGGCCCTCACAATTGAACACTGAAAAATTGAACCGAAAGAGTGAGTTGAAAAGTTCTTTCTTTTTAGGACAAAGCAATTACAACAACGAACGTGATGAATAATTAAGCATATTTATTTGAATACAATTTTTTCTGTTTCCAGTTGGGTCGTCGAAAACAAAAAAAAGTTTTCATCGAAAGTTATAACCGTTTATTATATACCTACCATTACTCTCGGATTTAGCAAGATTTTAAATTATTCGTAAAGAGATTAATGGTCGTTCCAACAGTTTTTAATTATAGAGTTGAACCTTTTAAGGCTAATCGGACAGAGTATAAGCATTACCGATATTCACTTTGACAACATTTTATCAATTTACAATTTTTGTCTATCTTCATTACGAATTCTTTTTCCATCAATGACACGTACAATGCACTCATAATAGCGCGTCGTTCTCACCGTATCAAGATTTTGATAACGAATTTTCCAAATATTACGTGACAAGCTATGTAGCAGGACGAGTTTCTCGGTCAAAGAAGCCACGGCGACCGTGTTTCGGTCATGTCGTCGCCGGAGGGGTCCTCGACTATAATCAGGATGAAGCGAGGATTCGTGTGAAGAGGAACGAAAAAAGAAAACGAAGAAAAAGAAAAAGGAATTAAAAAAGAAGAAGAAGTAGAAGAAGAAAAAAGGGCCTCGGTCTGTGACAAAAGTTAAACGGGAACCTTGCTGAAGGTCGAGGCGTCGGAGATCGAGAGATTTGAGAAAGGTTGGCCGGGCGTCCTTTGTGCCTGTTATACTCGACTCTCTTGTATACGAAATTACACCGGCCCCCGTTGAACCAGCCTCGTTTTCGTGTTATTAAGTAAATAAGGCATCGACGCCCAAGCCGAGTTGGCCGAGAAAGGGTGGCCCTACGTATATAGGTATGGGCGTAGGGTACGTAGGTACGATGGTAAAGCGAGAAGGGTTTCCATCTCATCTTCTTCTCTCGGTGCAGGTGTGGTAGTGTATATAGCACGGTGCGGTTGAATCTCGAGAGTTTCAGCCGGGCGATTCAGGAACCCCACCTCCTCACCTCCATCTCCTCACTCGTTCTCTTTCCCAGCGGCTTTCACGAAATCAGGTATGCTTGTGGCTTGGGCACACGAAACCGCAAAGATTCTCGTGCTCCTTCCCTTTACCAGACGTATAACCTCTGCACGCGGATTCTCGCATTATAATGTACAACATAGTGCATTAATACGCGGTGATATAACAGGAAAAACGGGAATAGCTTTTGCCGTAAAATCCAGCACTTTCCTGAATTTTCTTTCATCCCACTGGTATCTTTATTATTATTATTTTCGTTTTTTTTTTTTTTTTGAAATTTATCCTCGCGGCTGTTTGCTGTTCAAAGTTTCTCGTCCGATGCTCTCGAGATTATTATTTCTCGTACTCGACGGTACGGTAGCAGTTGGTACGAAAAAGTTGTCCGATATTCATAGGCGATCTCATTTCAGCGTTACGCGCATATGTGCACTCTGCAGATTATAGAAATGGAAAGAGATTCCTTTATTTTATTCGTGCAAAAAAGTATTGGTAAGCTTCGTGAAATCAATTGAAAAGTACTTTAATAGAAAGTAATACCAGGAAGAGCGCATTTGATAGAAGCATATGTGCCAAGGTGCGACATCTCGTGGCGAATTTTTGCAACCGAGGTGGCGCGACCAAGCGACGTCCGTCGATGTACGTTAGCACCTGAAGAAATGCTAACATAACCTCTCGAGATTTCAGCCAGGTCATTCTCAGAAATGGTTATCGCTGAAAATAGAAACGAACTATTAACACATCGAGTGCCACGTCAGTCATCGGTGACTGACACTGAACTTTCCGTTCAGGCAGCGTCAGTCACCACTGCCTGACACAACTTCTAGACAGCGCGCGTGGCCTGACGGAGATTTCCTTATAAAATCGCGTGGCACTCAACGTGTTAAAGTCTATTCGATTTAATTTTACAGGTATCTCTTCTCCGCTCATGCATGGCATGGTTATACCTTTCACCACGACTCGAGAGGAAGCGCGATACGCAGCGACCACTTCGAAAACGGAATTCGTAAATTCTCCAGCTCGACGCAACTGATTAGATGGTAATTTAACTTAGCTAACAGAAAATTGTGGCAGAAAGAGGCTAAGCTACATTTTCTTGAATTCGCTCGAGGCATGTCCGAGAACTGGCAAATCGCATTTCACAGCAATCCTTCTCGTTCTCGCACCAAACATAACCTGTAAAATTGCTTATTAATAATGTATTGTGCAGAAACCAAGGACTAGCTATAACATCGTAAATTTCTCACTTGGATAATTCACGATTCGATATATTATTGATGTCTCTTAAATTGACAGGCGTGCCTTGATGATGACCGAGGCCATGCTGTAAAATTGACGTTGTAATTACTACGAGGGCTTTATTGAAATTCGCAGATAACCCTAACCAGTCAATCTTAATTATAAGCCGCACGGCAGTTTACGATTCGATGATTCTACCATTAGAACTTTTTTTTAATTAATATGTACGACGTTGGAAGAATTCCAGACACATACAGCACCGTACAATATTTCCCGTGTTCGAAATGTAACCAAAATAAAAATCAACATCAACACATACATATATATTCGAATACAAGCGTATACAAGTGTTGGTGAGTAGAGATATAGTCTTGCTTCTCCGCCTAACGTCTATAAATACCGATGGTCATTATTTCGTTGGTCTCGCCACTGGCACCTGTCGTGTGGCTTCAGGTAAACAGATACGAGCGAGCATCGCCACACTCTTTGCTTTTGCTCTCCCTCGCGGCTCCCTTCTGCTCTCTCTTTCTCCCTCTCGGCCCCTTCTTCCCTCTTGATTTCATCGTAGAGTGGCAACGGCCGAAGGGGAGACGACAAAAGGGATTCGAGATATATATACACGACATATATAGAGATCTCGTAAGTGCGATAAGGATGCCGATAACGTGACTTAGCAGGGCTCAAAGAGAGAGAGAGGGAAGAAGAGGAACCTGCCACGAGAGTACCTGTAGCGAGAGCTCGAAAGGACGGTGACGATCCTCCAAGTGGTGCGGTCGTAGTTCGAGTGAGAGAAAAAGAATTCAGAAGCACAGGTGAGAAAGAGGGAGAGAGAGTGAGAGAGAGGGTTGAAAGAGGGGAAGGAGTAAAAGAGAGAACGAATGAGATCGCCGCCACTGCCGCAGCGGTCGTACACCAGCCCGTGAAGGACTCGAGGAACAGCAAGTGGCGACGGGGTTAAGGAGGGGATGGGAGGCAGAAGTGAACAGAGGGGAAACTGACTCCCCGGCGGCTGCTGCCTACCTAACCGGTCCAGGAATCCGGGGCCACGCTTACGAACCAGTGGATATCAACTACATCCTCTCTCTTGCTTGCTTTCAAAATCTCTCGTGGCTTCTGGCCTACGTATGCGATCGATAATAATCCATAACCGATCCACACGAATCGTTTTTTCAACTCGTCGAAAGATATTGGCAGCATAAAACCGATTTCATCGTTTTGTTACGGTTTACAGTTGCCGTTAATCGCAGGTACCTTCCAAACGGCAACATTATGCGGAAAGTTGGACTACACTGTCGCCAACCGGATTGCACTAAACGTATTAAAGCACAACGTGGCCCATAAATACCCAAATTCCACTGCAGCACCCTCGAGTGACGAGCGATTGTACTACTGCACCGCCATGCGGAAACCTATTGTACTACAGTGCTTTCGTGCAGAAACGAATTGAACTACAGCGCCCTCGTGCGAAAATCAATTGTACTTTTGCGTTTTACTCGCCCAGTCGGTTGTAATTCTTGTTATAAGCTATATTTTAACGATAATGCTTATATTATTGATCGTATCGGAAAAAAATTAAAATTGTTATCGAAGGGAATGACAGTAAACAGCCATTGTGCACAAAATGAAGTAGATCTCTTTCGGAATAATTTATGCATAAATAGATAGTAACTTGGTGCATAGCTCTCAGACCAGGTTGGTTGTATCCACAGATTCCAATATACGGCGTACTTCGTCTCTCTACACATTTCTTCTCCCCATACACATGTCCAGCCTCGATTCCACCATCAACCACTCCGGTGGACCTACAATTTTTTTCCTAGTTGGATTCCGAACCACCGAGAGCGCAGAAAAAGCGCATAGAAAAATTCCATTGGTGCCGGTGGAAATCGAACCCTAGCCCACTGGGTGTGAGCAAGGAACTTTACCCTTTTGCCACTGCCTCTCTTTGGAATAATTTATAATAATCGTTTATTCCAAGAGTAATTAATCTCGATCTGCGAATTATAAGTGTTTATCAAGTTTTTGTTACATTTTATCTGTCATCATCCATGTAAGGCCGATGGGATTTCAATCAATTGCAGGGTCGACATCTAACGCTCTGAAGTCTCCGATAGGACGCACATCTTCAACGATATAACCAACAGTTCGAGGGACGAACGTCTGGCCTTTTGGCTTAGATATAGGTAAAAGTATGAACGTGGTAGTAATGGACCACGAGTAGGTATACTGGGGAAGACGTATGCGCGCCTGTCTAGCCCTCCAGACCTCGCAATTAGTTGGCTCAGCGCCAATTTTACCCTCTGCCTGCCTTGCCAGTCTTTTCTTTTCCGTAATTTCTTCCTCGAACGTATAAACCACCTACTTCGCTAGTACGTATATTCCGTTCGGTGTACCGCCTACATCCATACACATATTTATGTACACCTATAAATGTCATATTTGTGTGGTCTTTATTATATGAACATTCCCCCTTCTTGAAGCTTTACTCTTTGAGCGATTAAAACGAAAATTGGGACGTACTCTCAGCTGAAGATCCGTGCAAGAATGTCGTTGACGACGAGAAATAAGTAAAATCATTTGTTATAAATGAACCTTGAATGATCAAAATGATTTTGTTTACAGACGATTACGATCAACCAACATGCTGCGACGCTCCGGTCACTTTTTGATCCGAAATATTTGAGCTAACCCTATTGTCTATAGATTAACTTTCAGAGCTATAGTTAGAACATGTTCAATCTTTCGTGAGTCAATAATTTTCTCATAAACCCTAGATTAATAAAAATCTCAAAAAATATTGAAGCCAGTATAGAATTTCGAAACTTTGGGTTAGTAGCTTGATCGAAATGCTAATTTACACAAACTACTCTCATCGAGCGCGCGTTGGATCAGAAATTTATCATAAAACGCGAATCTCATATACTTGTTCCAGATTTTCAGCACACTATGAGTGTAAAGTTGAGACAAATTATATATTTTCACGTTTTCAACTAGGAAATTAGTAACAAAACAGGAACAAGTATATCATAATTGCATTTCTCAGAAAAGTTTCGTAGCAACAATTTATCGATAAATTCATGATGGAAAAAAATAATTTACCCCTCTAATATGCATACTTTCAAGCAAATATCGACTTTTAGGGCTCGGAACTGAGTGGTATGTCGAATTATTCTTTTGCCCAAGCTACGACATTAAAACACTTATAAAATCGTAAATTTCTCATAGAGAACTTCAATCTAATATCTTGACTTTTAGTGATCCACCAGTGAAAAGAATTGCTAGGAAAATTATTGTTAATACTACATTATTCAATACACTTCTCTGAATTGATAATTGGATAATTCGTCCTAGAAACTGAATAATTAAATGAAAAAAAGGACATTAAAAAAGTAAAACATAACGATTTCAAATCTACCCTGAATGATGAAACAACTGATAGTACAATTTATCTATAGCGAAGAGACAGTTCATAAAAATCATTTATTCATTCGTGTCATCAATTTTTGATAAACTTTTTTTAAACCCAAACAAAATATAACAATGTTTCCAAGAATGTAACGGCAATATTCATGAGAAAAGAGTGGTAATAGAACAATGATCTCGATACGTATTGGCCATTGTGCATGTTAGGTAGGAAAGCTTCAACAGAGAGGGAAAAATAAAGCGTGGACGATGGCTCGTTTATTCTCGGTAGACTATTAACGCCCGCAGCATATAAATGCAGCCTACATCTCGCCAAACGATAATATTCATGAAGGCTTTGCACGAGAACCCGGCCGATGTCGATAACGATGAGTAGTATCACTTCCCTTGTACTACCCACTTATTCTCATATGCGGCATCGTATTCTGAATGATCCAATCAAATGCCCATCTACATGATCTAAATTCGTGATAAATTGACCTAGTTATCGAGCCCATTATATTTCTCTGACTTTTTCATGGAAGAAACTTTGTTTTCGCAAAAACAAAAAAATACTGATATGTTTAGGTCTCTTCAAACATTCGAGACAGTTCGAACATCTTACTTGGAACAAAACGAATGAGCAATTGCACTCATACTCTCGATTAGTAGATAAATTTGTTCGATCATTGGAAACAATAATATTGTTGTTTTTGTGAAAAATCTATAAAGTCCTTCTGCAAAATAAAATGACATCTCGATTAAAATAAAAATTCGATAAAAGTGCAAACTTCGTTTCGTAGAAATAAATTTCGTGAAAACGAAGATTGTGACGAATTTTAACGTTCTAACGACGTTGAATTTTTTAAAAGAGTTCAAATTATCTCAACAAGATATAAAACTACGCAAAAAGTGATTAATCGATAAAGACACGTGTCAATCACGAACTCAATTAATTTTTCCATCCTCGAATCATTATCGGAAAATTGATCATCGTCACGAACTAAAAAGTAATTCGGAAGAATTTACGATGATCACTCGTTAAATATAAATTATCTCTCATTAAATTTGAGACGTCACAAAAAAGCACTACGAAAATCTCTTCGTCAATATTGTGTTTGGTATAGAATTTTTCTACGATATCTCGATAATATAAAGCTGCTTTTGATTTACCGAGTTTTCCAAACGATCACTTTCGTTTTATTAGCGAGACGAATTTTTCAATCCCCCGCTCTCACCTTCCGCTCCTCACTCAGCCTCGTTTCAACTTTAATTTCAACGAATCGAACCATCTACCGTTTTATACAACAGTGAAGAAAAAATCTTTAAACTCGTGCCATAAAATACAATTTATGGATTCGGGACCGTTTGCCTCACTCGAAGAGAGGTCAATCGTAAATTTTCCCGAGTTTATCCGGTTTCGGATCGCACGATTTTTGGACTTCGGCGTTTTATTTATTATTATTATTGTTTTGTTGTATCATTGTATTTCGGTTGCACCAAAATCCTCGATATTCCTCACATCGATCGTTGGGAACATCTGGATATAATTCCACGCGGAGGTCAACACGATGATAAAAACGTTCGCCAACGGGGCCAATGTATAAATATGTTTTTTTTCTCCTCGATTTATTATTCATTGACCCGGTGGAATTCAATGAATTTCCTTCGGCAACAAAATATGCCGAGGGTGCCAGCGAACCCTCGAGAAATTAAAAAGAAATAAAAACGGAAATACATGTTTTTCTTCCAACGTATAACGGAATAAATCTTTAAAGTAAGTTTGTACGAAATGCTCCAATTTCGCTTCTTCATTTGTAAATTATGATAAAATCATAAATATATAAAATCGCCGAAATATTAAGGTAGTCGTATTAGCAGGAGAAGAGGGTGGGGGTAAAATTGTATTCCCGTTTTTTCTCACATTCCAAGTGGACTGAGCGTTTAAATTCATTAAGAAAAGTTGTTGCAAATCGATTAAAGAACAACATACTCAAAATTCAAATTAATCCTACGTAAAGTTTATTTGTTATAAAATAAACAAAATCATGAATTTGTTTTCCTTAAGGTTTGTTATAAAAACTAATTGAAGCTTCTGTGATGTCGTATAAAAATGTGTGCAATATTTCAACAAGCTTCATCGAGCAAATAATCGAGATACGAATTGTATAATGTCGCGATATTTAACACGGGCTCTTATGACAAATTGCGAAAAATGACGATTTTCAAGAATAAATATCGTGATTTTTGAGTCGATAAAAGTCCCTGAAATTTTACACACATGTTCATACGACATCGAAGAACGTTTCTGCAAATTTTCAATGATATCTAACGGAAACGCTGTAACGATAAGACAACGTTAATTTAAAACAAAACAAAAAACAAAAGATAAACAAAGGATTAAAGAAAATTGTTAAAAAGCTCGTAAGTATTTTCAAGCTTTTGTATTGGCGATCAATTTCTATCGCATGATCGACGTATGAACAAGTTCGTATAAGCCATCGCGACGATACACGTGTATATCGTCAAATATTCATCGGTCGAAGAAGAAAAAAAAACGGAAAAACTTTTTCACCGCGGTATAAAATTTTTCTCGACTCTTCCGCGTATATCATTCGGTAGTGCGAGCGCATTAGGTTTTTCCGTGGATAGGAACCCGGCGAAAACTTGTACAAGTTGTTATTGCATTCCGGGGCGTGAAGTTCTTGCTCCAGCGAGAAGTTTACAACGGATGGACTGTTACGTATTACCGTCTTATCGCGAGAGAAAACTGTACACGAGCGTCTTTCGAATTTACAAGGAAAAAAAGAAAAGAATTCATTTACAATGATTTGACCTGAAAATAATTGTGAATGATCGTCGCCGAGAGAAAATAACAACTTTTCATGCATAAATATTACGGCGCAATATTTTTTATAAAAAATTTTATTATTATTATAAATTTTATCGTTATTATGATTAATTTTTTCATAATCGTCAATTTTATAATTATTATTATTAAAATTGATAATAATAATAACAAAAATAGAATTTAATATAAATATAAATATATAATAATGGAAAATATAAAATATATACCAAATAATATAAATATAATAATAATAAAAATAATAATTTAAATAAAATTATTCATTTTATTATTATAGTGATTGTTGCTATTGCCATCGATATTACTATTTCTCATGGTCGAAATAATTGTCGTTATGAAATTTTATCGATGCAAATATGTGTGAAACTTGAAATTTTCGACACGTCACGAACTCGAAATTCGACAAAGCTTCGTCAAAAGATTCAGATTTTATAAAACTTTCAAATTTGACGAATACATAGTACAAGTATAATTTGTCACGTCAGTTTTTGGAAAATTTGAAATAATCGAGTATGAAAAGCTCAGATTTTGTTTCACCGGAAACTTGTCTCTCGTCTCTGTCGAGACGAGTGAAACGTTTCAACGCAAACAAGCCGCGGTCTATCTCGTTGAAAAATTGGAGCAAAGAGATGTAAATTGAAACGTCCACATTGCTTTCCCGTGATTTTCGCTAATTTACAAAGCTCACTCAACGAGGAAACCAAAATTAAGAAAAAATACTTCTTTAACAACGCGGTTATTCTTGATTATTTTCACGAAAAATGTTTTCTAACGATTTTCAATATTCGACGTTCCGTCGAAATTAAATACTCAGCAAACGTAAATTTTCGAATGATTTATTAGTCAAAAAGTAATATCTCGCTCTAGATGCATCGTTCCATCGTTTCGCCGGAAGCGTTTCTCACACACGAAAAAAGCGATACGGTGATAAAAAAAATACTCTGTTTCCCCCTCAAATATCATTGATACCATGTTGTACTCGATACGGTTGTTTAAAAAATATATATATATACACACATATATAACTACAATTCTCCTTGCACATTTTGGAATCCATAAAAAAAATGTCTATATTTTTCTACAAATCGATATTTCACGAAAAAGTATTGCGGTCGGTGCTGTCGAAAAAAAATTGATGAAAACGAAGAAAACAATTTTTTTTTAATAAGAGCGATAAAGTTTCGTATATGGACGATCGAAATATTCGAAGCTTTTTGTACCTCGTATCGAATATCGTGCAGCGATAACACATCCGCGAGTATATCGTTGTATGGCAAAGGACGATCGCGCTCTGCTGACTCGGTTGTTATATCGAAGCTGGGAAAACATGATAGGGAGCAACGAAATGCTTGGACCGAAATTCTATACGCGGTGCGGGTATCTTGCATCTTCCTATACGTACGCTATATATATAGGAAGGAAAGCTCGCTATTAGTGCTCGTTTAAAGGCTCGCGACCATAACGAATAATTAAACAATAATAATAATAATATTAACAAGCCGAGGATGATAATAATAATGGGTTTAGGCAATCCGCCTAAAAGTTTTTTGATTTAACCAATTTTTCAGATTATTATGAAAATAATGTTTTTCTTTTTTGTTCGAGAAATAATTCATGGTTTATCGCACAATAATGATTTATAATTATATATTTATTATTATTATAGTTTATAATCATTATCAGCCATCAGTTATTAGTTATAATTATTTATATTATTAATCGTATTAAATTTGTTTATATTATTACATTAATTATAAATATTATATTATTATTATTAATATATTATTGATCGGGTTAAAATAAATTTATATTTGGTAATGAGTGACTTGAGTAAGCTGCGATGGAGCTTGCTACCGTAGGAATGCAACAAGATCGACTGGAGCTCGGATAAAAGAAGAATTCTCACATTCTTCAGGTTTTCCAATATCCACGTAGTCACGAATGTTTTTTCTCTGAGTAATTTGTAAAACAACAGCTTGACAAATTATTATAAAAACGTTTCCCCTGATATAATTCAAGCCTGACGCATTATGATAGAAATCAGTCGTAAAATTGATTCGAAGAAAAACAAAAATAGTCATTTATGAAATTTAATAAAGAATTTTAATTAAAAAATCTTATCTCGAGCTTTTGTAGCTAAATACATTGTTTGTAATAATTAAGAAAATCGTCGAATCATAAATTAACGAATTTTGACACGTTGATTTTCAGACTCGTTCGCATTACTATCTACCCTTAAATACCTATAAATAACATCGAAGTAACGATCTTTCAAACCGTGGCTCAAATTATTTGTGAATGTAGATAAGAATTTTCGTAATCTGTTTAGTCCATCTTAGGATTTCGTAACGAAAGTTTAAGTCGAAGATTTTGATGAAATTCTCGTCTCGAGCTCTCGTCCACCCTTGCCCCTTTCTCGATAGTGTACGATTTAATTATGAGATAATTCGGGATTAGAAGCACATGGCGAGGAAAGTGACTGCGAAGAAATTTAGCCTTTCTCCAACGTTATATCCAGTCAGCTTAAATTTGCGTTTCGTGCATGCATAAAATATGCATGAGCAGGCCTTGCCAAAAGTCTAGATCAGCGAGTATATCTGCATACGTTCGCTAGATCCTACCCCAAAAGCTATGAACCATTAAATCCTGGATTTCCCTACATTCTATTAAGATGGCCGACGATTTCGGAGAAGACGATAAAAAAACATCTAAAAAACCATTCTACCCCTAATAGAAGGTAAATACAGAGGTTGACTGAGCATTAGCTAGAGCCTACTCGCGCATACAAATTTCGAGCATGAAAATAGAAGCCAATCTCCACCAAAAGGGGCGATCGAGTCTCTCTTTTCCTATCGTAAAATAAAATTCTTCAATTTTATCGTATAAAATAAAGATTTTGCATCGAACGAATTTATATTCTACCGTGTTACAACAATAAATTGTATAAAAAACATATTAAACTTTTGATTCTCAAGATGATAATCGATTTATCATTTATAAATATTGCTCAAAAACTGGTAAATATTGTTGAAAATTTAAATAAATTATTCCACAAAAAATAATTATAATCACAACTGCTGAATATTGGAGTTTCTCCTGTAACAATATTAAATATAAAAATTTTAACACCCCTTGCATATCTTACGATTCAGTAACTGAAATCTCAAAATCTCATAAAAATAAGTTTTTCATGTGAATCTTTTATTTTTCCACCTCATTCACGATTCGGAAAATCCACCACGAAATTCTCCAGTAATAATCCTTTCTTATTCGTAATCGGATTTCGCATAATTGTAAAAGAATATGAACAAAAAATCGAGTCGAAAAAAGCGACGATAAAAAGAAAACGGTGTCAAAGGAGAAAAGATAGCCACATGGGTTAAATGAATAAACGAAGCTGGGAGCGAAGGAGATCCTCGCGTTGCTTGCTGCACACCTGTCCGAATGTTGGGTAACGAGCCAAGAAACAACACGAACGATCCATACGAATTCGCGCTCTTTCGAGAAGCAAGGGACGAGAGAACGACGTACAATGCTTGGGTAAAGTGAGAAAACCGGTTCATCGTACGCATTCGAACGCAGCAGCAGAACGAAGCAGCATCCCTGAATAGTCTAGAGGGAACAAATGGAACCCGAGAGATTTCCTCTCTCCTCGGTACATCGTGTTTTCACATCCCTACCAATGCACTTTCTACTAGCTTGTATCATAAAACCGTCAAGTTTCTACCTTGTAAAGTAACATTTTCCACTCTCCGACATTTTATTCCTTCTACCACATTCTTGATATTGTCAACGGGATAAGGAATCTATCGGCGTTACTGTCATTACGGAAACAACGAAACGACAAACTCGAATAGAATTTATCTGCCTCGTCGTTTCGTGAATTTAACAAATCTTAACGTTCCCCAAGATACGAATTGTCAAATTTGTATCTTTTTTTCACAGTCTTCCAGAAGGTATTTCTTCGCATCGATTAATTATCGTGTTTACAGTTAATCATTTTAAGTGGATTTAATTCTGATTATAGGTCCAGTCAAGTTTTATTTAATTCGCTGTGAAACATCACTTGGCGATTTAATTTTGTGAAGTGTCGATTTTTTAATATTTAAAAAGAAGCAGATATGCTTGAACTTCTAAAAAAATGGATTTTGATAAAGTAGATGAATAAAACTTGATTTGAACTAAGAAATTAAAATTTGTATTGTTTAAAGACTTTTATTTTATTGGGTTTTTTTTTAAATCTGAATCAACTTGTATATATAGAATGTTTCATTCTTGAGCTTCTGGAACCTTTTTCCACAGCTTAAAACAAAATTGTTTAACAACTATTCCCTACACGTCATGTGAAATCGCCTGTGAAACATCACTTGGCGATTAAATTTTGTGAAGTATCGATTTTTTAATATTTAAAAAGAAGCAGACATGCTTGAACTTCTAAAAAATGGATTTTGATAAAGTAGATGAATAAAACTTGATTTGAACTAAGGAATTAAAATTTTTATTGTTTAAAGACTTTTATTTTATTGGGTTTTTTTTTAAACCTGAATCAACTTGTATATATAGAATGTTTCATTCTTGAGCTTCTCGAACCTTTTTCCACAGCTTAAAACAAAATTGTTTAACAACTATTTCCTACACTGCAATCATTTTCATAGCGCCAAATTTCCCCTAAAATGCGTTAACGCGGTCATGCTGAGGCTGGATGTTGAGTCATTCAATCTCTTGTTCAACTTCCGGCACGAATCATAGGAAAGGGGAAGTCGTTCATCGTTGCACATGCGTATGTCTGTCGTTTGACACACCCGGTGCTTGCAGCACTGTTCTCAGATTTATTTTTAAGCTCTCGGGGAACACACACGAGGACCTTACCCTTTTAAATCTTGCCCCACTGAATTCTCACTACATTTAATATTCATGAATCTTTCATTTCAGATTCACAAAAAATTCTAATTCGATGAAATAATGTTAACTTCTTCCAACGAAATTTATAAATTCTAATGTGTTTTTTTAACTTTTTAGAATATCTTGGATAAGGGTGAAAGGTCGTAAAAAATAGAAGTAATTAAGGATATGTACCGGGAAAGAAATTTCGTCCGGAAGCAAGTACAAGTGGGGACTAAGATCTAAACGCGGGTTAAAGAAAAGAATATAATTGAAATAGATTTGTCAAGTACAATCGGTTACGAAAATATTCCAACACTAACATAGTGTTGCTCTTTCTGTTCTCTATTTCAACTAACTGTTCGAAGATCCAGCCAATTATGGCGTGATATATTAGAACTTACTTTTCAGGTAACATGAAAGCAAAAAATAATTATTTCGTACGTACGATTGTTTAAATAATACGAAAAAATCAAAGAAACCACGAGTTTTATGTCACAAAAAGTATTTAGACAACGTTGGTATACTGTTAGTAAAAATATACAATAGTCGTTGAATGGGAATATCTACCACTACAATTTTCTTAAACATAATAATTCTTAAGGGACTTGCGGATAATGTGGATGATCGAGTATTTCCCAGGACAATTTTTAATTTTTTAAGAAATGAGTGGCGAAAGCAATAACGCTTCGTTTTAAATACGGCAGTTCGTCCTTTTCCATCGGGGAAAAGGGAAACTGTTAACGTGAAATTGAAAATTTGTTGATAATGAGTAAAAGTACTGTTACCGTCCTACACATAAAAAGATACAATAACAATAAAAATAAAATTCACTTGGAAAACAGAAAGAGCAACTCTAGGTTGGTGTCTGAATATTTTCATGACCGACTGCATGTTTATTAACAAGACTATCCTAATAATAAACATGGTTCCGTTACGCTTGAACATAAGTGATATAGACTAGTAAATGCACATGAATGTGAGTTATATAAACACATTTTCGCCATACTCCACGACGGTACAAAAATAAACGTCTTACAATGCGGGTGACAATTGCAAATCAATTTTACGAAGACAATAACAATAAACAATTTGAAACTAGAGGAAAGCAACATGTTTCATTGCATTCTCTCGCAACTTTCCTTTACGTTTCCGATTCAGCTCTTCCGAATCGCTCGAAATCGGCGCTCAACTCTTGTATATATCGGGGTTCGTTCATCGGATTTGATGATCTGGTCGATTCATCCCTGGACTTGGTCAGACCCTCCATTAGCGATGTGTCCTCTAACGATGATGAATCTAGCGAGACTTTTGCATTACAAAAAAAATAATAATATTAATGAAAATGCGAATAGAAGGTTTGCAGCTCGAAAAATTCTTGGTTGTGGAATTACTCACTCTCGCTATCAGATTTATGCTCTTTCTCCGCCATTTCACCCTTTTCGTAGCCAAAACCATCGTCCATCGATTCATCTTCGTAGGCAAAATGTAGGTACGACAGTATGCATACCAGTGCTATGAAAAACAGGTTCGTACTAATGCCAATAAAGGCAGATAGAATGGGCCAGTGAAACATCAAATAGCGCAATCCGGATAGATGCGCGTTTATTCCTATTGTTGCGGAATAAAATTCAATGTGCCGAGATTGAATTTCCACGTGCATGACTGTCACCGGATGACTCTGAAGTGAATAAGAAAGAAAATTTGTATTTTTTCGACAAGATAATTTGTATATTATGACCCTATCGTTAATAGCCACACGTTTCGATATTTAAAAATCGCTGACTTTTTGGCATCCTATGATTGAGTGATTATTTATTAATTTATTAACATTCGAAGCCAAACAAGTTTCACTCTTCTTTTATCCAATAGTGAAAAAAAATAAAAATAATATAATCTGTTTAACTTCCAGCTATAAATGCACTAAACACAATTATAAACTTTGACTATGGTTTTCTCAAAATTACATTTTCTGGAGCTTTTGCTTTGAAGCCTGTCACTTGTAAATTTAAGCAGGCCTTTTTGTGCCATTTGCGAAATTCAACGGGGACTTATTTATACGTAACTCCATAGCAGCAAAATGAAACTTCTCAAAGCGAGTGCCTACATGTCAATTTCGCAAAGTCGTTATCTCCTATATCTATTAAAAGTTCGAAATATATATTTATAATTAGTGATAATACGGCTTATGTTACTAAAATATCTCATATCTAATGCCATTCATATGCTGCATGAATATAAAATGTAATTTAAAAGTACATAATAAATGACGGTGTAGGAATTCGAAATTTGCTGCTTCAATTCTATAAATTTGTGATGTCTTGATGAGGCCACAGGAAGACTCGACTTTTATGTATACTCAAGATTTGGTGATTAATTTGGAATTAACAAGATAGAGGGCTTCTTCACTATTTACGAATCTGATCAAAAACGTTTTTGCGTCGATACTCCGCAATGTATTTTTGAAAAAAGGATGCTTTTTTGTTACCAAATATATATCATATTGACGAAATAAATTTGTGAAATTATGTTGTTATTAAGTTTTTTGAACCAGTGAGGCATTATTCGCTGGTCAAATATTCACTGTTGTCAGCCTCTTGTCAGTAGCAAGCTTGGCCAAACTTACCTGATCCTCCTCGAAGTTACCGAAAAGCTCCAGAACGACGTACTGTTTCTCCTCGCTAGATCCAAAAATCAGCATTGGTGAGAACGTAAAAGTCGTAAGCATATGCAACAAGGAACTGCGATAGTGTAACATCGCTGATCGACACGAGTGCTCAACGAGAAAACCATCACGGCTTCTCAGCTCCGCACATACCATAAACATCCCTGAAGAGAACATAAATTGACGAACAGTCCACAAAGACAACCGATAAAAATTGCCAAATTAACGCCAGAAAAATTAAAGATTTTTTTCTTGTTCGCTGTTTACCAAGTTCCTTGTTGGCAGGGGATTCAGGCATTTCCAGATACAAATTAACTTTGTATGGCTGACCAACCATCAGGAGCTGTTGCTTCTTTGTTAATTGTACATGTGCCGACGGATAGCTACATGGTCCTTTTGCCTCGTCACAAGACCTATGGCCGAAACAAAAACTTGTTCTCCAATGTCCATCTTTAAGGCAAGGCTACAAGTACTTTTGTCTCATTAATACAAGGTTTTCATAACAAGATTGTTAACAAACAACTTTTCTGTTATGTTTTCTAATTGGAAAGCCATTGTGGAAATAAAAGAAACATGTCACGAGTTTCTTGTGCAGCAAATGATCTAGACAGTTGAAAAAATAATGTTTATGATAAATGACATAGGTACTGATTTTGTCAAGTCGAAATGACTCAAGAATTACTAGATTCAAAATATTAATATTTTATACAAAAATAAAGTAGTAGGTATTACCCTCCATTGTTTACCATAATGTTAACTGTCATTGCTGGTATTGTGCGATAATTAAAGAAGATCAAAACAGATACAACATAATGAGTATAAATAAAAAACAAAATTGTACTGGTGTTTTACTGGATAATAGAAAAATAGTGCAGAGGATACCCCTTTTTAACAGTTTCTTTTACTAAAACGTAAAACCTTGCGAAAACATTCTACAAAATAAACTATACCGGTACAGAAATTGTTGGTGCAGAGAAACGTTCTTTTTTTCTGATAAGTAAAAGTGCGGTTAGGCTCACTTGAACTGCAGATGAACCGGTCTGATGTAGGACATACTCGGCATATACGCATAATAAAATGCCGTGTAGAGAAATATTGATATCCATACAACAACAACTGCACTTATAACAATAATGCCACCACGAAAGGCTGTATCCCGTGCCGATTGTACACCCTGGGATGTTTGTTGTTGTACAGTGAAGAATTTTTCACTAACATGACGGAATAACCTCGAGAACAACATATTTTTGTCAACAGCTCCTACTCTATCAAACGAAATGTCGAATGAACTGTAGGAATCATCTGGTACAACGATGATTTAGTCGTCGTTGCTGAATACGTGATATTTGGACGATAAGATATATCTTGCGTATTCAGAGTAACAATCTTTGCGTTGCCCTGATTAATCCATGCCAAAGTACAATAATATATGTATGGATCGAAGACTCTCCTTAGTTTCGATAGCCACCATCGATGGCAGCACCAATCGATTCGACAACGACTGCCATCTCGCACCTATTTCTCCAATTACGAATATGAAAACCATGAAAACGTTGAGGTTAGGAACGATTTTCAGTTTTCGGTGGATTCAATTCTCGACAAGCGGTGCAGCGGCAATACTCTTTGTTGTGTATATGTTTACAATCGTCATGAAATAATGGCAGACGTTCGAGATATTTTGGATATCGAAGCTCCTGCTTCGAGCGAGCTCACGAAGGAATCTATACTGGGCGTTGATAAGAAGAATAAACGAAAATATGATTACAAAGTGCCAAAACGACCGGAGGGTATGCACAGGGAGGTATTTGCCCTGCTATGCAAGGACAACACCGACGTACCACCGATATATCCGACAGACACAGGTACGGGATATAAGCAGGTTCGTGCGAAATTGGGCATGAGAAAGGTAAGACCGTGGAAATGGACACCTTTCACTAATCCCGCAAGAACCGACGGTGCGGTTTTTCATCATTGGCGACGTGTCGCCGACGCAGGCAAGGAATATCCATTCGCAAAGTTCAACAAGAAAGTGCCGATACCCTCGTACACGAATGCTGAATACGTTCAGCATTTGGTAGCGAGCAATTGGACCCGTGCAGAAACCGATCATCTGTTTGAACTTTGCAAAAGATTCGATCTTCGATTTATCATTATCAAAGATCGTTGGGACAGAGCCAAATTTCTTGCTAGAACGGTGGAAGAGCTTAAAGAAAGATATTACCAGGTCTGCGGAGCTCTGACTCGTGCAAAGTCACATTCGGACAAGGTCTACACATTCGACGCCGATCATGAAAAACGACGCAAGGAACAGCTCAGAAAACTCTTTACTCGGACCCCGGAACAGGTCGAAGAGGAACAAACATTGTTGGCAGAATTAAGAAAGATAGAGCAGAGGAAGAAGGAGAGAGACAGAAAGACGCAGGATTTGCAAAAATTGATAACTGCTGCAGATCATCAGGCAGATCCCCGAAAGAGCGAGAGAAAATCATCAAAGAAGAACAGCAGCTCGTCAAGAAATAGGCCCAATAAATCAGATTCTTCGCACGTGAGATAATTTTTTGATCAATGAAATGGTTTTTTTCCTTCACCCTATTGCCTCTTAATAATTGAAAGTTTAACGGCGATCTCGTGTTTAGACCGTCAAATTACAGGTCGTCGAGGCAGCAGGGATCAAATTTCCTGATCTGAAAAACAGCGGGGTGACCCTCAGGTCACAAAGAATAAAATTACCGAGCAGTTTGGGCCAGAAGAAAATGAAGGGCATTGAACAAATGCTAAACGAACTCCAAATTGGTACCGTGAAAGATGGATACGATATCATAACTTGTTTTTCTCAAATGATTTTTTTCTTCTTTCTATTCCTAATTTTCAATTTTATTGCAGAACTAAATCCTCCGCCCACGGAACAGATTTGTCAGCAGTTCAATGATCTGCGCAGTGATATTGTGTTACACTATGAGTTGCGAGGAGCTCTGGCAACGTGCGATTACGAGTTACAATCGTTGAGGCATCAGTACGAGGCTTTAGCACCTGGCAAGGTTGGTATTATAGAAAGTTGTCAAAACATAACGCACATACAATATCGAATTATTGCTGCAAAAACAATTTTCAGACGCTAACGATTCCGGCGGCTCTTTTGCCAAAATCGGACACTGAAGTGAAAGCTGATATTATCGACGTCGTCGGATCTCCCAATACACCAGCCGTCGGACAGTAAGATACCATTGTTAAGAGTTTAGCATGAGCTAACTAATCGATTGTACAAAGTTTCCATTCTAATGATCATGTATTTGTTAATTTATGATAAAATAAAAATTCTAAGCATTAATTCTCTTCTTGCTCCACTGTTGAAACATATTTTGCATTTTTTAATTGTCAACTATTTCGACTAAATGGATATGAACCTGGCTAATAAAAATACTTGCAAGCGTTTGGTGTTTCTTATCGCCTCAAATCAACCAATATTTTCTCCAAATAAAGTTTTAGTCAGTATTTTTTGTAACTTTGACTCATCCACGTATGAATATTTTTCGAGCAAAAACTTTTTATAAATACCTCATTTAAAGTCGTTCATATATCTTGAAACTATACAACAAATTTGTGATCAAATAGAACAATATAGAACTGAAATACAAAATGAATTTATTCCACGTTATTAAAAATTGTTGAAACAAACATATTTTCCTTGAATTATAATATTGAACGTAAGAAAAAACAAAAACGTTGAGCTGTTCATTCGTTCTAACTTTAAATGCTTGCAAAAATTATTTCTTTACTTAAAAAAACTATTTTTTCTTTTGTTCACAGAAATTCAATAACACAAGATCGCTAAATGGCTCGGCGCTTCGTGGACGCTAAACTTACAATGAAACGAACAATAGCTCAGTGAACATAGCAAATAACCATTGAATTACAACGCATTAGCACAACGAGACTAAACGTGTATCGATTGTGGTGGATCATAATCGAATTTTGCTGAAATCAATCGTATAATCATCGGACAGGATTTTATAAATCATAGTCACAATTTAATTACTTATATATCTGTGTATTTTATATTGTCGACAAAAAGTAACAATGTACGGTATACCGTATAATTTATCTACAACAATCTACAATAGATTACAATATGTTTTTGTTGTTAGGCTGGTGGATAGATAGAAGAAGGGGGAGGAATATTTAAGGGGGATGGATGGTCGACTCAGGCCTCCTTCGTTCATACACTCCCATAGTTAGTTGTATGAGTTTTTAGTTTTCGATATCTACGACGAATAAATTGATATCTCTAGTCGTTCCCATCGTTTTTTCTCTCGTATGAAATAATGTATATTATGTTGCGTGTGTGTGTTTTGTGTTTATTTTGTTTGTGTATGTATGTGTGTGTAGGTGTCTGTGTGTGTGTTGCGTGTCGATGCCAACTTTCGCGCGTGGCATTTACGTATTTCTCGCACGAACAAACGTAGCGTTTTTTTTTTTGTTCTTTTGTTTTTTCATTGCCTTTCTCTTCTTTTATAAAGCTCGAGGAGGCGAGTTTGATTGGCGTTTATGCGCCGTTTATCTAATTATCGATGCCAAGGTTTCAATTGTTAAATGTCGTTTCTTCTTGCTTACTCTCGCGTTTCCTTTCTTCTTGAAATTATTCAATAGTTTCCACGGTTTGTCTACCCATCGCCCACCGCTGCATCGGAAATAACACCCCTCGGTAGTTATAATGTATGGTGTGAATCGCCGATGTTTAATACAAGTGAAACAGGAGATCGCACGTGATATTACAAACATCAAAAATCTCATCGTCGAAAAATAAATTAATCAGGAACGGTTTAGTCGCGGGGGCGTCTCTATACATCACACAAACCCAATTAACACATCATCTGCGCGCACTTCTTTTCATTTACTTAAATGTTTCATTATCATTTTGTTGTTTTTATCAAATTCTCTACATTTTGCACACGCTCTTCGATAATACATCGGATAAAAGTAGCTCGTTGGTTGAGGAAAGTCGAGATCTTAATTCGTTTTTTTTTTTTTTTTTTTATAAATTATGTTTTATTCCCATTATCTTTATGAATTTATCAACTCTATAACGAAAGTATATTGCGATTACAACGAAATTTTGTCCAGTCGACGAAAACGTTGATCGATAATTATCGTTGAATCGCGATATTTTATTCGAGCCAATTTTCATTTCTTGTTTTTCAAACCAAGTAAACGAAGCGCACAATATTTCAGACCATCATCAACCAACGAAGATTTGGACTACTATTAGATTCGTTCTTTCAATTTGCACAGCGTTTTTTTGTTTAAACTCTACGAATCGTTGAAATACAATAATGTTTTTTTTTTTGTAAGAATTTATAACGTGCTCACTACACCGCTGGGAACAAAAGATCTAAAAAAGAAACAATATACCGTGAAATTCAGGCTTCGAGTCTGCCGGTGTTGCAATTGTCCCATCGCACATATATATTGTTTTAAAATTTATCGCTTGCACCGTGCTTACGTGCCAATGTTACATGTTCTGTTTTTGTTTTTGTTTTTCTTCCTTTTAGTCGATTAGATTTATAGGCTTAAGGTTCGTACAACGTGTATCTTGTCGACGAGAGCGACGGTACATAATATCAGTATTAAGGGAGATTTTCGACATTGGCGACAGCGCTAATAAAATGCAGCCAGCCTCGATAATTGGTTTTTTTTTTATTCGGGGAAGTAAAGACTCGGGTCTTAAATTCTCTTAACTTCATAATGAGAATTACATAATTTCTGTTTCTATTAGGAGAGCAATGATTATGAGCACGAGGTCAGAATACGAGAGACTCGCGATAATTGCGTTTTTTGTCTCTAATTGTAGCTTTATTTTTTTTTTTCGTTAGCAATAAGTGCAGCATAGTTAGCTATTTTGTTCGCAGTTAAATTGGGAATCTTTCGAGGTCGACCGTATCGAAGATAATTTTATAGCGGAGAAAGATAGCGAAGGAATTGTGAAATTTTTGAAATTCCTCCATCGTTTTTTAAACGACGATAACAATAATAACAATAATAACGATAATAATACAGAATCGAATTTTTTCTTTTTTATATTTAAAAAATTCTGCAGTGCGGATCGAGGTTTGAATTTTCGTAGCGAGATATTTTGGAGCGAATCTGCGAATATCGTACGAATGAAACGTGGTTTTTTATGGGCAAAGCTCGGAGTAGTTGGGGAGGAAAAATTGTTGTGGTGTAAGTGGAACGAGGAGGAGAAGGAGGAAGAGAAGAAGAAGAAGAAGAATAAGGAAGCGGAAGCAGACGAGGAAGAAGAAGAAGAAGAAGAAGAAGAATAGCGGTGTACTGAATTATTTTCGAGTTTTTTTTTGCAGTGCGGTGCCGAGACAATATATTACCGATATGTAATCTAACGCACATGAAATGGTATGTATAGTTCGTCCCTTCTTTTTGTTCCTTCTCTCAATAATCTTGCCACTTTGTTTTTCCTCATGCCCTTCGATTCAGCGAACCGTTATAGTTTCAACTTTTTACAATGAAATTGAGCAGCATTCGGATTTAAATAAAGCCAAACCACTCGACATTAATCACCGAGAAAATAATTGTGAACAACCGTGGTGAAGATAAGAAAAACAAAACGGAGAACACAAGAGAACAAGAAGAAGAAAGAAAACAAAAAAACAACAACAATCTTCAATCGTCTAATTTCCGAATAATTTGCAAATTAATTCACCCTTTCGGAAAGTATTTCAACGCCTTCCTTCCCGTAATTATTCAGAATTATTTTTCCGACAGATTATTTCGAACGGTTCGATCGATTGGAATGATGGATCAGCTTCGTTACCATTAGTCTTGGACGTCGGAAACTCGTTTATACATTCGATAGAATAATTTTTTTTCTTCTTTATAATAATAATAATAATTGTAACAATATTTCCTTTCACAGTAGCCTTCCAGAGGTATAATATATCGTATAGACACGCCCGCCATTTACATATATATATATATATATATATATATATATATATATATATATATATATGTACATATATATAGATATGTTTCAATGATGATGATTAAACACTAAAAAGCCAGGCGCGAATTTTCAAACTACTAACTTTAATTGGCAAGTATTAACATAGTCAATCGTAATGTACATTATTTTTCTTCTCCGTATATCTTATTTTTTATTTTTCATATATATATTTTTTTTTCGTTTCGTGTTCTTTCCTCGATATATATATATATACATATATATGTGTATATGTATATATATTTGAAACGAGATATATAATTTCAAACAATCTTTGCAACGGACCGAAAAAATGTTTATGGACTTTTTTTTCTCCATTTTATTTCTTATCGTTTTTTTTTCATTTGTGTGTGTGCGCGTCTGTGTGTGTGTGTGTGGGTGTGAGTGTGTGTGTGTTTGTATGTATATGTTTTTTTTCATTATACTTCAACATGTAACATGAAAAACCGTGCTTATCATAAGACATTTCCTACATAACACGGCTACGGTATTTTGTGACGCCAATAAGTACGGCACGACCACATTTTTAATTCGGCCCTCTTTCACTGGAGCATCTCTCTCTCTCTCTCTCTCTCTCTCTCTCTCTCTCTCTCTCACGTTCTTTCTTCGTTTTTATTTAGTGTTTTTTTTTGTTTTTTTTTTCTTGGTTTTGTTGTTTTTTTTCATTTTTTTAAATCATTTTCATCATTCGTTTATTTATAGAACTCGTATATAATAATATCATCATTAATGTGTTGTTGTTGTTGCTGTTGTTGTTGTTGTTGTTGTTGTTTTTTCCCCTTTCATTATTCAGTTAAATAATACGTATATACATATATACACATACGGATATGTACAATATAACATATGTATATGTGAATATATATATATATATAGATATATATATTTATATATATATATTCTTATGATTCTAGTAGTTACTATTACTCTCTCTCTCTCTCTCTCTCTCTCTCTCTCTCTCTCTCTCTCTCTCTCTCTCTCTCTCTCTCTCTCTCTCTCTCTCTCTCTCTCTCTCTCTCTCTCTCTCTCGATGCGACTGCCACTCATCTTACGCCCCGGTTATTTTGAACATTTTTTTTAAATCTCCGGTTTTCCCTTATTCTCACGCTCTTTCGCTCTTCCACGTGCGCTCAATCTCTCTCTCTCTCTCTCTCTCTCTCTCTCTCTCTCTCTCGTTCGTGCGAAATACAACTGCCGTTCGTCTTAAAAATTGCTTCCCATACATATACACATATATATATATATATATATATATATATATATATATACATGTATATATATACACGAAGCTCTATGGTAGACAACAAATGATTAGCCTAAACGATTTATCCGTATCGGTGGTTGTGTCTTTTCTGTGTTTCTTCTTTCTTTGTTTTTTTTTCTCTTTCTTCTTCTCCAGATCCCCTTTCGTTACACGTTAATCCATCGTACTGTTTTTTTTTTTATTTCTTTTATTGTAATTTTACTTTATGTATTACTGCTTTGTTTTCTCTTTAACTCTCATTTTACTTGTTTGAAGTTCCTCGTCGCTACGTCGTTATTTAATATATGCCGTAAAAATTTTGTATATAATGATATTAATAATTGTTATATATTTCATTTTATTTTTTTGTATTTTTGTTTTTTTTGTTTATTTTTTCTTTTTTCTGCTTGGATTCGCGCGCAGTGGTTAATCGCAGTGGGGGCCAGTATCATAAATTATCTCGAGACTTCAATAACCGCCTGAATATTTTTAATATCGGAATCGATGAGATTATTCATCTCTTCCTCTCTCTCTTCCTTTTTCTCTCTCCCTCGCCCTTCCCCCTTCTCTCTCTCCTCTCTCTCCCTCTCCCCTCCCCCCTCACCCACTCTATCTTTCTCTCGCGGCTCTCCGTATTCATTTTTGTTTGTCTCATTTCCTTTTTTCTTCTTTCTTTAATAAACATCGAACAATATATTTGCATGTGGCTGTGTGTGTGTGTGTGTGTATGTGCTCTGTTTATGTATATCCTGGGTGTGCGCGCGTGCGTGTGTGCGTGAGTGCGTGCTGTGTATGCGGGCGAATAATAGTAAGGTGGAGGAGGTGGTAAAGGGGGAGGGCTATCGTAGCAAATCTCGTGACCACACGATAATTGATAACGTGGATTAAAAACCATTATCTAATTTTCAAATGCATTCATTATATTGTTCCTGTAATAATAACGTTTCGTTTGTATAATATTTTCTTTTCCTTTGTTTCTCCTTTCACAAAACGATGTCAGTCGTTAGATTTTCAATATTACCCATGAATTTTCCTCTAACAATAAGCGTATCTCACCACCACTGACCAAATATATATATATATATATATATATATATACAGGGTGAGTTTCATAAGGGGTCTCAAACTTTATTTTAAGGTAGATGGGATCGTTACAAACAAAAATTGTAAATATATATTAGGGGTATTTTTAATAGTTTACGAGATATAGATTTTTAAAGTTGGTAAAATCGGAGTGCGCCGAAAAGGGTTGGAGCCGCCCACTCCACGCCCTAGACGTAAAGCAGTCAATTTTATTTATTATTTTATTACACAGTCATTTTTATTTCCCGGGCATTCACTGCTCTGAATTTAACAATCTAAAATGTAACGCCCTACACTGTGCTATCTCTACGGCTAGGGTGGGGAATGGGCGGCGCCAACGCTGCTCGACGCGCTCTGATTGGATCAACTTTAAAAATTTATATCTCATAAACTATTGAAAATATCCTGAATGTATATTTGTAACTTTTGTTTGTAACAATCCCATCTACCTTAAAATAAAGTTTGAGACACTTTATGAAACTCACTCTGTATATACATACGCATAAATATGTATATATGTATTTTCGTCGCTTATTTACTGAATGTTGCCAAACGCGCGAGCCGTCGGGGGGACGAGGGGGGCGAGGCGGGGCTTAAGGGGGCCAACCATCGTCAAACGAAAAGCGCGATAACCCGTTAACATTTGTATATAACTTCGTTTTATTTGTTTTGTTCCTCACCCTTCGCCTATAACGAGTAACGTTCATTTAGTCACTGATTGTTTATGTTTATTTTGCGAAGAAATTTATTTTTTATCGCGACTTATGCTTCTTTTTCTTCTTGTTTCTTTTTTTGCTTTTCGGTAAAAAAGAGGAAAATAAATGGTAAAATATGAATTCTTGGCTCCCTGTGAATGTGTTATTTCTCTAACAAGTTTGGATGGGTCTCTCTCTCTCTCTCGCTCTCTCCCTCTCTCTCTTTCTTCTCTCTTTCGCTATCTCTGCCTCTCCCTAATAACGATCGAAGCCCAGTCTTGAATTATAAAGCGAATAAAATCACTTTGTATTTTTTGTTTCTTTATCTTTTTTTGTTTTTTCAACACTAATCTCAACTCTATTTTTTACACCAATATTCATTTTCGCTCGAAACAGCAGACGTTCCTCAGACACACACACACACACACACACACACACACACACACCGCGAATTGTTAATCTGCTCGCTAATTCGATACTGACTCCGAGAGCGGTCACCCTCATCTTCTTTTTCGACTTTTTGGTTTCTCCATTTTCGATTTTTCTCGTTTGTTCTCTCATTCACAATGGCGTTCTTCCAATTACCTTATCGCGTGATTTTTCAATACGCAATACGTTTGCGCATTTTGTTTGTTTGTTTATTTGTTTGTTTTGTTCGTTTGTTCGTTCTTCCTTTTATTATGTTTTTACCGATTTTTATTTATTTATTTATTCCTATTATTAAAATCATAATCGCAACGTAATCTTTACAATCATCATCATCATCATCATCATCATCGTTATCATCGTCTTCTCGCTATCATCACCATCAGCACCGTTTCGCGTCAGGCGTCATTATATTATTATTATTAGTTCCGTATCTTCATTTTTTTCCCTTATATTCATCGTTATATCGTTTTTTTTATGTCTATTCGTGCGAAATTGAAGATGCCTAGATTTAAAGCCTAGCCGAATTTGCACGAGATTATTTTTATCTTGAGTGGTCGGTTGGGTCGAATATCGCTTTGTGAATAAAATCTTTTATCGTCGAATCTCAGCGAATCGCGCGGTATTTTTCTTTTGTTCGCCATAGGAAAAAAAGATAAGATCGTTTGTATTCGAATTCTAATCTCGACTGTAAAATATTTAATAAATGATGCGTACTTCAAAAAATTCAAAAATCCGAAAAATGACGAAATCAAAAAAAATATCAAGCGCCGCTGCGATTCGAACGTTCTACAGTGTTTATTCGATCAACAAACGAATCTTATTGCCGTATCTCTTATTTATGTTTCTTCGTTGGTTCGTCAATACTCACGCACGCGTACGCCGGTCTCAAAACGAGACGAAACGACGTAGAAAAAGAAAAATTCTAACTCGATCCGCAATGAACGCGCATTGTCGACAATGAAGAATGCAATTTTTTTTCGACGGGAAGGGGGTTAAGGGAGGGGGGAACAACATCAAACGAGAGGTAAGATAGCGTGGAAAATTTTTCATTCGAGAATTTTGCACGTTATTGTTATTGTTATTGTTTTTTTCATTTTTTTTTTGTGTTTTCGGCATTTTTGAAAAGCAGGCTTTTTAAATCCCATTGTTCCGCGCGAATATATATACGAATATGTGTGTGCATTTATTTGTGTGTATGCATACTAACGCCGATGGACGGGGTAAAAATCTTAACGTAGGTGAAATACGTTAGAGGAGCGAAATTTGTTGCCTTATTTCAAAGAATAGAGGTGGTCCTGCCCTCGAAATTCTATAATCTAATTCCCTCTCTCGTTCGGCAACTTTTAACTTTCGCGCGATTCTTTCAACAATGTTTCGAGATTCACCCGCAGCGTTGATAACAAAAGAGAAAAAATAATAAAAAAAAAAAATGTAGATTTTTTTTAATAAGAAATTGGAAAAGAAACGATCGATATTGCACAAGGTTGCAAAAGAAATTGAAAATTATTTTCACAAATATTTATTGACACAAAAAACAAAATTCAATATTGAAAATAATCAGAGAAAACTTGGGATAAATTTGTGTGTGTTTTTCCTTTTTCTTTCATAATCAATTAATCAAAATTATTCCTAATTCATTATTCACCGAATTAAAAACGTTTTCTTTAATTTTTCGTAATTTCTCTATCGATCGAATTATAGATCCTTGCGAGCCGAGAAAAACAAAAGAGTACTTTATAAAAAAGAGGTAAAACGAACAATGATAAAATACGCGTGGTATCAGAATGTTGACATATTTTGAAAATGATGAAAGAAACGTCTATCTAACGAGTAACCTGTGTTTTATTCGATCATTTGCGATGTGTACTTTTTTTTGGGTATATAATCAGTATGCAACTCCGACTCTCGCTCGTCGAATATATCATAATATATCATTCTCTCTCTCTCTCTCTCTCTCTCTCTCTCTCTCTCTCTCTCGTTCGCTCGCTCGTTAATCTTAGAAACTCCAACGATCACCTAGTAACGCCTTAAAACGTTTCATTTATTAACCTCTATATATAATTGATACCATTAGCTAGTGATAACCAATTTTAATTCATTATTTAACGTCTCTATTTCTCTCTTACTCGCTCCCTGATATGTGCGTTCACACCTTCGTAATCCCCAAATTGAGTCGTTCTTATCCATTTTCGGATTGTTTCATTTTTTTGTTATCATCATTTAAAAATTTTAAGCGTCCCCACTCGAGAACTTTATTTTCCTCTAGTTTTCATTTTTCGTCCACTTATTTGTTTCCTCCTATTTGTTTTTTCTTCTTTTTCTTGACGGTCGTCGTAATTCAACTTCCGTACGTAACAAAATCGCATGGTATTCGATCAACGAGTTACAATGATTAATAAAAAAAAAAGAAGAAATGCGTGCGTAGCAAGAAAGACTCGTTCGATTGAAACGAGTTTTGTTTAATTTAATTAATATCCACGCGATTGAGATTAAAATATTTAATCGATTCAAATTTGTATTAATTCCAATCGAAGAAATTTTTATCTCGTCGGGTCGAATCAAAATCCCTCGAAAGATTTTGACGATTCGACGAGATTTATCATTGTTCCTTATCCAAATTCCTCCTCGTTCGACATTTTTTTTCTTTCTCTCTCTCTCTCTCTCTCTCTGTCTCCCACGTTGACGATCATAAAAATGATCCGTAAGCCCGTTTTATAATTTGTTTTCTCAAAAACAAAGTTCCCAATCGATCGTTTATTTATTTTTTTTTAACATTTTAAATTCTTTAATCCGCCATGCATTTTTTTCTCATAGAAAAACATTCGATATTATTTTTCTTCATCAATCAATACATCGTCCATCTCTTCGATACTGCGTTTATATACGTTCTACGTTCAACCTATGCCCATCTCGAAACAACGATTTTCTTTTCGGTGAAAGTTCTCTAGCCGTGACTTTCACGCGATCTTGATTAATAACGATAAAAAATACAAAGTACAAATTACCGACGACGATGACGCGAATTATTCGGACTTTTGGAAATTTCACTGTAATCGGACATTTTTCCTCCGCTCTTTTGCGTATCGTTAACTTTTGTTTCATTTTTATTTATTTATTTTTTTTCCTCTAGTACGTTTTTGCAATGTAAATGGGGAGAGCCGGAATAAAAATTCAACGACAGTCACGAAGCCGCACACACGTCTCTCCCTCGTCGTCATCCATACTAAATATAGTCAACAGATTTTATTTTTTTATTTTATTATATTATTATTATTATTATTATTAATATTATTATTATTATTATTTCTTTTTTTTCTGGATCACTCGCCCCGACCTTATATAATCGATGAATTCAATCTAAACGCTAAGCTCTATATCTCATAATTGAGGGCGACGTCGCTCGTATATATATATATATATATATATATATATATATATATATATTATATATAACATATCATATATTATATATTATATATCATATATTATATATTATATATCATATATTATATATCATATATCATATATCATATATTATATATTATATATCATATATCATATATTATATATCATATATTATATATTATATATTACATATCATATATCATATATTATATATTATATATTATATGTTATTATATATTATATAATATATATAATATATAATAACATACAATATATAATATAACATACAATATATAATATATAATATATGATATATATATTATATATTATATATTATATATATATTATATATATATGATATATTATATATTATATATATTATATAATATATAATATATATATATATATATATGTTTTTATATTTTTTATGAATTTTTTTTCGTTTTGTTTCTTTGTTTATATAATCGTGGATCGATATACTTCGGGAAGATCGTATTGTGCACCATTTGCCTACAACTTGTCATTATGTATGCTTTTTGTTTGTTTGTTTACTTCTCGTTCAGCACAATTTCTCGCGTATCTCGCTTATTCTACCGTATATATCCCTATCGTGTTATCGTAATACCGCAATACCCGCACCCCCTTGTACCTTCATTTTTTTTTTTAGAAAATAATAAAACATTTTTTTTTGTCTTTTAATTTTCGAAACTTTATAACTGTTTTTAATATTTTTTTTTCGTCACCGCGTCAGGAACGCACCGAAGATCGCCCGGCGAAGTCTGCTAACTGTTTGATCCACCAAAAACACCGTGATAAGTAACCGAGAAACATGCGCGTAATTATAAGGGAGTTCACGTAATTTTTTGACTTCTTTTTTTCTCTTTGCCACAATTTTGGACTCACCTCGTTTATTACTTTGCTTTTGTTTTTATTATTCATTATTTCGGGTAAAAAAACATACTTTTCCGAGCAGGAGTCACCCAAGGATAAGTCCTTTGCAGGAACTCTCCTACCCCACACGACTTTTACGTAAAGAACGTGAAATTAATAAGCGACTCATTTGTCTCTTGTTTATGACGAATTATTTGCATGTCCCACTGATTTCTTAATTTTTTTTATTCTAACTGAACGATTTTATTTTTTCAAGATATCGATCGTTCTATAGGGATGAAATTGTTTAATATTATTCAAGAATTTTTAATTCTCTTTAGACTCGTGTCCAGGAAGTACAAAAGAATTGAAGAATTTCAATCGAGGAGTTTACAAAAAAATGTCATGAGAAGCGGATTAATAAATATTTAAATGAAAAATGACTTCAAAATTGCCAAATAAGCGAAAACGAATTTTTTATAAAGTAATTCTGAATATAATCTACTATTATTATGATCATTAATTATTTTTCTTCAATTATACGCAATTCTTTCGTCGAAAGGTTTGTCTACATGGGATTTAAAAAAATAATTCTTTTACGAAAGATAAATATACAATCCACTTAAGAGATGGCAAAGAATGAAAATAATTTGAGAATAATGATTTTTCAAATTACGGTGACAAATTTATTCGAATTTTCTGAGTTTTATTCCCTGTTTTAGCACATTCGCCAATCAACTTTGAAAGTTGATTCGAATATTTCTATCTTAGCCAATTTGCTTTCGTTTCGCGATAAAAATCAGACGAATGTTCCAAAAATGAAGTTGATAACGGTCGTAAAATCTCACAGGGAGGGAATACAACACACGATTTCTAACCGATTTTATGAATTTTCTCTAATCCAATTATCCGTTCTTGAACGATCGATAAATTAAATTTGTTTTTACACGAGAAAAAAAATTTCTATGCGAAATACGATTTTTCAAAGTGTTCAATTATATGTAAAACACATCTGGGTAAAATCTCTTTTCACCTTGACATACATATATTCACCTTGAAAATATCATTTTCGAGGAAAAACTCGAAACATAATTCACCCATAAAATTGTTGTCCATGGTTATTATTATGGGACCTGCGTCATATATTTTCACGTTCCAACGTTATCTTCCATTTTCGATTTTTATTCCTCAATCATTTTTCCCCTCTCTTTTTATCGCACTATCATCTCGATTTCTTCAGCGAAAAAAGATAGGCCACGATTAGGCGCGATTCGATATATATTTATGTGACAAACGTGAAAACCAACTCGTTATATCACGAAAATTCGTTCTTCGCGTTTTTCCCTCCCTTATTATTGTGGCCCTAGGCACAAAAATAAAAATATCATTTTCCAATCAAACACAAAAGCCAACTGTGATTTAATAAAAGATTCAATTATTAACGAGTAACGATAAAAATATATTCGAAAAAAACAAACGTAACGTCAATCTTATTCCGATTATTTAAATATATATCTTTTTATGTCACGTAAATTCAATTTTCGATCATTTTTTAATTTTTTTCAATTCGAATGTCATCGGCTCGTAAAAATTGCGCACGAATATTATCCTACTTTCGTGCAACGTTCGCCAGCTGTTCGCTCAACGGGAATGGAACGTGGGGATGATAAGAATTGAAAAAAATTAATTATAAAAATTAACAATCGCTCGAGCGAGAGAAGAAAAAATCGTTCGTCGATCATTGATCGAAAGCACGCTGAAAATAATCTCGAAATTTGCACGTCGATGCGAAAAACGATTTCGTTTAATGTCTAACGCGTATCACAAAGCTCCGTCGGGTTTTCTTCTTGTGTCGTATTTTTTTTGTCTTTTTTTTCTTTTCATTTCTTTAAAATACTATTACTTCCTCTATCGGAATGAAAAATTCCTTTAAATTCAACTCGGTGAGAGTCTCGGTGATCGTTTGTTTCCGTATCGTTTTTTTTTCCTACGTGATTTCGTTACAAAATTGCGAAAAACGTTGTAATCTTACGTACTATTAATATGGCCGCTGCCCTAGGCACACGTTACGCTACCGAGCCGATCTAATATTCGGTATAATACAATTACAATTGTGAATTCGTCGATCGCATCGTACGAGCCTAAGTTGCCCTCTGCTATGTGGTGGCAGTTCAGCTGTGAGCGCAGTGGACTTTTTATTTCGAGATATCTTCCGTGTTCTCGTAGAAATGTTCGATGTAACGATTATTGCATCGATCTCGATTCGCGGATCAGTCAGATTTAATTAATCGAAAATCAATTTTTAATATTGCCAATGAATTAATTTCCGGGATACGAATCTCGATTCGTTTATTTTAAATTAAAATGCGTTTGGGCTTGAAACACGTTTGAACTTGGTTCAATGTTTTTAAGCGATAAAATGTATTTGATACGATTCGAGTTTATCACGAGCGAATTGAATTTATTTCGATCGAATGAAATTTGTCTCGATTCGAGTCGTGATTTTTTGGAAACGAATCAACTTTGTTTATAGAGAAATTATAATTACTTTTCCTAAACCAATTTTATTTCGACTAATTCAGATTCGGATAATTCAATTTACTTCGAATTAACATCGTGAAAATGCAATTTTTCAAATCGATCGATTAAAATTAATTTCACTCGATTCGTATAAAAATCATTCGATCGGAATAAACCTTAATCTCGATCCCGAATAAACGTTCGTTCACTTTCGATTTAATAGACAAATGCACGAACGAGCCTCTCGATAATACGTCCCACGAAACTCGCGATTCGTTCATTTTCAAACGATAATTCAATGGGAAAAGATGAAAGAAGCGTGCTTGAATAAATTATTGCAAATAAACGAAGGATAAAAATTGTCGATACGTCCCAATTGTGAAAAACTTTTCCTTCTCGCGCAAGGTGTCGTCGTGTCGTATACGGCTCGACTTTCGTTAATAAACCATCGGTGTTCTTCCCACGAACGGCACGGAACCAATCGATTGTTCACATTTGTACCTCTCGTTATAAACGTTTTCGCCTTTTTCATTCACTCCTTTTCAATGTTTTTCGCTCCCCAACCGTGTCGTTCCAGAGGGAATGTGTTATTCGGTGTTTTCTCAACATGTATCGTTCATACACACACACACACACACACAAATATATATATATATATTATAATATAATATAATATTACAATGATATTATTATAATATAATAATATGTAATATATAATATAATATAATATTATATGTAATATTATTATAATATTAAAATATAATATTATTATAATATTATATGTAATAATATTATAATATTAAAATATAATATAATATAATATTATTATAATATTATATGTAATAATATTAAAATATAATATAATATAATATAATATTATTATAATATTATATGTAATATTATTATAATATTATATGTAATATTATTATAATTATATTATAATGTTATTATAATATTATCATAATAATATTATATATAATATTATATATATACGCGTGTGTAGAGACATATATATATATATATATATATATGTGCGTGTATACATATGTATATTTTGTTTGTATATACGTGTGTGTGTGTGTGTATGTGTGTAACTCGTTGGTCCAACGAGTCCGAGAATAACAACGGACCCTTTTGAACCGTCCAGTGCATTTTTCTTCCATGATTTCTCAATTATTATGTTTTTTTTTACAATATTTACAGGTAAATAACGTCTCGCTCTCATGCGCACTTGATGTATCTTCCTCGGTTATATATCGGATGGTCTTTTTTTTTGTTTTTTTTTTTGTTTTTTTTTTCATTATTCGGGAGGTGTCGCAGATCGGTGATGTCGATGGTGACAAAAACGAATCATCGTTTAATTTCCATTAAGACGTCGTCAGTTTTTATCTTCCGTTTTGATCGCGTCGATAGCGAAGAAAAAGCATTGATAACAGAGATAAAACAAAGCGTCCGCACGATTCGACGATTTTTTCGTTGGTTCGTGTACGCGCGTTGGTTTCTTCATTTCGTCGTTTATATTTTCTTTTTTTTTTATAATTATACTTCCGGTCATGTGTCGCGTCGATAATATACGTAAATGTATGTGTCGACATTTTTTTCATTAAACCGGACAAACGAGTATCTCGTACTCGAACATCAGCGAGACAGCGACGAAGACGAAGTACAGGAGGAACATGGTGAAACCGAGGCCTCTGTTCATTCGCCATTTGAAACAGGCGATACTGCAGATCACGAAGATAAGCATGCAGAACAATATCGCTATGCTGCACACCATACCGACCGAGTTTACCTCGACCGGCCTACCGTAGATCAGACCGTACAGAAGCCACGGTACCGGAAGCCTGCGAAAATAAACGTACGTATTAACAAATCGAAACAAACAATATTTCATAGTTTTATTATCGTATTAATTCACACGAGGAAAAGAAAAATTTCAAATTTTCACTTCACTTTGAGAACACGATATATTTATTTAAAAAAAATATTTTTTCTGATTTTTCTTGTGAATTAACTCTGTCTTAATAACGCTTTGACTTTGAAAATTAACCCTCCGTTGACACATGTGGATCTGTGCTGTCTAGCCTGTTTCTATAAATTACTAGGTTTCAATCGATTTCTATTAAATAACAATAATAAAAATTAATTTCTGTCCATCCACGTTCTTTTTATATAAATCCGAAACTAGTCTTCTGAATTTTTTCAGATTTTTGAAACAAATCTAACAATAAGTATGGGAAAAACGGTGGGGGAGCATAAATCCATGTGTAGACAAATGTACGAGCAGTAAATAACACTTTGTAAACCATCGATAGAATTGCGTTGTTATCTCTGGTGTCGTTTTATTTTTTGTTTTGTTTATTTATTGCTAAAAATACGAACAATGGCGTATATTTATTGTACGATCTGTTTAGTCGACGAGTCAATAGCGACCATAATCAACAATATTAATAAAAGCATTGTCGATATTGCATATATATAATAGATATATATGTATATAGAGTATATAGAGGAAAACGGTTGTGTTGATACGGTACGTTAGGCACGATGCCAATTGGCAGTCGTCGCGAACCGGAAGTCTGGCCGAGAGGAAAACGGGAGTGTGTGTAACGCGCCGAAGATCGATGTGCTCCCGAGATCGAGATGCGGAAGACCATTGTTCATCGGAAACTGCCAAGTCTCTGCTCGGGGCGTGTCTCATACACCATCGATAAATCTCGCGAATATTTCGAGCGAGAATTAAAGAAAAACGAAAAGGAAAATAAAAATTGGCATCGATTTCGGTGTTACAAAGATATTTGGGTGGATGGAAAAATATTCAATCAACTTTTTGGGAAAGAATAATTAATGAGAATAAAAATAGATTGGTCACCGGCGTGTTTGATGCGACGATGAGAGAAACATGAAATTTGGTGGCAAAATTTTTTGGGAAAAATGAATGATCAGGCGTGAGTAGGCTTGCCCGTTAATGAGAATAAAAATAAATTGCTCTCTAGAGCGTTCGGTGGAGACGATAAGAGAAATATTAAATTTGATAATTGATAATTAACGAAGTAAATTAAATTTCCGCGTGCTAAAATTTGTATAAATATGATAAATACAATTTTGTTAGTGTATACTTACCCAACGGTCACGTCGAATATATTGCTACCGACGGAACTCGATACGGCCATGTCACCGAAACCTTTTCGCGCGACAATGACGCTCGTGATAAGATCGGGAATACTCGTTCCGGCGGCGAGAAACGTCAGACCCATGACTTCCGGTGGTATTTGAATCGTGTCACCGGCCACGTTGGCCCACCATACCATGAGGTACGAGTACGCTGCTATCCAGAATATCGACCCGATGAACGTAACCGCGAAGAATTTTTTTCCTGAAATTATTTTCAAAATTTCATTACAAAAAATGAATCAAAAATTTCATCAACTTTAGCCAATGGTAGTTCATTGTCGCTTCTTTTTGTTTAATGGAACGGTTTACTTCGATCCGATTTACCGGTACGGTTTACTCGAACGTACGAATATCCCTCCGGTACAATGCTTCAGATTTTTTGAAAAGCTCGAAAATTATTTTCCTCTCAAAAATAAAGTCTTCTTCATAATGAGGTAAAATTACCGAAAACGTTTTTCACCTGTCGTACCAAGAGTCACGTGACAGGCGTGTTTTTTCGTATGAGAATGTTGTGATCGACGAGATCATTACGTGTGCGCAACTCGCACGCGCCGGTCTCTCGTCCTTTCGTTCCCTCTCTCTTACTGAGTCGTCCCCCTCCACTCGGCTCGACCCCCACCCCGGCACCGCTGCGACCAACCGCTCTTTGCTATCCCCTCCCCAACTCTTCGTCCGACTCCCACTCTTTCTCTTTCGCAAGCTCCGCGCTTTCCTTCCCCGCGCGTTTTCATTGATTATTAAGGCCAAGTACGTCTCGAGTACGGGCAGGTATACCCGCCGTCCCTCACTCTCGCCCCCTCCCCCTCCCACCTCTCGTTTAGACTGTACAATTTGGGCTTAAAATCCGTGTGTGCTTCTCGCCCATAGTAACCAGGTCGCGTTCTATGTACGTGTGAAATTCGTCGCGAGGATGAAAAATAAGAAGAGAGATAAGAGTGGGAAGCACGGATTCTCCTACTCTCGCAATTATTCAGATTTCCAGGTCAAAGTCTTCGGCGAAAGAGAGAACAAAACACTCTGGCTTTAGTGGCCGGGACGTTTGTTCATTGGTAAATTTCAAGTAATTGCTCGCGATTAAACTTTCTTACGATTATAGACAATCAAAAATTTGTTGAAAAATACTCAAGAACCAAAAAAAATTGCGCAATGGTAAAAAAAAAAAATTTATAAATAGACTGGAAAAATTGTAGGGTTACCAAGTGTTGTATGAAATTTTTAAGAATTAAAGCATTAACGCCGTTGCAATTTGACCGATTAAAATCTCTTCATGATATTTTCAAAACATCGAGTCTAGAATTAAAGGGCGATGCTTGGTTGATCTTGGAATCTTGATAACTATAGCCACGAGACGACTTGGAACATGGCCAAAATGGGATTGAAAAAATGTGCAAAAATTGCCGAAAGCTCATCGAGGCGGGCTATAAAAATATCCACGAACAATGAAAAATATGATAGCGCGCAGAGTCAAACGGCGCTTTAAAGCTCGAACGATTACGAAGAAGGCCGATTATTTTACCGACGAACAAAGTTATCGACGGCCGAAAAACAAACCCGTGGCAGGGGGGGGGGGGGGGGGGTTGACGGTCGATCGTAGGAACACGGTCAGTCGATAATGGGAATGGCCGGTGGCGCGGGGATTCGGGCGTGACAGACATTTTCAACTTTTATTTCATATCGGTAGATACGTACCCCGAGGCGTGCGGGTGTCGGGCAGAGTCAGCCAGAGAGGAAATAGAATCGGCGCAACGAGAATGTAGGTAAGCCTCTTCTTCGGACTGCTCGGCCAGCCCATGTCAAGGGCTTCCGGTGGATCATCCTCCTCGCCCTGGAACGCAATAAACGTGAAGTACGTATAAAATAAAATACCAAAAAAAAACGCTTATCCCCCTTCCTCGTTGATGACTTTTGAGGACTTTTCAATTTCGTTTTGGTTCTATCCGTTTTATGCGATACGCGTGTAATACAAATCGACCTTCGTTCTCAATTTCCTTCGACTTCAATGAAATTCGCGAAACTTCGCAGAGGTTCGCGTGACGAACGCAAATTGGGATGAGCGACGTGTACGAAGCTTAACGAAACAGCCGGTGGCTCCGCACGCGGTTGTTTCTACTTATAGCGAAATTTAAGTAAAAGCGAGAATGAATAAGTTTTCGAGAAGAATTAACGATCGTATTCCTTTCACGACTTATCTTTGTATCTTTTAAGCATTATTATTCGTGGTTTATCGAGTAAATGACGAACGAGGTTTGCGAAGAAAAATGAGGGATGTGCGAGTCGCTGGATGTATAAAGTGATTTGTAGTACAAGAGAATGCGCGACTGTACACGTTAGGGTGGCGGTGATTGACGTACGAGGAGGAACTACGTGTGTAGGTGTAGGCTTGTTCGTGAGTGTTTGTGAGTTTCCATGATATTCACAGACACTCGTGTCACCCCTCGTATCGTCCCTCGTGTCACTCCTCGTGTCACAGACTGTGCAGGGGTAACGGTGAATTTCTGTTCATTTGCGTGCGAGGGCGCCACTTAGTCTCTAATCGTTTCCGTACGGGGCTACTGACGAGTGCTCGTACGTACTGGCCGTGTGATGCTCGCGGTAAGTGTCTGTCTATATATCTCGCGTCTTAACAGTCAGTGTTACAGGCGATGAGCGATTCGAAAACGCGAACCGTATTTTCTTCGGCACTGAGCACCCTATCGCGTTAAAATTTTGAGGGCATCTAGAGAATTATGGCAAAAAGTGGGTACATGTGTTTATTTTTGTGAAATGTCTTCCAGTGTTTTCTAGATACGCTCAAAACTTTAACTGTAACAAACAGTGCCAGAATAAGTGTTGAAGATATTTTCGATATTTCGTCGCCTGCAACGCTATTTTCAAAATTTTGAAAAGAAAAAAAGTCGTAGGCACTTTTTGCCATAATTCTCTAGATATCCTCAAAATTTTAACGCGATCGGTTGCGCAGTGCTGGAGAAATTACCAATCGCGTTTACGAAACGCTCGTCCTTTATAACACTGGATCGTAAGACTCAATCCGCATTTGTTCCGGTACTGAACAACCGATCAGGTTAAAATTCGGCGAGTACATAGAGAATTACGGCACAATGGACCTGACTGTCATTTTTTTTCCAAAATTTTGAAAATGACGTCGCAAGCGACGAGCGACTCGAAACGGCTATCTCCGGCACTGAGGCTTAAAGATTTGAGGGTATTTAGAGAATTATGGCAACATTTTTGGAAAAACAACATTAAACCACTTTATGCCATAATTCTCTAGATGCCCTCAAAATTTTAATGCGATCGGTTGCTCAGTATCGAAGAAATTACCGATCGCGTTTCCGCATCACTCGTCGCATGTGAACCTGACTCTTGACGTACTCGTTTATAAATACCTACATATTAAAATCCGTGGAAATATAACAATAAGTATATCCAATTGTGTACAAATTTCTGTTCCCTACCACCCTCAAGTGCCCGATCAGTGTTAGTACACGTGTCCGTACAAGAATATTCATTTTTGTTTTCGTCTATACTGTATATACACACCGGCACTAAAGACTTTAAATATATGAATATCTCTTTGACAAATTATTTATTTTCAGCTTCTTTACGGAGACGCAGGCATTGACCTAAATTTTGGCTGTTTTATAGTAGTTTCGAGGATGCTAAATGAAAAAGGCTCTTACACTCTCATTCGAAACAAAGCTTTTGGCCCGGGTTTGCGTGGCCGACTCTCTCGGCCCCAACTCCTCTATCTTTCTCTATCTGTCTGTCTGTCTCTCCCTCTCTCTCTCTCCTTCTCTTTTTCTCTTACTCTCTCTCTGTCTCTCTCTCTCTCTCTCTCTCTCTCTCTCTCTCTCTCTCTCTCTCTCTCTCTCTCTCTCTCCCTCTCTATCTCTCTCTTTCTCTATCTCTCTCTGCCTCAATTTTGCTCTGGTTGTATGCGCATGCAAACGCTTTTCCCCTCTCGCAACACAACCTGAATGTTCCGATATTCAACGATCACGCTCCGGGAGAATATACTAGGATGCGACGCATTCTCCTAGTGTATACCGAGGAAGGTTTTGTGGGGAAGCAGCGAGAGGGCGCTACAAGCTTTTAGACGGGCTACACGAATGCGTAGATCTGGCGGGTAATATTACTGTAAAGCCTCCCAGGCCACAGCCGAGAGAACCATTTTGCGGTGTAGCCGCGAATGAGATCCTCCAGCTATTCTCAACCTCCGCCAACAGATACAATAATATCGGTGAATATGTGTTACGTGTATTTGTTGCAAAACGTATACAACGAAAAATATGTATATAACTAAAAAAAAAACACGGGCATCGTTCAAATGGTAAAACGATAGAAATTACTTTCCAATAAATGAATAACTAACAAAGTTTTAATAAACGAAACTTTGACGCAATATTTATCGGAACAATTGGAAGTTACGTTGTTAAATAAAATTAATATTCATCCCGAGGCAACGATTGTTTGAGAAAAAAATATTCGTCATTTCTATTTTCTTTTTGTTTCATTTTTTGTTATTACTTCACAAGAACCGTAGAAAAAGAAGATTATTAAAGAATATGCATAAAAAATGGCACATGATAATTTCACGTGGAAAAAATTGAGTTACAATCGCCCTGTAGGTTCATTATGAAACATCGCTATCGGTTGAATTATTATAATAATTGATCTTTTTTTATTTCAAACTCGTAGCGAATATCAACGACAATTTCGAGAAATAATAAGAGAAACCATTTCTTATGAATGACGATACTTCGGACTCGATGAAAGGGAAGAAAAAAGTTGTATAGCGAAGAAAATAACGACTGTCGGAATAACCTCGAAGTCGAAAATAACCCTGGTTCACCCGATTGAAAAATAAATCAAGCTCTCGAACGAATAGCTCGAGTATCCGTTAAACTTTCCTCGGCGTATCAAGCTACCGTGAAAAGCTCGAAAGTTTCGTCTTTTGGCCGGAACTGTCTGATTAGCAGACGTAAATCGTCGAACCGTGCAGCTATAAGACTTCTGCAATAGGCCGGACTTCCTTAATGGGCTGAGGACTTTCCGCGACGGTACGTTTGACGTTAATAAAACCGGAAGAATTTGCCTCGAGGGCATCGCGGACAATGGTGGAAGCTACAATGAAAATTCTATGTACGTACTTGACAACTTTGATCTAAAAGGAAAAGGCAAAGTTTCTGAGGGAAACGTTACTCGGTTAATGAGAAAGTTTTAGATACTTATAGATGTCGAAAGTCCGTTATGCGAATACATAAATAATGTATACCGGATACATACACATAGAAAATCGAGTAGGTACACGACGGTTGGAGTGTCTTGAAATTGTCGAGGCTGTTTACCCAGTAAGCTGCTGACGAGTTGCCAACGTATATCCTACGTACTATTATTACAATTGACACGCGTCACAGTCGAATTTTCTAAAAGTTGAAAGCTCGACGTTTCTCAAGCTGTTCCCATTTTTCGTATTAACATAACGATAGTAAATTTTCCATTCCAACGGTAATGGATTGTTTTCTAACGGAATAAATAATCGCCCTAATATCAAATTGATTACTTGAATTTTTATTTGATTTATTGGATGGAAAATGTTATTTATTTCTCAAACTGTGTTTTTGTTATTAAGGGTGAGCGACTGTACGATGAACGAGTACGAGTTTGGGGGGTTTCGATGGGCACAGGCTTGACGCGTTACCCTGGATAATACCGAGGATCACATACACGCGAGACTTGCACCCTCGTGTATATATGTATACATACATAGTTGCACCTATACAGTAATTTATATATGTATCTATATATAGACGAGGCTCTCTGGCCTCTGCGAATTCCTGATATTATCGTACCAGGAATTTGTCTCTCACGAGTGTCAACCTCGTCACACCCTCCTCTCGCCCTCCTCCGCGAATCCTTCCACCACTCATCCTTCTTGATTCGAATAGCGAGCCACGCAGGGTGCATGGACAGGAGAGACACGAGGCAAATTCTTCGATGATAAATACATCTAGCAAACGATGCGTCATTCGACCTCCTCCATGTATCCTCCATTAGTACATAGGTGTATATCGGAGTTGCGATTTCGTATAGGTACATGGAAACTGGTAGATATTGAGGAGGAAAAGCGTCTTTTTATACGACCAAGTCGATCGAAATTGATACGACGTATTTAAATAAGGAATGTGTTGGAAACACGTGTAGACGTCGTTTACTATACATTTGACAAGATTCCTCGACAGATTTTCGAGTGAAAAACATAGGAATAACGATTAAGATTAATTAATGGTCGTGACCCATTATGTCTGGAGAAAATCAAAGTATTAACAAATCCAAACTCTAATAGACAAAATGTCGCAATTACAACAAAATCAAGTGACATACTCTATGGTCGCGTTGAAGAATTTTATAAGATTGGTAGTATTAAAAAAACAAAGCTTGTAATTTCTTGAGGGTCCGTTTTTTTTTAATCCTTCGAGCAAAATAAAAAACGATGTGTTTAAAGAATATATTTGTGAACTCATAAGTGTCCAGATAAGTGCCCTCATAGATGCCCTCATAAGTGCCCTCATAAGTGTCCACATAAGTGTCCACATAAGTGTCCTCATGAGTGCCCTCATAAGTGTCTTCATAAGCGTCCTCATAAATGTCCTCATAAGTGCCTTCATGAGTGTCCTCATGAGTGCTCTCATGAATGTCCTCATGAGTATCCTCATGAGTGCCCTCATAAGTGTCCTCATAATTGCCCTCATAAGCACACTCATAAGTGCCCTCACAAGTGCCCTCATAAGTGTCCGCATAAGTGTCCTCGAACGTGAATATTCATAACGACTAATGATTAACGCATATACAGTGTTAATTAGGCTAAATTAGTATTTATGAATATTCGTGAGTATTTATAAGTGTCTTATGATGTGCCTATATGCTTATATCGAGAGATTTTTCGATAAAAGAAGAAAAGTGTGAGTTAACGTTCACGTTAACGAAGTTAGTTAGTGTTCACGAATATCCACGCATATTTACGAATGTCTTAAGCTTTTCGTCAGCCTTCAAGTGTTGGTAAGTGACATGGAATGCCTACGAGTGTCTATGAAAGTCTAGGAAAGTGTCAGTTTTTTTTATCACGAGTGTTTCTCAACGTTTGCAAGTTACAAGTTCCACATCAGTGTTCTCAAACTAAAAATGTTAGTAAATACAATATTCCTATACACGTTGACGAATGTCCATTGGTGTCCCCGACTTCCAGTGTCTACTAGTGCTTACAAGTGTTTGATAGTATCTTGAGGTGTCCATAAGCGTTGATGAATGTATAAGTGTTACCATAAAAGTGTCCAACTCCCTTCATGAGAATTCTCTGTAAGTATCTTCCAAGTGTCTATGAGTGCTTGTTAAAGTTTCGCAGTGGTGGATCCGGGTCTATTAATAAAGGTTTGTTAGTGTTCATCTCAAGGAACTTGAAATGTTCGTAAGTGTTTTGATAATACCCCACGTATATATATATATATGTACAAGATTCATATATATTATAAATTTAGAACGAAGAAGCACTTACCGACTCAAGACCGGCGTCTAGACCTGCCGAGATTCCACCATTTGGAAGTTCTTGGATACCAGCGGCAGTCGTGGCGGTTGTAGTCGTTGTCGTAGTCGTACCCTGGGAGCCTTGTTGCAATTGAAGCGTCGTTTCCTTGGATGCTGTGCCCGAATAGTGAGCTGCCGTTGACGTTGCAGCTCCATTGTGCGGCCTCGTTGCATCTAGCAACACTTTGAGGGACGCTATCGCGTGCAACTGCGTCGCCTTCTCGTCGACTTTTCCTGTTGTTGATGATGTTTTTTTGTGTCCAATGTAAAACACGACAGACAGACATACGTAAACATCTTCGTCGGAATCTTTGGTGATTGTATTTAACGACAAACGTTGCAAAAATTGGCAAAAACATTGCGTTAATTTAAGGAAGAATGATAGATATATCGTAATTTCGATTTTTGTAACTCATTGACAAGCGCAAACTCGTCGTTATTATAATGCAATTATTAAACACGCTGCCAAAATCGAAGTTCCGATATATTTTGTTAATAGAATCTCGTTACAACAATTTCACAAACTATTTCTTCAAATACGTGCAATATTTGTTCGTATTAAAAAAATGAAGGCCAGCAGCCGCAGCCCGAAGCGGGACAGCACGAATGAAATGGTCGTGATCAATATTTGTCTAGCTACTTTATAATTATAGTCTCGCAGTTATTGAATCTGCGCAAATTCTAGAATACGGCGGATATAAAGTTCCTTCTTCCACTCGACTCGCCAATGTCTCGACGATTTCGATCCAACCTCCGGTAATTGAGATCCATTCTGGGAACGAACGAAGCTATAGCTATTTTGCCTTATTTATTGAACTCTCCCTCTCTCACTCTCTCTCACGCTCCCCTTCTTTTTCGATTACAGACTCGAACATGCGATAGTTTTTTTGATTATTCATCCCCCGTAGCTATATATTCCCTGGTATATTAAATTCTATATCGGCCAACGAAACACAAAATAATTAGTTTTTATTTTCCACGTGTCTATCGAGAATTACGATATATCGTTTTAAAATTTGTTGTTTCAATTTATTTATAATTTATTTTTAATTAAATCGAATCGAGTCGAATCGATAACTCTCATTTCTTCAAATAAGATTGCTTATCGTGGACTTATCGCGAAAAAGGTTCTTTGTTCCGTTAGTTTTTAATCGAAGGATTAATTTCGATAAAGTCCATTTGTTTCAGAGACTTGTATAGAAACGAAGTTTATTTTTCGCGGAGACTCCTTTGCATCGATATTACGACTGATTAAGCAAGTACGCGCATCGCGTGGGAACATATATATATATATATATATATATATCTGATTTCTGTCACCGCGGTAACAGTGACGGAGATACGTAAACACGAATGTCACGAGGACAAAGTTGATCGTCCGCGAGGAAGCTTACAGTCGATTTCACAACTCGGTCATCATCGAACCTGCGTATATAATATGTATGGGGCATTCCGTGTAAAATCAGCCCGGGTTTAATTTTCACGATTTTTCTATTTCTTCGTTCCTTCCATTCGACCGCTGACAAAGATTTAGCCCTTTGAAGCAAAGTGGTAAGCCACGTTAACACCTTGATCTTTTGGAATTTTCGCAATTTATTTACTTTTTAAGGTATTTAAATACAATTTTTTGCACTTTTAGTTACTTTAGTGATGAAAGAATATAAAAATACATTGTAATTGGCATAATTGCTTATAATATAAGATTTATAAATATATAAACTAAAAAAAAATTATGCTTTCTTTCGGAAAAATTCATTTGTTAAGAACCTAGCCAAGAAAATAACTGGAAATTTGATGAATTGGGTTTTTGAGATCATTGATTACGAATACGATGTCCGCTTCTTTTAATTAAAAATGGCGGATCAAGATGGCCGACATTACTACGAAGAATTATCTATCAGTATCATCCATATTAGGCCCAACATTTTAATTACGTTAATTTGACATTCTATTCTTAATCACTGATCCAGAAATCTTCCGAATGAAACTTTTTTCTTCCCTCCAACTTACGTTTCACCAATTTTTCAAAAAAAAAAAACATTTTCGACCAAACCTGTGCTCGTTTCGAAATTTATCTTTTATTTTATCAAAATTACGTTTATCGGTGCAAATCCGTTTGTGATCAAAATAATTAGAGAATTGGGTCACTGTTTTCTCCAAACCTTAAACGCTTACGAGAGTTCTGATATTTATTGGTGTGAGAAAGGGGAAAAGGGAAATCACTTGCATCAACGTTTTCACGATTTTACGTGGAATGCCCCATATCGTAGCTAATTGCGAGCATTATAGGAGGTGCACGAACGTTAATAGGATCGAGGGTGAGCATCGTGTAGCTCTCCCGCAAAAGCTACTCACGCGGCAATACGCGTTCTATATATACAGCGTACGATATTTCAACGCGGTTAACGCATTTATATTGGCTACTTGTGTTTGTTTAATGACCTCGAAGTAAGCTCTTACTAATGCTGATTTGAAAACCATCGCGACGAATGTACTTAAAAATTAATCGTTAATAAATCTATTTGAAATAAAAATTGGAGAATTATCATTTTTGGTAAATTCATTGAACAAATAAATAAAATTGGAAGTAATTTAATTGAGTTAAAAATGAAATGTTCAGCAAAATCGAAATATTAATTCTCTTTGAGCAACATTTCAGCATTTCACGACGCAATGAAAATTTATGTTGTTACTAGCGATAGGCCCAAAAATTGGACAAATTGTTTTAATAAATTGTATTTAATAACAGGATTTTGGAATTCTCTAAAAGATCAACAATTCAAAATTCAGAGAAAAGATTTCAGAAAATTTCAGTCTGTTAAAAAAGTAGCAAGTACTGAAATATATTCAGCAAATGAAAATGCATTAATTATTATAATTGTTGTTGTATTATTATTAATATTGAAAATTGACTTCTAGTTAATTGGAGATTTCAAGAAAGTTGACATTTTATGGATTTTTAGCGAAATGCATTTTTGTCGAAACAAATAACAATTTTATATCAATTTCCATCGTTTTCCAATATTTTCAATACAAATTTTCCTTCTCGCGATCTAAACAAAATAAAGGTACTCGGTGTCGTGAAAACAAACAAATTTCCAATTAAACGTTCCTGTTGGATTTCAGTCTGGATAATAACCAATTAAAATTTAACGATCGTCGCGAAATTTTTCTAAATATCTTGACCTTCGATATTACAGATTACTCAATACCAACGGAAACATCGAACGATACTTATAAGTATAAAATGAACGAGGGCTGAAGAGGGATGAGAATCTGAGCGATTTAAATCCAACTGCATTTTAATTGTAATTAGTACTTCGGGGAATAACGAAACGAGCACGCGAAGCACTCGAGGACATCCGCGTTATCAAGCTTCCGCTGTCCTTCTATCTCTGTCTCTGCTCCCTGAATCCATCTAGCGGAGGGGTTGGTACAACGTCCCTCGAGAGCTAGCACATAGGTAAGGTATATAGAGGACGAGGGAAGCATCTTCTGTCTCGCTCCGCTCCCTCGTCCGCGGAGGGTCCTTAACTAAAGTACATAAATCTCTGTGTCTACGATGGTATGTTTATATAAAATAAAAAATAAAAAAAATCGCAGCCCTTACAGTGGTCGATTTTTTTTGGGGACAGATCGGGGTCAAATGCAGTTCCTCGACTATCGAGTGTTTCATTCGACGTTCGGGTTTGATTCTTAATAATGCATGTATATTAATTATTAATCGCTTAACTTTTTATAAATTGAAATTAAACAAATTTTGATTGCACATTTATCTCAGGTTCGATGGGTACTGTAAAAAAATAATACTCGGATCTAATTTGATCAGTTTATGTTAGTAGGTAATACACTCCGTATAGCTACGATGCTGTTAATTTTTGCAAATTGTATCAACGACTCCTTACGTGAAATTCCAGCATGCACGATAACGTCGTTACCTTTTGTCGATGATTAAACGCTCCAGGGAATTCGAGACACGAGATTGGACCAAAGATAAGGATCGTTCTCGTAAATAGAGGTTGGAAATTATATTTTACTATAATAATTGCCCCAAAGAATAGTTATATTTATTTAAAAAATAATAATATTCAAAATGATTCGTAGATTTTCGTAATAATTTGTAATTTTTCTTTATCTCGTTATTCCCAGAATGTGAACGGAATAAACATAATTTTAATAAGAACAAATTTAATATTGTGCACGTTATATACAAAAATTTGTAAATAGTAATAAAATTTGGAACATCAATTCCACTAATAAAAACAGGTTGTAATATCGAAAAATAATAAAATTGCACATTCTCGTATCTTTATTTTCTTTGTATTTTGTTTTTGATTACACTAGGAATTTATTTTTCGATGACTGATATTTTTATGATAGCTCATGAAAATTAGTTTTCATTTCAGATCCAGATCTTTTCCTGCAGAAGTTTCCATTTATAATTCTACAATGTTGACTTGACAATTGGTAACAGGTTGATAAAATCGAACTAACAAATACTTCAACGTTTAATTTACCTACTGTTACAGTAAAAAAATGCTCTAATATATATATATATATTTCCCTCTCATATACAGGGTGGCCCATCTTAAATACAGAGTCCGATCTTAAATTATCAATTTTCAAAAATTTCAAAAGTCATAACCCCCTTGCTTTAAGGGTAAGAACATTATTTTTGCTTCCATTATAGTTTAAAGAAGAAAATGATGAAGTCAAATGTTTGTAAAACTCAATAATGACCTTCGTATAGTCGAAACAGCTTCACGGATAAATTGTTAAATGTGTCCATCGCGTGTCTCTCTCAAAACCATGAAAGTTTGTTGGGAAATTTTGTGTACGACCACAATTTCTCGACTTAAATCCAGTAATAAATAAAAACTGTAGGTACACCCTGTATATTCAACTACGATATACAAAGCAATATTATATATTTACAAATTCAAACGTCAACTGTCATGCATAAATCTTATCTGCTCGAAACTCAAAAACTCGTTAGCATCGATCAGTAATGATTAATTTTTCACCTGTAATCTGCGAGACATCGTCCATCAAATGTTTCTCTAATCGCAAACAATGTGTAAGAATTTTTTTTACATTCTTTTCATTGCCACGTGTGTTGAAGATTTTTCTTTTTTACTTTCGCGGTGGAAAGAATAAACGAGCCTTAACGATATGTGACCTTACCAACCGGGTCGAGGAGCCAGGACGAAGAAAGAAAATGGTCGAAGCCATGTCATACATGAAAATATTCTTTCTATTCTCGTTTCTTCGCAGCCCTATCGGTTTTACTTCTTTCGGTGTTTCAAGAGGGAAAAGGGCGAGTGTGGAAGGCGATGAAATTATCGACCGTGAGCTTTCGCACGCTCCAGCCGGTCAACCCACCTCCCCACACGGTCGCCATACACCAACTGATTTTCACAATACATATATGAGGAAGAACGGGGTCATTTGTGCCAGGGGCGCAATCTGCTTCGTGACCTAGCGTGGCCGCCCTTTACATAAAAAAGACTCGTAATTATTCGTAACTGCTCGCACTGACCACAGCCTTATATATATCGCCATGTGTAAATCTTAACCAAAATAGATATTTTAGTACCGCAAAACCCATACAATTTCAGACCGTAAACCTACATTTCCAGTACCTCGTATTCCACCCCCTCTTTCTTTGAGCAAACCTCTTTGAGCAAATTTTTACATTCTATAAATCCGAGAAAGATGACAATAACTCGTACGAAAAGAACACACATTTAACCCCGCCCACTCTACATAAAGGGCCTATGTAGGAACGGACACGTGTCAGCTTCGCCAGCAAAATCTCTAATGTTTCAACCTCCCTTGGCGAGTGACGAGACTCCTCCTTCTTCGAGTTTTTCGAAACGAGGTTCGGGAGTTTCGTGCGTGTAAGACTCGCGCTCTTTTTTTTCTTTCTTTCTCTTTCTCATTTTCTGTCCCTCGCTAAGGTGGAGTTCGAGTAGAGAGATCCATCGCTTTCGTCTTTAGGTACGAACATCCCCCGGATCGGAAGGGTTTGACACACCTACGGTCTCTGCGTGACGCCTTTCACGATATCAAGCTTTAATCACCCTAATGAGTACGACCACCTATTAACTCGAAAAAATTACACCGTCTCAACCCTCGTTCATAAAAAACGGAGATTTTTATTCGCCTTTCAAACGTGCATCAAAGGGTAGATACTTTTTTTAAGGTAATTTTGTCTTTAACCTCATGACTAGGTAGGTACTCGAGGTACTTTTTTCTGAATTTCTCCATGAAACTTTTGATGCCCTATGAGTAGTACAAGGGCGGTCAGGAGGTTATACGTCGATGTAGTTTTATTTCTGTAAAGAGTTATTATTTATTTCGTTTATGACATATGAAGTATGTCGAGGGGTTGTAATGAAGCGACAGTAATAATTTATCCGTCTTATTGAAATAGACGCGTTATTTTTTAAATATAATAAGTATCCCGCTTTAAAGAGAGAATATTATGCTTTGGGAGCTTTGGGAAGGAGGTTTACTTTTGACAATGGTACTCGGGAAAGATTATGCCACGAGTGAAAGCTGATAAGGTTGAATATCGAAGTCTAATTTAAATATTATAAGGGGTTAACCTAACTTTACAACCAAAAAGCCTTGTCAAAGGGTACGTTTGTCAAAAAGAAATTAACAATAAAAACGCCCTATCGTTTCTTTTTTATAAATGTAATATTTCCCTTTGCACCGTTTTTCAATTAAATCATTTAAGTGGCTATTTTGAAAAATGGCGCGAATTTTAAATAAGTCAAATTTTGTTAAATATATTTGGGTTGAATTTTGTTCCGAGTTATTTTGCATATTTGCCGAAGGAAGAGAGATGATACGGAGGAAGAGAAATAGAAGAGAGGGGAAAAAAGAGCAAGAGACGAGTAGTAAGAGGGTGGAAGAGAGCTCTGGAATGAGATGGTCATAAAACGAAAGAGATTACCAAGATTGAAGATAAGTACTCGACTTGAGATAATAATTGAGTTTTCGTCGTAGCGGAATGCTGGATGGGGAATTGTCAGCGACAGAGTTGATGGTGACATGGCTGTGGGACATTCTGCGCCGTGCAATAATAAAGGTCTATGAAATTTATTGCCCTCTCTGAAACACCTGAAATCATTTCAGGCTTTGAGACATTATCTCAAGAAAAAAATTAATCCAGTTATTTTCAACCACAAAATAAAAATGTCTGTTTATTATAATTATTTGAATATTATTACAAAATTATTCGCTGCCAAAAATGATTTCAATTATGACTTATTGTTTATTTGATCATCTTAATTTTGTTTAACCTGCAATAAAAATTAAGGCATAATTAATCCTATTTTCTAAGGCTTCCATTGTTTTTAATTTATTTTCAGAAATTAAATAAATTCGTATATTTATCCCCGAAATAAAAATTTCTGTTTATTATAATTTTTTCAATCTGATTCTAAAATTGTTCATTGCCAAAAATGTTTTTGGTGTTATTCCGACATTTATTTGATCATCCTAATTTTATTTTGCCTGTAATCAAAATTAAGACGAAATTAATCCCATTTTCTAACTTTTTAATTCTCTTTAATTCCTTTTCATAAAATAATCAAATTCTTACATTTATTCTCAAAATAAACATTTCTCTTTATTACAATTTTTTCAATCTAAATCCAAAAACGTTTGCTCCCAAAAATATTTATAGTTGGCAAAATATATCAGCTCTCCCATTAAAAAAGAACGAATCACGTAACGACTTATTAGACTTATTTAAAAGGAATGAAGAAAGTACCTCACGTCTCGTTTGGAAAGAACGAAGAATTTACCAGCTGTGTAACTTAAAAAGAGTAAATACTATCTAACTATACAATACATCGTTACATATAAACAACACAAACGTTCTTATCCAAGTTGTTTGTGGCAAAAAGAAGAAAACTGTGATTTCTATCCGCTCGGTAAAAATACTATAACGACACAGACGAGGCTATGTCAGTAAGGACGATGAGAGGAAAATGGTCTTACGTTTCAAGAGAGTAAGTAGAAAGAACTTCGCGAGATGGATAATTGGCATAATATTTCACAATGTCGAGAAAATACGATGTTCACTTTAGCTTCTTATCGTTTGTTTTTTTCGTTTTTCGCGCATCAACTTGGCTTATGTATCTTTTATCTGTACACCGAAACTACCCAGGGACATTTCCTAATCATTTTCTCTCCATCCTCTTTCCATCCCTTACTCGACGTCACTGCGGACCTGGAAAGTCCCTCGACGACATTGCTCTCTTTGCCTACCTTCTCTTCTACCGCTTTTAAACAAAAAAAGAAAACATTTTCTTTCTTCTTTCGCTTTTCCGAAGTTCTTGTGCTCATTTTTCACGTTCGTCACGCGCCGACGACTCGAGAACGAGCCAAGTTCTCTGTTTTCTCGATGTGCTCTTTTTTCTTCTTCGTGACAAGCTTCGTCGAGGCCATCGCGTGTGTTCGACCGAAAGCTCGCTTCGACGAAGAATTATTAGGGTATCGAGAATTTCTCGAACGAAAAATCTCGTAATTATCGTTTTATGGTTGATACCATGCGGGTAATATCGCATTTTGCTCGCTACAATGGATATGAGATTTGTGCTTGGAAAACAAAGAAAATCGTGGCTCGCGAACGAGTCTGAATCAGAATTTTACTCAAGAACGAAATTTTAACGAATATTTACGAATTATTATTTTGTTTTTTTTTTTTCTTATGAGAAAGAGATATTAAAAAATATCCTTGAAAAACGAATATTTTTATCGATTTTGAGTTCATTCGAAATGATTTGTTTTTTGTAGGAGAGAATTGTTGATGTATAATATTTTTGTGATTGTTAACAAATTATACCAACCGCCAAATATTGCATTTTACAAGTGAAAAAGTCTTATTTTTATTTTAATCTGGAAATAATGAAGAGTTTAATAAACAATTATTATGAAACAAACTCACAAACTATAAGGATTATTTCGTTACTTCGATGTTTTGTTCCTGAAACGATATTCTTTGTGCCACTGAGGTTGTCGATAAATATTTTTTTGTTTCTTTCCAAGGGGTCTGACTAATTCGAACTTTCTCTACTGTACCCCATATCGATCTGTTGAAAAAATTGTCCATGCTCGATGAAATATTGTAATAACAAGAGGAATAATTATTTATCCAATTATATCGAGGTATTAAAATTGAAACAAATAAAACTACCAATTTATTTATTATTACAGGATTAATTAGTTAGCCTTCAAAAAAAAAAAATTACTAACATAAAAACAAATTGATCCATTTATCGAATTTCGAAAACAATTTAAGTTATAAAAATTGAAAATTCACAATAAAACATCGACTAATCACGACGAATAATTAACTTGAACACATTTAAAAAAAAAGTTACCCACAAACTAAAACAATCAAATTAAAAATGTTATCAGAATAACCGGACGATTAATTCCAAAATGATAAGAAGGAATTTTCAGCCCTGCAATAATGCAAACCCCAATCATTTTATTTATTATTACAGTCTTAATTAATTTGCCTCGAGAAAAAATTACTAACATAAAAACAAATTGATCCATTTATCGAATTTCGAAAACAATTTAAGTCATAAAAATTGAAAATTCACAATAAAACATCGGCTAATCATGACGAATAGTTAATTTGAACACATTAAAACAAAAGTTACCCACAAACTAAAAAAATCCAATTAAAAATGTTATGAGAACAACCGGATGATTAATTTCAAAATGATAACAAAGAATTTTCAGCCCTGCAATAATGTAAACCCCAATGACGTGAAAAACAACCGAGAGACAATATCGCCGGATATGAATTAGCACGCGGCACAATTTTCGCAGTGTCCTTCCTCGACTAGCATGGATGATCGTGGAAAACAAAAAGAAACGAGGCAAACAAAAAAAACGTACGAAGAAAAATGAAAAGAAAAAGAATGAGTAAAGTGCAGGCGTGCAAGAAAGAAAGGCTTGACGAGCGAAAAACCGAGAGAGAGAGAGAGAGAGAGAGAGAGAGAGAGAGAGAGAGAAAAAGAGAATCGCGAGTGTGCGGATTCTCTAGTTACGATCGATAACGAGACTACGCCTTTGTGGGTCAAGGTCTCGATACACTGACTCGCTCTCTAGCGACCGAGTCGACGGAATGGGGGTACGTATTTCCCGGGCGGTGGTACACGTAACGGAACAACGCTAAGGGGGTAACTTTAGGGAAAGAGGGTGAAGGGAATTGAAGGGAGGCTGAAGACGCTCTCGAAATAAGGGTTGAGGAGATTTTTGCCTGGCTTCGGCAAGGAATGTGTAAGATTGACGAAGATGCCAACCCTTATCGCGATGGAGGGTAGGTATATGCGAAAAAGAATAAAAAATCATCCTTACGAAGGAAATAATGCAAGGGTATGAAAAATGGACATTCTTTGAGAAAAAGAGGAAAACGCAATTGTTGACATCGCGTTTTTCGGAAATATCTTTTTTATTTAAAAATGTTGTTCACTTTCAAATAATTCTTATCATTTTTAGAGATAATATCTTTCAAAAATTGCTAAGTTTTACGTTTGTAAGGGCAGGAAATGGGTTGAGTTTATTTTAACAAGACTGGCAATGAGTGAATATTTTTGGTTGATGTTTTAACATCGTTTAACATATTTTTTTCCCTGAAATATCGATAATTCGACAACACAATGGATGTGAGCTTGTTTAAGAATAGATTGCACAACAAGAACACAATTTTGAAAAATTTATGAATTTCTAAAAATCATAATTTTCATATAAGATTAATTTTCCAAAATCACAATTTTCATATAAGTAAATCATCCATGCTAGGAAAAATAGTGAAACGCGTTTTTCAAATAAGCCCAAGGTACAAAAGCAAAGATACCAGAAAAAGGTAATTAACCGCGAATAAGTCCGCAGGATTTTTTAAATCCTCGCAATTCCGATAATTTAGTGAATTTCTTAATAATATTTGACCCTACATATTTTCAAGACTATAAACTTAACGACCGTACAAAAACCATTTTCCAACTAAAAAAAAACTCAAAAATTCTCCATGAACCACCTTGAAAGCGTAAGTACGTTTATTTTTTACACCATTGCAAAGAAAGTCAACTCTGTTACTGAAAATTAAAAGCTGTACCCAAGCGCAAATATATAAAATCGCAATATTTGTAAATTTCTAAAAAGCCCTACCGCTTTAAAGGAAACACGTTTTTCGCAATTTGTTTAATTGAACCAAAATCCTGAAAACGTCTTGAGACTTTGAGTCGTACCTACTCAAGGATGAAAAGGCCATGTGAAAAGTCGAGTGGCAAGAAACGAAGCGAAGTTTGAGTACGAGCTAGCCAAATACTTAAAAGCTAAGTGGAAAGAAACGAAGAAACGATCGACTATGTAGGATAGCCAAATGGTTAACTCGAGCTTCTGGCTCGTAGGTGTGGTAGACCAACGAGTCTTTCTCACACCGTTATCCGAATTGGTACGTCTACGAGAGTTTTACCTTCCATTGGGTTCCACCCTGCTTTTTTCTCTTTCTCTCTCTCTCTCTCGCTCTTTCTTCCTCGTTGCATTTTCACCCTTACCAGTAATAACCCCTGTTTTTGCATACAAGCTCGCAATCCATATCGAGCGTTATTACGAAACCGTGTCACGCCTCAATGCGAGAATACACCAATTAAGAATTAACGAAGTTGTGAGAAAATAACGAGAACGTACCCGCAGGATCGTTACGATACGATTCAACATTGGCGACTGATACGACACCGAATTAATGGAGGTTTTGATATGCCAGAGGGAATAAAATTTTCGAGGTCGAGAGTTCCGCAGTGCAAAAAAAAAGTTGTGCGAATTGAAAGCTGTAAATAGCAATTTTCTCGTAGTTTGTTGTCTAATCGAATAATCTCAAAATTTACGACGGGGTGAATTTTTCAATTGGAGATATTTAACAGAGAACATTCGGAATACGATTATTTTTCACAGATTTGATACTTTCTTTTTATGAAAATAGATTCAATCTATTTTGATAATTTTTAATTATTGCTCGATGCTTAATTCTACTCTAGATCGGATTAGTGAAGTTTGAAAGAATTGAAAATGTTTAATTCCACTTCACCAAAAGTAAAAGCTTCAGCATTTTTCGCTTGAAATTTAATTCTCAATTTTCAGGCTAATAACATTCTCCAATTTAATGAAAAATCTTCTCAAATTAAAATTTGATATAAATCGCTGTCAAATATAAGACTACATTTTAACTTTTAATTTTTTCATACAATTTCCATTCTCCATTTGCTATTCCTCAAAATCTTTCAACCCCTAGGCAGTCATTGAATTTAACTTTATTTCATCAAATCTAATGTAATAAATTCATCTGGCCTTAATCCCCGAATAAGAATACGAAATAAAAAATTTCGTAAATCTGAAAACGTCTTTAATCATTTTCTTAAAAAAAAACTTTATTCCATATATACCGACACAGCTACCACAAATGGAGAAATGATATAAAAAAAAGCCTTTCTTCTCTCGGTTTCTCGGGTAATCGGGCGAGGAAATACCAATTGTCAGCGGCATATCGAGGGTCGTATCATCCGATATCTCGTTCCGAGATCCTCGAGGTGAAAGAATTCGATGGATGCATGACGGTACCGGTATATGCTACCTATATGCTCCGGTATTAATACCGAGCGTCTGGGAATTTTCGCGATAAATACTGCAGCCTCACATAGTTCAGCCCTCATAGTTCTCTCATATATATATATATATATGATTCTCTCTCTCTCTCTCTCTCTCTCTCTCTCTCTCTCTCTCTCTCTCTCTCTCTCTCTCTCTCTCTCTCTCTCTCTCTCTCTCTCTCTCTCTCTCTCTCTCTCTCTCTCTCTCTCTCTCTCTCTCTCTCTCTCTCTCTCTCTCTCTCTCTCTCTCTCTCTTATATATATATATATATATATATATATATATATATATATATATATATGTACATATATATTACTATTTTTTATATATATTTCTATATATAAAATATATATATTTCTGTACGATTTGTATACGTATATATTTATATACGAGGTAGCTATATATATAATAAAAGTACGGGTATAATACGCTTAATCAATATTTCCTATCAGCAATATATAAGCTCAATAGGCGTAGAGAGCCATCCAACTGTCCCAACGTATACAAGCACACCATGTGATTTTCTGTGTATGTGGGTTTTATCGTTACTGTATATAGACATCGTTTTTTTTTTAATCCGCTCACGGTTTCATCTCTCCAGGGTATCGCATTATCTCCGATTCCCTCATTCGTTCAATCGCAGTTGCAGTGCAGGGATGATCCTCGTTCGAACGTAATAAAACCTTTTATAATGGAATATTGCGAGGGAACAATCGCACGAATGTGAAAAAATACAGTTGTTGTTGTTTTTAATATATTCGTAGTGGTTTTTTTTGTTTGCGAAAAAGCAAAATCGTAATCGAAATTGCATAATCGTAAGGAATCATCGTGGGGAAAAATTGAAAATATAGGATGTCAATTTTCATGAATGCGTTATTTATGTTTTTTTGTTTATAGAGAACAATTCGTCGTCGATTTTGTCATTATGTTTATGATTGATAACTGAGAGGAAATATCGATTTTTTTTATGTTCTTTTTGTTCATAGAGTGGAAAATTAGAACTTTTGTTTTGACAACGAAATTTTGTGGAGAATCGAAAACATGAAAGAATTATTCGTTAATGATTGAGAATCTGGTTGGAACTTTCATTGACAAAGAGGCACGTAAATTTGTCATTAAAAATTATTTCAAACGTTTTGGAAAAAAATAACCGAGATACAAAAAATTCCACTAATTACAAATTCCACCTTTTTTCTCCCATACGTACGATTTCGTTGAAAGTTTTATTCATCCGTCTCCGCAAATCCCATATTGCTCACTCGATGTTCCAAAAATTGCTAAAATAATTGGATTTTCAGAACGAAAAAAAGAAAAAATTTTTTTAAAAAGTGAAGTTCAATTTACCGATGCTCGTTATCCAAGTCCTCCCCGACTCCCTGTACGATAGATTTCATTAACGACGACGACAACAACGAAACAAATCCTCGAATGGAGTTACGAGAAAGAATTATTTAAAAAAAAAAACATAACAAACAAAGAACAAACAATGTATGTCGTATATAGCGTGCTGGCGAGCAGTCAGGCGAGAGTGAGAAAGTGTTTGAGGATATACCGGCGCGGGACTGACCGTCGTGGAGCGGATCGATCGTGTGGATCATCAGCTGTAGTAGACCGTGCCTGAACTTGGCGTGGCTCTCCCTCGATGTGTGAGGCTGACCAGCGTGATGACTCGGCTGTTCGCAGCCCTGACCGCTGCTGCTACCGCCCCGACTGCTGCATCCAGCCTCAGTGGTAACTGGAACGCCGCTGCTTCCGCATGCACCCGAGGCACCTCCCACGCTCGTCTCGCTACTGTTCGTCGCGTTAGGATGCTGCTGAAACACAAACGTCACACCCACAACCCGCATGATTACTTTGTCATGCTTCATTGTATTGTATAACTAATATACTATACATGGATAAAAAGAAACAGCTCGCTGCCTCCAATTTGACCTTTAAATGCATTATACATATTATACATAAACTTAGTATAATAATATAATAATAATATATGTTATATAATATAATTATACTATATTATATTATATTGATATATCAATATAATATATAATTATAATATACTATATTATAATGTATTAATATAATATATAATTATATCATATTATATTATATTAATATATTAATATATCAATATAATATATAATTATATTATACTATATTATATCAATATAATATATAATCATATTTTATTATATTATATAATTATATTATGTTATACTATATTATATTATATTATATTATATTATATTATATTATATTATATTATATTATATTATATTATATTATATTATATTATATTATATTATATTATATTATATTATATTATATTATATTATATTATATTATATTATATTATATTATATTATATTATATTATATTATATTATATTATATTATATTATATTATATTATATTATATTATATTATATTATATTATATTATATTATATTATGTTATAATATATTATATTATATTATAATATATTAATATAATATATAATCATATTATATTATATAAATATATTATGTTATATTATATTATATTGCATTATATTATATATTATATAATTACAATAATGTACAAAACTTCGATTCAATCGATCAAGCCATTACGAAGAAATATAAAAATTTGTATTTTTTCTGCCATGGCGGGAACTAGAGTTTACACTGACATATTTTTTCCAAACTATTATTTTTCGATCATTCGTCAGGTTTTTAAATGCCAATTGTTTGAGAAGCGCATTATGTTTTTTCACAGAAATAAAAATTTACAATATTTCTTCATTGTTTAACAATTTTCTTCTGCCCAAGCTTGGAAATTGGTAAATCGAGATGTAAAACATAGCATACGAGCGTTAACTATTCGAGGATGAACGTTTGATGGATAGAAACGGAAGGGTCTATAGACGACGTGTCTCGATGCGTTAACCAGACTAGGAAGCTCGATAACGCTCGTGAAATCGGATATATTTAAGTCAACGTCGATTCGTCGGATGAACTGTTGCCAATTATTGGATTACAGTATAGACATTGATAGTCGGGTTTATCGATGCCGAGACGAAAAACGAACGACGCTGCAAATATAGATGCAACCCTAGCTGATTTTTTGAAAAAGATATTTGCTTGTCATATTTTTAATTTTTAAGCTCCATTATTATTATTATTATTATTATTATTATTATTATTATTATTATTATTATTATGCATATTTTTTTTAACAATTCCCCCTATCTTATCGTCCATCATTTATTGAATATATTATTTACATTATTTCAATGAAATTTTATATTTAATAATCATTATTTTAACAAAAATAATTAATTTTTATTATTTGATCTTGTATTATTTGTTAATTACAATAATTATATTAATTTATTTGTAGCAATAGGACGATACGTTTAGCTATATGATATTCTTCTGTTTCCATCGAATGTCTCTACTCTCAACACGTCGTTGACATCTTCTTCCCTTTCCGAGGTTATCCACTTCCGTGTCTCGTTAAACTCGTTCTTTCGACTTCCAGGTCCGATGTAATCATATATACACACTCATTTGGTCGAGTCCAAGGTGGTAGTTTAGTCGAGGAGAGACAATAGGGTGAAACTTCACACCGATGTTACCGAGCTATAGGTGTCGGACTTTTAACGAGGAGATGAAGTGCTAATTGTATGCAACGACGGTGCGAATGGGAACGAGTGAAAGAAAGTCGGTCATCTGGTCGTTTGATGACACCCAGAGTTCTTCCGGCCGTCTTCTCGTCACCTGGGTCAGATCGCCAGAAGCTTTCTTTGTACTATCAAATGCGAGGTGAAGTAGTTTTTCACAAAAAGAAATTTTGATTCTATTCAGAATTTAGGCACATTGAACAGTCCCGAAATAATGACAAAAATTGTTTATCCCTTTAAAACATCTGCAAAACTTGATCGGTAATCGAAATTGAACTTGTCAACAACAAAATGCAAATTAAGTTCAAATTTTATGAAAGGACTTACACAAAATTCAACAAATTACAATCTAAACTTGACAACATTTTATGTAAACTCAACAAATTCTGCTCACAATTCGCAATATAAAATTGTTTAAACATTCATTCTCTAACGATGAAAGCAGTAAGCAGCCTTTTTCAGGAAAAGTGTGAAATTTCTATCGAAAACCTCGAAATACCCGTTTTTCCTGACGATCTGACCACCGAACGAGCAACGAATGTCGATAATACAGGAGTACAGTAGCTACCCACTGGCGTCGGCCACTCGGGAGTCGCGGCCCCACTCTCCGCAGCTAGGCCGCGCGCGGTGATTGGTCGAGGCGACGCCATCGCTCCAATGGGAAATTGACGCGCGGCAAGCGCCTCGCGAGGCCGAGTGCACCCAAGATCGTCAGATTGTAGCTCCGTGTCTTCAACCGACACCGTACTCTCTCGAAAGTCTGCTATCGGACGAGGGATCAATCGTGGTTGTATCTACGAAGGTTCAAGCCCTTAGGGAGAATGCAACCGCCCACACAAAAAGCCCGCGGTAAACTTCCATCCAGGATTGTCGGGTGTTTGACGTACCGATGCTTTTCTCTTCAAAAAACGACCTTGCAAGTTTTCTTTTTCGTGCCAAAAGCTCGATGTCTTCTGGCTTGCAAAAATCCTCTCGGTCTATTCCTAGGTATAGGTGTCTATCTCTCACGTGGCAATGGAACATCTCAGCGGTTTGATACCTCGATGGCCTATATCCCCCAGGCACCGACAGACATTGTGTAATAAAAATGTATCGCTCGCATCGATATTTTTTTTTTATACATATTACATTCCACCATCGCATAATGCACCTTCTTCAACCCTCGCGGTCGCTACCCACAGGTATTTGTCCCGACAAAAGTGTCGTTGAGATAGCATCCTTGCAATATCCGTACTATCGGTCTTCTGCTTTCTCCCCTTCTTCCATTTATTTCATTCTTTTTGCCCCGTTTTTTTTTATTTATTTTTTCGTCCAACTCCTTGCACTCGTCTCTTGACGCTAACGCCACCACTTCCTGAGAGGTCTGGGTTACGTTCAATTTTCTCGCTGACGCCATCTATTTCACATTTTATACTACTTATATTCCAAACGGCTTGTCGTCGTCGTCGTCGTCGTCTTGAGAATCTTGCAACTCGGCATGGTCCATATTATATACATATATATCGAAAGTTATCATACAGTTTGGTTCCCGTTTAACGTTGCGAGAGGATGCAGAAACCAGTCTGGCTTGTGTGTATAGATCGTGGCGGATTGTGCAGCGGGTTGGAGGATATATATATATAATTCTAGGTCGAGTGTCCCGCGGTATTGCGGACGTAGGCGGTGCGACCTGGGCACAAGGCTCTCGCAAGGGGTTGTTCGTGGTACGTTGATATGTGGTACGTATATCGCAGCACTTATTCTTCCGCTTCTGGCTCTGGCTTTGCTCGAGCTCCTCCCATATATTAAGTTCCAAATCCCTCGGTATGTGCGACAACCGTTTTGCCACAGCCGATATTATTATGTACGAGGGTGTCATAAGAGACCCCTCGACGCTTGCTCCAGGCAAGGGTTGCAAATTGTCCGTTTGTACACGTTTTCTCGATCTGCCGATTGAAATAATGAAAAAAGCTCGATTTTTCTTTGACGTGCTTTAAGGATGGAAAGAATAATGAATTGAAATAATTAGGATTGTGAAGAAATTGATATAAATATAAATCATCGATCAAATTATTGATTATCAAAATTGTAAATAATTATTTCCCTACTTTTCGCATTAATCTTTAGTAGACTCGAGTATATTGACGTCGATTTTTAATTCTATCAAGATTTCTTAATTTTGTATTGGTTTATTAAATTCTTCCATCACAATGTTAATAAAGATATTTCCAATACAAAAAATTGAGATAAGTCGAATGGGATCGCATATTGACTTGTATCGATTTACGCAGACGAGTTCCCAAGTCGTTTCCCGTATGAGCTTTTATCCGCTCGAAGAAATAACACGACCGAACAAACAGTGCGCGAAAAGTTAAGCGGATTATGCGCTCGCATTCCGACAACTTTTGCAATCTAACGCTTTTACCTAATACGATCACTTGAGTCTAACGATGTTTTTCTTCCCCTTAAGTTAGTTATCAAAGTCCTCATTCGCGTTTGTTCTCTCATTATAATTTCAAACGATCCATTCGTCATTCGGTTTATAATTTCGTGATAAAATGTATAATTTTATCAAGGGTAGGCGCCATTAGAAAAATAAATTTTGCGAATTTTGCGAACAGAGCGAAATAATTATTGATGAATGGTGTAAAAAAAAAATTATGGAAAATAACGATTCTGGGTAATTGCAAATGAGTGATCGAATAAAAAAAATGGCATCGGAATAATTTACTAAAATTCCTCATACTTCAAAAGCTTGTAAATATCTCGACCTGGGCGAGCCACGTAACGAAGAGAACTTTCGTTGATTCTACGAATTCACTAGGCCAGAATCACCAGACGAGCAATTCGTTAAATGAAAACCGTTGCTTCGGCGCAGACACGAGAGTAGCAAGAACCCTTAATTTCAGTCATACCCTGTGACAAAGGGGCGTGTACCTTCCATCCCTATAGCACCACGGCTTTTCGACTCCAGCAAAAAACACCCGAGGCAATCTCATCCTCCACTCTTTTATCCTTGCATCACTTACCGCTTTTTTCCGCATTATTAAATTCGACTTTTGATTTAACTAAGAACAAATTTATATATTTAAATTGAACCATCGTTCATAATTAATTAATTCGATTAATCATTCGGATAATAAAGTAATTATTTAATTCAATCAAATCATTGCTCATAAGCCACCATTTTTAATTGTTTATTTCCTGATTCCCAATCTCTTCTCATATTTTCAACCCCTCAAAAATACAAACAACATAAACGTATGTACGTAAACGTGAAAATCACTCTTCTATCTATTTTCATTGTTATAAAACACGCGACGTTCATCCCACTCTCGTGACTCTACTTTTCACATACCGTTCTTTCCGCAATCTTAAATTCGACCTTTGATTCAACTAAGAACAAATTTATATATTTAAATGAAACCATCGTCCATAATTAATTAACTCGATTAATCGTTCGGATAATAAAGTAATTATTTAATTCAATCAAATCATTATTCATAAGCCACCATTTTTAATTGTTTATTTCCCGATTTCCAATCTCTTCTAATTATCAACCCCTCAAAAATTCAAACAACATAATCGTATGTACTCGTACGTAAGTGTGAAAAATCACTCTTCTATCTATTTTCATTGTTATAGAACACGCGACGTTCATCCCACTCTCGTGACTCTACTTTTCACATACCGTTTTTTCCGCAATCTTAAATTCGACCTTTGATTCAACTAAGAACAAATTTATATATTTAAATTGAACCATCGTTCATAATTAATTAATTCGATTAATCATTCGGATAATAAAGTAATTATTTAATTCAATCAAATCATTGCTCATAAGCCACCATTTTTAATTGTTTATTTCCCGATTCCCAATCTCTTCTAATTGTCAACCCCTCAAAAATTCAAACAACATAATCGTATGTACGTAAGCGTGAAAAATCACTATTCTATCTATTTTCATTGTTATAAAACACGCGACGTTCATCACACTCTCACGACTTTACTTTTCACACAGTTCGATCGATTATATATCCAAGCTATATAACATTTTCTAGCGTCAATGAGACGTTATTCTATCGGCCAAGGCTTCGTGGTCGTTCAGCTCGTTGTTGGCAATATTTCAAAAACGTTAACATGCGAGTCTACGTTTATAGCGATAGGCTCTCGTTACGTATGTATTAAATATACAAACGTAATGTATATATATATAAATATACATATCTATGAGGTATACATATACATACGACAAAAGTCCAAGTCGCCGAGGAGTCCAGAGCGAGGATGGGATAGGAGCGTGCATATGAGATAGCGCAAGTATAAAAGTGGAGACGCCTGTGAAATTCATCGGAGGGCTCTTTAGCGGCATCGCGTGTGAACAATGAAACGAGAGACGCGATTGTCGGTATGCACGGCCAGCATCTTTTTCATCCGCACTGGGTTAGTGTATCAAGGCTGCCGGAAGAGAGATAGCGATAGAGATAGATAAAATAAGCTGAGAGTATACATATACTATCGCCATGGCTCTGTCGTGGATGAAAATTTCTTTTCTTTTGCTTCTTCTCTTCTTCTTTTACTGTTCACCACACCCCCTCTCTCTTATCTCCATTGCCCGTATCCTTCCACGTGCCGTCAATTTTTCTCAGGGTTGACGAAATTTCTGGCCGTCAAAAGTCACTTCTTCCTCTGACGTAAAATGAAAAAAATGTGGAAATATTATTATTATTATTATTATTATTGTTGTTTTTGTTTATTATTATTATTATTGTTATTTTATTTTGTTATTATTGTATATTATTATTTCTGTTGTTATTGTCGCTGCTGATTTTGCTGTTGTTGTTGTTGGTATTGTTGTTATTAATTCTTTCCATCCGGCTGGTAATTATATGGAATTTTAATTAATTAGTTGTTTTTTTAATTATTTTGCAGCAAGCGGATGAAGGATCGTATAAATCTGTCGACGTAGCATCTGGCTTAAAAAATATGTTGAAAAATGAATATTAAAAAGTCGATGAAATACGATGGACTATATTTGATGATGGACAGCTGTCACGCGTGCTCTGATAGCTTTTAATCATAAGTGATTGTCCGTGACCCCGTCCGGATTCACGATTTGCTTCAGCCTGCGATTACCTACGATTTCATATCGAGCGTTTCAAGAGTCTTCTACGTATGTGGAAAATAAATTTGAAATTTATCCTAAATGCATATCGTGGATGATTTTGATTTTATTTAATTGAATATGAAATTAACAATATTTATCATTAAGGTCTCGAAAGAGGACAGATTGCAGATTGGATTTCTTTTTATTGTATATTAATGTTTTAAAGAAATAAAAATTAATGAAAAGTAGTCGATATTAATTTTTTCAAATGGTATACGATAAATATGATATCGATTATAATTTGTTATAAATATAAAGATATATTTTAATATATAAATAAAATAAGAAATTGATTTTTATTAATTAACAGTAATATAGACAAAAACTATTGTGAATAAATTTTTATACGCAACGATTAAATAATCGATTCGACAATATTTCAGATAAGTTTGATTATTAGTTATGCTAAGTGTAATCTAATTAAAAATTCTGTGGACTTTTACTTCAACGACTCTGTGTCTAGCAAGGGTTACAACTTTTATAGTAGAAATTCCGAAAAAAAAACAATCGTATCAAGTAATTTTGATAAAATCTTATTTGCTTAATATCTTATGTAATAAAATGTTATCAATATTTAAATTATATTCTTCAATATAATAAAAATATCCAATTTATTTTCATTATCTTTTATAAAGATATGAAACTCTGTGAAGAACTCTTTATAGAAAACTCAATTAATTAGATACGTTCAACTAATTAATTAAACTAAGTCTAATCTAATTTCACATTTTTTACCACTTTTACTTTCACTAATCTGCATGTAGCGGGAGATGGGTTTCTTTATAATAAACATATTTTTAAACAACAAAATTAAAATTTCTATGAGTGACCTGAGGGATGAATTCCTGAACGATATTCGTCGTAATAATGAATTACATCTGTAAGATGCAACAAAGAATCTATTGCATTAATACATTCATACGATTAAAAAAAAGATAAATATTATAAATTAATAAATTGTCCCTACAACAGCCGAGAGTGTTCTATGATGTCGTGTCTAAAAATGTTGTTTTTCTTTTGTCAATGTGCAGTAAATCATACACACGAGAAATTACACAAACTTCGAAATGGGGATTTACAGGAAAATATCAGATAGGAGCAAGATACAAACTATCTGAGAAATAGAAGGAAAGAAAAAAAAAAGACGTAGTAATGAAAAAAATGAAAAGTGTCAGAGAGAGTCATGCAACTCACCAATGCCTGGGCGGCGCTCTGGTGCTGCAAGCAAGAAACACCGAGTTACTATTAAGTCGAAAAAGGCACTTGGCCGAAATTTCTTTTTTTTCTTTTTCGTGAGAAAAGATGAAAATACGATATTTGTGCGTTTTTTTAGAAAGGAAAATGTTTAAATTGCCTCGAGTTGTGCGTACAGATTGTTCGGAGAGTATATATATATATATGTGTATATAAATAATTGCAGGAAACACGTAAATAATGCAAAAACCAAAAATCATAATTTCTCTCCATACTCAAATACTCTTCCTCTCCGAACTTCCTGTACGACAGTCTGTCATTCGAATAAAAAACGATGAAACAGAATTTTTGTTATCAACTAAATATTGATAAAATTAATAATTGTTTTTTATCTATTTATATATTCCTTATATATTTAAGGAAAAATAAAAGTTATAATATCGATTCGAGTATTTATATGTTTGTGGAATTATTTTTATTGGTTTCTTATTCGAATGGTGCCCACATGTGATATATATAGATAATGTATTTAATATAGTATACCTCTATGTATATATTAATATGACAAAGGTATGTACATTTGGTGGATTAATATTCGTGGTTTTGAGTACGAATTTGCGCTGTGTGACTTATTAATAACACGGGGAAGACCGAGAGAAGGGATTATCTTATACGCAATTATCTTTATCGCATATTATTTGGAACGAACATGCGAATGATTTTCCTAGCAAACGTAATATAGTAGAATTATCGAGGAGTGAGTTGGGCAGAAATTTGAATTTGTTTACATTTTTATCTTCCAGTTTTGCAAGGTTTTCCTACAAGGGTTAGCAAAAAAAAGCGTGTTTAGAATGGAACCCTAAAAAAATATATTTCACCTAAAATCTGTTATAAAATTGAAATTTTTCATGTCTTTCTTTATTAGTTTTTTGTGTTCAGGGGATTTATAAACTGTTTCTTTTATTTGGTAATGTAAGAAATAGGTGTCTAATATTTTTGAAACGTCAGAAAGGCATTGCTTGAAAAAATATTGTTTTTTTTTTTTTTTTTTTAATTACAAGTGAATCGTGGTTTTTCTTTTAATGTCATTGACACATCCCAGTTTTGTACCCACTTACCGTGTCGTACTTAGCAAAACTGTCGAAAAGAGGCGAAAATTGGTTGTTGATTGTGCCTATCGTGTCCCGAGTTTCCTTAAAAAGTTCTCAGGCCAAAAAATAATCGACGGACTTAGTAAGGAGGACACGACATTTCGTGCACCCACCAGCGTAGTGGCGGTCGATACGGATTGTAAATTGTGCTATTTATTCAACAAGATACTGCACGGTACCAGCGAGAGTAATATAACGCTATATTAAAACAATATAACATCACTCTCGTTACTCAACGTCGTGTCTTTTATATTTTTGCGTGTTTTATTCGTTCGTCGACGAAAAAATTGATCCGAGATTGCCAGCACGAAAATGAAGTTAGCCAAAAATATATTATGCGAAGCTGTATTATTCGTACGATCAAATTTTATCAAAAGTTTTAACCATCTTTTTCGGTATAAAAATTTTAATTCATATTTTGGATATTTTCATAACAGGAATAAATTTGGTTAGATTTAAAATCATTTAACGAGGAAAATATCCATAGATAAATAATTATTGGCAAAAAAAGATTCGAATTCATACATTTTTCTTTAATTACGAAATATTGGTGAGAAAATATCCGTTTATGATAAACGTAAAAATTGTTTTGAAATAATTATTAAATTGTTGTTATTGCAGAAAATCGATTTGAATAGTTTTTCGTTAAATCGATTTGTATTACTTCCTTTAATTCTGCGCTTGCCTGTAATTGGATCGTTGGCGATTTTTGTATAACACAAAAAAACAAACTTTCGTTTCTCCTTATACAAAAAAGTTTGATATTGAAAAGTTTGGTATATAAATTTCAATCCAAATTTTGGATATTTTCATAACACAAATGAGTTTGGTTCGATTCAAAATCATTTATCGAAGAAAATATCCATAGGTAAATAATTATTGGCAAAAAAAGATTCGAATTCATACATTTTTCTTTAATTTCGAAATATTCGTGAGAAAATATCCGTTTATAATAATGCAAAAATTGTTGTTAATTAATTATTAAATTATTGTTAATGCAGAAAATCTATTTAAATGATTTTTCATTAAATCGATCTGTATTAGTTCCTTTAATTCTGCACGTGCCTGTAATTGGATCGTTGGCGATTTTTTTATAACACAAAAAAACAAATTTTCATTTCTCCTAATGCAAAAAGTTTGAAACGACGATGGCTCAAGAAAAATGGATCGTCTATTTATATCGTCGTGAAATTTTTATAGCCGTTTTGTGTTCCGTCTCTCTCTTCTCGTTGTCTTTCTCTCTGTCTCTCTCTCTCTCTCTCTCTCTCTCTCTCTCTCTCACACACACGCACACACATATACACACATTCTCTTACAGTTTGCCATTCATGACTTTTGTTCATTTCTTTTTCCTTTTCTTCGATCTACTAAAAGCCGAGTGAGCTGGCGAGCGATTCACCTGGATTTGAATCTCCACAAGTGGGAAGCTCAGTGGATGAGACAGCTGCATAAAGTCGTATTCCACGTAGAAGAAAAATAGTAAAAAACCGGAACAAGTCGCCGAATCGTAAACTCAGTTTTGGAATTTTGTTCTCGTATTTTTCGATGCTCAACTCGAGTGGAAAATTATTGAAAAATGTCGATAGGAAAGAAAATAAGAACAATAATATCGTGGCGATGAAATCACAAATCAATAACGTGATAAACATGATCAAAAAATAATAATAATAACCATCATTATAATAACAAATTCTTTTTTTATAGAAAGACTCGTCGAAACTTTTTCTATCGAATTCTTGTTTTTAAAAAATGGAACGATCGTACAAATAATATAATTCGTGAACGTTTTTTTTTCATTCCGTGTCTCATTCACTTCGTTGCTCGTTGATCGTAAATCCATGTGCTTGAGTTAGAGAGAGAAAGAAGAGGAAGTCTCATTAATGCCGATCTCGACTAGGAACTTCCTCGACCCGGAGGCTTTCGAGTGGCGAAAAATCAGAGAGAAATTTTCTCGCGCGTCTCGATGTAATGAATGGCATTCCCCTGAAACCGTTATTCTTAAGCTCGCACGGGTTAAGAGGAAATGTGATGCAGATCCAATGTTGAAAAGTGATGTGTGCCACGATGACAGTGTTGATGTATAGGACGTTTCCTATCAAATCGACCAGACTTTAATCTCATCTAGCTTTCTTTAAAATAATATTCGCATCGGTTAAACGAGTTTTTGAAAAAATACAAGGTACCAAATTTCCCATAATAGTCGAAAGATTATTTTTTTGAAACTAAAATTGCAATATTTTCGTTTGATTTAGCTTCGAAATTCACGCAGGTTCGAATTAATTGATTTTTTATTTATAATTCATATAAAGATAAATTCGTTTCCAAAAAATTTTCTTTCTCTTCTATTTATGTTGAAAAAGTTTCATCACAACTTCAGAAACTTACCAAGCGACGTTTGCCTTAATATAATTTTCTTTTTAATATAAATTAAATAAAAAGCTAATCATTACTTTTTTTCATTTCACTGAAGCGAAATAACTCATTGAGTTAAAAAACAGCAATCTTAATTATTCAAATTTGATGATGATTTAATTTTTTTCTACAAAAATTTGTGTAAAATTCGTAGAATATAAGCCAAGTGGTTTGTGCATTGTTTCAAAAATTTGTTTGCTTGTTTTTTGCAAAGATCAGCTTGTTACCGAAGGATGGAAAAGCTCCATGTACTTCAACTCTAGAAATAGTTGAAATTCTCGAAACTCGTCTCGACGTCAAGCCCGTCTGTATCCAAGTTGAGCTTCAACAATTTCAACATCTCGTGGACGTGATGCCCACCAAGCTTCTGCATCCATCGGAAAGTTGATCGTGAATTTCTTTTTCACGAGCATCACGAGACCCTCATCGTCCCACATTTCACCAGTGCCGCAGTGGAACATAAAATTTGAGCAGCCAAAACGATCTTATAACATGTCAAAATGTAATTAAAAATAAAACAAGAAAGCCTGAATTTACGATTTAATTCTACTTTACCTTTTTCTAAAATAACATTATAATTTATTTCACTAAATCGTCGTTTTTTTAAGTTATTTTGCATATTTTGCCTCGACCAATGGCAGCTTGGAATTTATGGAAGCCTGTGCTATCGACAAAAACTGGGCGAGGCCAAGATCTCCTGGTGTGAACTCATTTTTCCAAGCTATTGAGTTGAAAGCCCTCGTTTTGCATCGAGACGAGAAACTGTAACGCGATTTGATACAACGTCAACAATCCCGTACGAAAACAACAAAAGGCAATAAAACAAAATTAACATTCACATTTAGTCAAAAATAAAATTGAAGCAACAGAATTTTTATACTGACGTGGAAATATTTCAACTTACATTCGAATTTCAAATGAATAATTCTAGAAGTAACAATCAACTCTTAAAATTATCGAAGTTAATTGAATCACAGTTAATTAATTATTTTCGAAACTTTCAGATGTTGTTGCGACTTAATGATAAAAAAAAGCACAGAGCTATTTTAGAATATTGTTAAAAATAACGTTTTAAAATAATTCCAAAAATCCGTATAATTTAAATGGAAATGTGCAAACATCTCGAGTCAGATTTAAAAATTTAAACAAATAAGGGTTTTGATTTATTTAGGGTAGTATTTCGGAGTTAAGGCGATACAAATTTGTTCAAAGCCTCAAACCAGGACCATCCTTGGTCGGAGGACCATCGTACGTACACATACTCCCAGATTTACGAGTAGTTCTTATGGAGCGCGTAGTTCTCAACCGTACGAACCTCCGGCGATCGATTTGTACGCGCACCGCACCAGATCCCTCCAAGAACCAGCGTGCTCTGCAATGCACCAGCACACACACACACCCCTTTACGCACTCACATAACCAGAATATTCTAGAGGGATCAACTTTTTTTTTCGTAAGATCATCGGCCTTCTCGATCCCATTCCATAACTATCAAAATATTTCTGGTATTTTTTCTTGCCTCAAGGAGCTTTTTGATCTGTCAATTTTTGAGATCTGTCGCAAACAGAAATTTAAAAAAAAACAAAGTTATGAGACGCTTGAAAAAAAAGAATGTGTCTTTTTCTTTGAATTATTTATTTTTCAATTTCTTATTAAAGTTTTTGGAGCTTTAATTTTTCGAGGTTTGCCATCGTGATAGGCTTAAAAAACGTCAATGTAAGATTCTAAAGAAAGAGATATTACGTATTTTAGAAGTCTTGTGAGACAATAAATTTTAGACCACCATTATTATTAATCCGTATCCGAGTAATCATAATAATAATAATAGCAATAACTTCAACTTAATCGCAACTTCTAGAATTCTAAAAAAAGTGATATCAAGTTTTTTAGAAGATTATTGAGAAAATAAATTTTAGATCACCATTATTGTTAATCCGTATCCAAGTAATCATAATAATAATAATAATAACAATAACTTCAACTTAATCGCAACTTCTAGAATTCTAAAAAAAGTGATATCAAGTTTTTTAGAAGATTATTGAGAAAATAAATTTTAGATCACCATTATTGTTAATCCGTATCCGAGTAATCATAATAATAATAATAACAATAACTTCAACTTAATCGCAACTTCTAGAATTCTAAAAAAAGTGATATCAAGTTTTTTAGAAGATTATTGAGAAAATAAATTTTAGATCGCCATTATTATTAATCCGTATCCGAGTAATCATAATAATAATAATAGCAATAACTTCAACTTAATCGCAACTTCTAGAATTCTAAAAAAAAGTGATATCAAGTTTTTTAGAAGATTATTGAGAAAATAAATTTTAGATCACCATTATTGTTAATCCGTATCCGAGTAATCATAACAATAATAATAACAATAACTTCAACTTAATTGCAACTTCATCACACGCGTTGCTATAATTGTCATTTTCAATTTCTTGAAACTTTTTTTAGAATGACAGAAAAGCTAACATTACTCCGTCGTCACATGATGTATCGAAGCAATTCAAAGCATTAATGCCCATGTACTCTTGCATTGGACAAACTATATCGAATACGTTCTCGACAAAACATTACTTTAGCCAAAAAGTAATTTGGGTGGACACGTGGACTATTTTAGAAATAACAAAATATTGCCGCTCCTGCAGTTTCGCAATAAGCGAATACGCTCCTTATAACGATGAGGATTATGTTTATAGCCCGAAAGATGATTTATCGTATTTTATTTATTCTATAAAGCCTTTTTGTTTTAATATTTAATCAGGGGTTTGCAGTGTACTACGATAAAAATAATATAAAAGAGGTTTTAATTGAAATAAAGCATCTACTGCAATATATGTAAAGTGCTGTAATTATATAAGATTCTATGTGAAAGGATTATGAGTAAACTGTGCATGTGTGTGCGTTTTTATATGTGTGCGCTACGATTTGCGTGCATATTACCGAGAAATCTCTCTGGTGCACATCGCACATAATGCACGTGCAATTTATCTGATAATTTACGCTTTATCCCATCCGCTTTCGTCCCATTTTGATTGCGCTACATTGTTTCCCTTCGTTCTTTCATCTTTTTTTTTATCCCGACTCGCTTACCGGAAGTTTCACTCTCATAAATTCTTCTTTATGACGAAGGTTGAAAAGCTCCTGGGGTCAAACAACGACGATGATTATCTACGTAATTTGAAATTCGTCGTGACTACGAGGAGGAAAAAATTTAATGCGACATTACCGACTGCTGGCAAGGGACTATGATGTCCCAATCATATGATTTCTGCATACATAGATAGTAAGAAATAAATAGTAGTTGAGGGAAAAGAGATGGAGTGAGGGATAGTACCACAGGTCTCCCGAATAATTAAGAATGTAAATATGATAATCACTCCTCTCATCTTGATAGAACAGTTCAGACAATTCAAACATTCCCACTGGAGCACGAAATGTACATCAAGAACGCGCTTTATGATGAACCTACCACATCAATGGAATAAGACAACTCGCCCAAAGATCAGAATTAGTCCACGCCTGGCTCGTAACATCATTCTCCTTGGACACCAGACATTTTTTTCATTTGACGCGAATAGTAACGACTTTATTAATTAATGAACAACCGTATGACAATTACATGATCGCGACTCTTCAATGAAAGGAGGAAAAATTTTAAGGTGACATTACCGACTGCTGGTAAGAGACTATGATATCCCAATTATATGATTTCTGCACACATAGGTACTAAGAAATAAATATTCGTTGAGGGAAGAGAGAAGAAGTGAGGGATAATACCACATTTCTCCCGAATAATTAAGAATGTAAATATGATACTCACTCCTCTTATCGTGATAGAACAATTCAGACAATTCAAATATTCACACTGGAGCACGAAATGTACATCAAGAATACTTTATGATGAACCTACCACATCAACGGAATAAGGCAACTCGCCTAAAGACAAGAGACAAAATGGCGCCCGAATTTTTTGGTGTTTATTATCGTTTGGACAAAATGGCGCCCGAATCTTTTGATGTCATCACGTTTCACAAACGATATTGGAATCGAGTCCTACAAAAATAACGATCGGTATAATCAGGTACTTTATTTTTTAGGCTTGTGTCTAGAGAATATCGCGTCTTCCTAGAAACCTTTCCAAAGACCCGAAGAGAAACGATTATATCCGGGACAAATGGGACGTCAGCGATGAATTCTCTGTCTCGAGGTATTACGACGTCAAGGCGGATTGGATTTACATATTCATAGTTACAGCTTCGCGAATCCCTCGAAAAGTCGACGATACTGACGGAAAATTCTAAATCTTACCAGGCTACTAAAAGTGACGACAGAAATTTTGTACTCGCACCATCGCCTCTTATTCTATATTTTCTCTTTCAATCCCCCATTTTACATTCATCTTTAATTAATTCATCAATTTTGTTATCAGACAATTTTGTTATTAATCGCAAAATATTCAACATCCTTTTTTTAAATTACCATTAACTCCCTTAAAAATTCAGCCAATTATAAAAACTATACTCGTCACGCCGGAAACAGTACTTTGATCGAATTGAATGTTGCACCATGCATACTATTCCATTCCCACGATCATTTACCCTGTTGATATAAATTGCTGCTATCGCACTATGGGCGTGTCAATTAGTCGAAACGTAAGGCGACTTAGGAGTCGCGGTTCTCGACATTGTTCGAGTAAACCACCAAAGCGAAGCAAAGTATCCTCGATAGAGTTAACCTCGGTTTCGTTAGGCGGCTTATCGAAGCTTTCGACGATAAGCTCGACAGGATGGCATTAATCGATTGGAGAAATTGGGGATGCAACTAGAAATAATAATTATATGAAAATAAAAACAAGATGATTCGCCCATTGGTCGAAGGTCCTGGAATTTCCATGAGGCAACAAAGGAGAACGAAAACTGGTCAACGCTACAGTAGGTCACTCGGGTCGTACAAACACACGCGACCTCACGCTTTTATACATCGTTGTGTCGATTGGACATTACGTAAATATGCATATGCGTGCGTATATACAGGGTCGTCCACGCAACGTGTGCATCGTTATAACTTCCAAAGTATGAGTTGCACGAAAAAATTGTATATACAAAAATTACATGGTTTAAAAGGATGCACTGCCTAGTGCATCAATTTTTTTTTATAGATCGAGGCGTTTCGAAGATTCGAAGGACAACTTTGTTTTTTTAAACAGAACGCTATATTTTTTATAGCAAAGTATGGTAGAGAATCGAATTCTGAGTAAAAAAGTATCGACCTTTGTTAGCCCTAAACCCAATAGCTAACGAGTAATTTCACTTTATTACTTGAAAATTGTCTTCGCATAAAGAAATAAAGTTGTCCTTCGAATCTTCGAAATGCCTTGACCTATAAAAATCATTGATGCAGTACGTAGTCCATCCTTTTAAACCGTGGAACTTTTGTATACAACATTTTTGAGTGCAATACCTACTTTGCAAGTTGTAACAGTGCATACGTTGCGTGGACTACCCTGTATGTATATATTGAATCGTTCCTGTGCGTGCTGCTTTATCGAGGCTTTGCAAATTGTGAACAAAAATACAGGTGTCGACCATTGCGGAGGACGCACTTTTCTTTGTTTGTTCTCTGCCACAGCAAATAAGCTTGGCCATGAACTTTTTCGATACAACACTTTTGTGGCTATTTCGATGGACGAGCTGTGTAACTGCTCGAAATAAATATTATTGGTAGCTCGTTGCAGGACTTATTTTTTTTATATCGCGATTAAATCGAAATTGAAGTATTTATCGAATTATTGGCTGGGATTGGTTGGAATCTTGATCGCTGTGGTTTGTTAATTAGTGTTTTTGTTTAATGACGATTTTTGTTGAATCGCTTTCTTTACGTTTATTGATGGAAAACAATGTTTATTTGGATCTGTCAAAAGAGTGCCACGTGTTTTGATGATGTGATTTATCTGTAATTTGAAGTCTGTCGAAGTTTAACGTGAAAGTGTGTGTAAATCTACAGTAATCTATCAAAAGCTTACGCTGGCTTGCTAAAGTCTACGATAGTTCGTCAAGTCTTGTGTTAATCTCGTTTCCAAATTGCTATTAAAATTTGATCACTTGGATTATCGAGATTTACCATGTTCTACTATAAGTATCAAAGCCTATCGAAATTATCACCGTATGAAAAGCTACATATCTAAATTTGTCAAGAACTGATGAAAATTGTAATAAAAAATTTACTCTAGCTTACCAAATTCTACCTCGATGTATATTTAAAATTTTGCAATAATCTGTTAAAACCTCTACCTTGATTATCCAAGTTTACCTCACTCTTTCCAACATTTCTACAATCTACCAAGATCTACGATTTACCAAACTCTATCCTGTCTCCGTCAGCTTTTTACAATCAATCAACAATCCAGCCAAATTCTACTACAAAGATTTTTAATAAAAAAATTTCAGTTTTCTGTCCACAAGCTAAATGTCCAAAAACCAATTTCCCTTGAAGATGACACGACTTGTTCAAAAAATTGTTCGCTATTCACCAAAATTGTATCCTTTAAATCATCCGATGTCTAATTTGCATTATGCAATTACGACAAACTAACGTATAACATTTCTACAAAAAAGCTCCAACAGTGTTTCAACATTCACCGTTCTAAAATTTCCATCTGTCAATTTCGTTTTCTAAATGCTGATCCTTGTCCAAGTTGCAGTTCGGTTCAAAGTTTCATAATTCAATCATCGGTAATTTACAATTCGATGACCTTGAGTGATTACCCAAACCTGACGAAGGATACCCAAGGGGGGTTGAATTTTCGTTCGACGCACGAGACAAAAAGAGCGAAAGAGAGTATCGACATCATGGACGCATATAAATATCGGTTTATTTAGTCGGTCGATCGTTCGACGTTAAACAAACTTACGAATGCAAATGGAAAGGGTCCGAGCAGAGCCGGAGAATCGTCATCAGAATATTCATGCGCCCTGTAGCGTTTCAACCCTTGGATAAAATAGCATCGTATCCGCAAATAAGAACATCGGTTTGGACCAATCGAGCTGTTTTTTTCGCACGTGTGACATTTATTATCAATATTTATTTTTTGTTTTTGTGTGTGCTTTTAACCAAGACCGAAAGCTCGATCGGTCTCCTCGAGCCTGCCGCGTTCACCTGCGAAAGGTTCTCACGAGTACTTGCGCACATAGTGCAGCGGGGTAGTTACCGTGGCATAATATAAAAGCACCGGGCTGTGGAAATCGATTTTTCTTGCTGCACGAGGGTTGTTTGGCAACATTGCCGTATTCCAACTTCCTTACCTATAAATGCTTCGGCGAGGCCGAATGCCGGCCAATTGCGATCCGGCAAAAGTAACGCAACGGTAAGTATCGTCCAGTTGAATAAATTGACGAGCAGTCAATATTGAAGAATTTATTTATTTTTAAATAAAAGAAAAAAAAACGTCCCGGAGTATTTAACGAGTGACCTTGTGCAAATGACTACACTGGGCTGAATTAATTTACGACCAACCGATATTACAGATTGGATTTAGAAGGAAAGAAAATTGTTCAATTTGTCAAATAAAATATTTTCAAATATTTTTTTAATTTATAAAATCGATATTTTGAATTTTCATTCGCAAATCTTGTTATCAGGAAATAATAAGGATTCGATGATTTCAACCATTTGTACAATCGAGATTTTAATTCGTATACAATATTCGCTATGACACGACACGACCTCGTTATCGACGGATAAGTATCATAAACTTTCCATCAACAAAATCACGCTGCTCGGATTTCATATTCTTCCGTGTCAGATATGAAACGAAGTTTGATCGTTTCGTCGATTTTGGGGAGTGCCAGACCCGGGTCAACGAGCACGATTTCACTGTGCCGATTTCGTTCATCGACCAAGGTGTCCGTGTGTCGTGTGGCAACCCTCGACATACCCGATATATCCATCACCCAATGGATTGTAGTGGAGGCTACGATGGAAAGGGTGTAATTCAAATCGCACCCTTTCGACGAAACCCTGCTTTAATCCAGGAATCAAATTATATTGCCATTTCGAAATTTCAAAATTACGAACACAACGTTATTACGACACGAGGCAGCTAATTTTGTTTACATTTTAAGAATTATGGACATTTAATAAAGCTTGCATATTCCCGTTATCCCGTTCGTCAGCAAAACCCTCGCGGATGCGACCTTAAAAAAAATGTATATATAGCAATAAATTGATTTCGAGGTATAAATATATCGCTTGAAAAAATTGCGCTATTTTTCCAGCGACCTTTGGAACGTTGGCTTTCGCTTCGATGAATCTACGCGCGATGAATATTTCTTGATTTATATTTTGTCTTTTTGAACGAAAGAAACGTGGTACGAGTTGCCAAATTGCTTTCAGAATATTTGGAAGTTTTTGTATTTTTTAAGGGACCTTTGTATTTTGCATTTACGTCGAATATATGTTAAATATATAATTTATCGTGTACATTTTTCATCAATTTTTCAGGCTAATGTTTATTTCATATACGTGATATATTTGTTTTCCATTCGCTGCTTTATTTTTCTCATTTCAGGATCTTTTTTTGTTATTTATATCCTTTTTCGTTTCGTATTACTCGTATCACTTTCGATTAAGGCAACGTTCGATTGTCGTAGGATTTGCGGCATGGGTGTGAAATACGATACGTCGGGATAGAGTCGGCTCTACCAAACGGAACAGTCGATTATTCTTCGCGAGTCAAAGTTTTTCGAATATTAGAAGTACCGAATCCTTTTAAAAAAAGCGAGCAGGGACATAGCAAGGCTTTTTATCGATTGATGAATTTGTCAAAATAATCGAAAGAAATTCGAGGATCTTGGGGAATTTGTTTCAGATGACAAGTTGTAGATAAATTAAAAACCAAACGCGATTCAAGAGAAGATTCGAATTCGAATTTGGATAAATATTTTCCATGAAATTCGTGTTGAACAATAGTAAGGATAAATCGTTCGTTACAAGACCGGATTACTTGCAAATAAATTCCAATACAGGCAACAGCAAGCCAGTATTTCCGTGTAAAGTCTCATGGGGCCCTTTGTGGAGAGTTCTAGGTCGAAGCCTCATAATATTTTCAAATGAAGCATCGTGTCTAAACCCACGTGAACTCCCACTAGTTTCCACCCCCGGGAGTGTCCTAATAATTCCTATGGAATCCAGCGCGAGTTTTCACGTCTACCGTGTTTCACGAACTCCTGGCTGAATTCCTGAAAATGTTACGATCAATGTGACGTGCCTCGGGGTCCTTTAATCGTCATAGTAGGATCCTGGAGGAGATTATACTCAAGACTCGTATCAAAATCCTTAGAGCCTCGAGAAAAAATATTGCTCGTAATTCCAGCTGGCACACGTATCCTCAAAATTACAGCACTTATGTGCTCTTAACAAATTCAAGAGAAGATGAAATTCCCAGTGCCTTGGAGAAAATTTCACCTAGATTTGAATTAAGATACGAGTGTATGAGAAATAAGAAAGAAAAATTAGAGGCAGATGGATAAAAAAAAAGTTGGATCGTTGGATCGGGTGAGAGACATCGAAGCCCGATTAGTCAGACTCACCGATGGCATCAACTGATCGGTCGATCTGACCCTCGTTACTTTGTTCCTGTACAGTATCCTCTTGACGAATTTCTCCATCGGTTGATTCCACTTCATGAAGCTGACATAGGCAAGATAGAAGCAGAACAAGACGAGCGCCTCGTACCAGTGTATAAAGTTGTCGCGAAAGAAGTAAATGAGGGTGAGTAGACTCGCGCTGTAGAAGGTGCAATCGCGAAACAAGGGCCACCACGTGAGGGACAATACCGTTTTGGAAAAGATCGCGCACATACCAATTACGAATAAAATATTGAAAACGGCCGAACCGACGATAGTGCCGATGCCAACATCGTCGAACGATACGAAAACACCGATAATCGATGTGAACAATTCGGGCGCGGATCCGCCCGCTGCCATGAACGTCGCACCCGCAACGTCATCAGCGATCTCGAACTTTTCGATAATGACGTCCAACGAAGGTACGAAAAATTCGTCGCAAACAATCGCTAACGCGACGAACATGTAAACAACACCTAGTACGTGAAGTATAACGGCACCCCTTCTACGCTCTTCGAGGCTGAACAAATCCCGGGGAAAGAGGGGTGTCTTTTCCTCCGTATCGTTGCCACCTGTACCAGGCACTTTGCTGTGATGATTATGATGATTGTGATGATGATGTAAAGTGCTGTTGTAACCATCTTCGCTAGTCCCAATCCCGCTTGTACCAACGTTACCAGGCTCGTTGTTGCCCGTACCGGTTACGATGGATATGCTCGAATTGCCGAAACTACCGAACGGCATCGTCGCCGAGATCGGTGATATCGTGCTTATTCCTGGCATTATCGATGGATTGTTCGGCGATGGTCTGTGACCTTTCGTCGATTGCGTCGCTATCGCGAGAACTACGACGAGGCTCGTCACGATACCACGCACGAGCTGTACACGACTGAAACAATTGCCTCCGGTACCAGTGGCTAGGTTGCAGCTTGATGATCCTCCTCCTCCTCTTCCACCAGCACCACCACCACGAGCACTTCCACCACCACCACCAACACCAACACCACCAACACTATCTCTCCCACTGGTCCGCGATGTTCTTCTCATCATTGTCATAATTTTTTCCTACGTCAACTTTTTCTCACCAGTATAGTTACGAGGAGCTAAGAAAGAAAAAACCAAATCTTCGATCAAGCTCTCCCCTCTTAGCTTCTTTTTTCTCCAAGATTCTCGTTCTCTCTTTCCCTCGAGCTCTTCGCGACCCTCGGACACCACCCCCGGAGTCCTTTGCTGGCTCGCCGAAAGCTCCGCTACCAGCTCGAACCCCCGCCAACGAACCTCTCGAGCCGCGCATTAAGGATTTCGTGGATGATGTATCCCATACCCGCTCGTACCATTACCAAACACCCTTCCTTCTCATTCGCCGTCAGTTGATGATTGACGCTTCTACTCTTATTATTGTTATTATTATTACGCCCGTTGGCTGGAATGGACTTTTCAAGAGCTCAGACGGAGCTCTCGATGCGATGTTCCAACGGGGATACGAATCATTATTCCCAAGCCCTCCCGTTTTTTCTCTTCCCACCCCGGTGCACCCTTCCGCCAGCTTCCGCTTAATCGTCTACCTCTCTCTCTCTCTCTCTCTCTTTCGCTCTGTTTCTCTCAGACAAACACACACAGATACACACACAGAGGCACACACACACACACACGCACACACGCACACACACACATACACCCCAGCCCTCGTACAACACACACTCGTTCGGCAACACTACTTTGTGCAAATTCTTTGCAAACCCTCAAAAAGAACCCTTCGCTTCCTTACGTTTTCGGTTATTTCATTCTCGATTTTAATAACGTGTACATTATCGTTTGTTTGTTTGTTTGTTTTTTTTTTTTTAAATTCTTTTCGCGAATCGAACGACTCGCGAATTAGGAGCTCCGGGAATTAAGAAGGATCCTCTTTCTACACCTGTCTCGATCCCCCATCGTCCCGGTACTCCGTCGTCTCCGTATCAAGTCGGCAGAGATCGCTCGTTTTTTTTTTTCTTTTTGCTGTGCACCCTCTTCCGCTTCTTACGGTTCTTATCTTCGTCACGAGTGTTGCCTCATACGCGATGCGCAACTTGGTTGCACCGTTAAAAACGTCCAAAAATTGATAGTCGATTTTCTTTTTTTTTTGTTTTATCACACACACACACACATACAGGAGGAGGAGCAGCAGAACGGCGGCCCCGCCGCGATGCCCGCCCGCTGCACACTGTCGTACACGTATTTCCGTTACTACGCTTCGTCCTTTGCCACCCTCGCGACGCCTCGCTCCACCCTGACCGTACCTCGCTTACCCGTGGGGCATGAACGATGGAAGAAGAGGAACGAAGAGGAGAGGTCTTTTTCTCCCACTCTCCCTCGCTCTTCCCCTCCCTCCCTTGTCTATCTCGCCTCCCCTCTCGTTCCCTCCGCCCACCCTGTCCCTCCCCCCTCTCTCACTCTCTCTCTTTCTCTCTCTCTCTCTCCCTCGATCTCAAACTCGCACCATCTCTTATCTCTATCTTTTTCCCCCTTAAGCATTTCCTTATATATATATATTCACCTATATACGTACATATATATATATATATATATATATATATATATATATATATATATATATATGTATGTATGTATATATATATAAACAATGAGAATTTAGACTATTTCTTTCTCGATTTTCGTACACGCGCTCTCACGCGCTCTAACCCCTCTTCGTAATTTTGGGGCTATCCAGCTTTGCCCCACTCTCACGATCCTCGAGCGTCTTTGTCGCACTGCCATCTATCGTTAAGCGTCGCAACGACTTCGACCAATGGGTGCGATAAAGATCGAACGAGAGAAACGTGCGTGTATACATCGCGAGAGCGAGACGGAGCGAGAGAGTGGGAGAAATGAGAACGTGGCGAGCAAGCTCCGCGAGAGTAGGAGGAGGGGAGCGAAAACGCGAGTCGACGCGCGCGCACTCACTTCGCGAGCGGGCGAACGAAGCAAGCACCCCTCACTGGGCACCCGCTCGATATTGGAGACTTGACTCTACAGCTCTACTCTAGAATGCCACGAGTGCATATATATCCATAGAATACAGGTGTATATATGTATGTATATACACACAGCATGATTGTACACTCATCGTTGCGTATATATCTATATATACAGGGTGGTCCACGCAACGTGTGCACCGTTATAAATTCCAAAGTATGAGTTGCTAGAAAAAATTGTATATACAAAAGTTACATGGTTTAAAACGATGCACTGCCTAGTGCATCAATTTTTTTATAGCTCGAGACGTCTCGAAAATTCGAAGGACAACTTTGTTTTTTTAAACAGAACGCTATATTTTTTATAGCAAAATATGGTAGAGAATCGAATTCTGAGTAAAAAAGTATCGACCTTTGTTAGCCCTAAACCCAATAGCTAACGAGTAATTTCACTTTATTATTTGAAAATTTTCCTCACACAAAAAAACAAAGTTGTCCTTCGAATCTTCGAAATGCCTCAAGGTATAAAAAAAATTGATGCAATAAGAAGTGCATCCTTTTAAAGCATGTAACTTATGTATATAATATTTTTTCGTGCAACGCATACTTTGCTAGTTATAACGATGCGCACGTTACATGGAACACCCTGTATATATAGATACACGCAACGATGAGTGTATAATCGTACTGGATGTCACCTGAATCCACCGAGTCACGTTCAATTGTTGACCACAACCCCCTCGCGATATCGTACAACTAATGCGCGCCTTCACGTATTCGACCCTCGCCTTAAGTATTCAAATTCCTACATATCTTCTATCGTAGTATCGTACTTATTGTTAGAGAATTAAAGAGATTTTTCCTTAAGACGATTTGACTCTCAACATTAACAAATTTGTTTTTATACAGCATCGTTTAAACGTTGAAATAATTCATAAGATTAGCCATAATATTGCAGGAATCGAGATTTGGGAAGAAACGAAACGGTTCAAATGTCTTTTTTATCAATGAAGGATGGAAGTACGTTATTTCTTGGATAAAAATAAATTCGGACAAGCTGTCTTAGACGGTAATACTGCGGCAACCAGGCCCCAGTGGAAATAGGTGAATGACAGCCCTAAGCCCCATGGGCATCTCCCAGTAGTAGTGCTCGGTATTTGGTCAGACCAAGCTATGCAAGGATCAAACTCACGTCGGCTGTCGTCAGCTCTTCACGCATCATTCACTCTCGGTTCATCCGACGACCACTTATCGATGCACCAACGTGAATAATCCATTTAATTACAAGTATACGATGCAAATAATGCAGTTGAATGATAAACAACAAAAAATTCCATAATATACGCTCTTTTTCTTCGTTACTTGCTAATAGGTACAGTTAGTTTCTTTTTATACTTGTTATCGAACGAAAGGTATTCTTGTTCTTGAAATTATACGGTGCTATCCATCGCGTATGAGATTTTCCGGAAGGGATTTTACGTGACAATTAACGTAGCTTCCTGTGTGGGTTTATGCTCGGTAGGATATAAACGGGGATGGAAACGATGAAATCAACGATAGGCACACTATGGATGTTGGGAAATGGCCTCTTCTGGGGTTCGACCGTTCGTACGTTTGTATTAGTGCAGAATACAAACGCGGCTTATTCCCGAGAATCGATTCTGTAGAGCCTTGGATGATGCTGAAAAGAGAGCCCGTGAACGTGTACGTATACACGCATTGTTGTATCATTTTAATTTATCGACGGAGATAAGTCGAAAAAATTGTGCCATGAAAATTTTAAGATCCTGAAAGGAAGAGAAGAGACACGATGATTGTATCGAGATTGTTTTCCATCGAGGCATCGAGGTCACGCGAAGCTCATCGTCAAGACAAATACGTGAATAAAAAACATTTTTCGCCTCACACGCGACAAAGTTATTGCACTTTGAAAACTTAGAACGCGCAAATCATTCTCCTGTCAACAATGGAGTAGGGTTTACACCCTTTAAATGCCGCAACAAGGACAAGTTTGATGCAAAAGGGAGTAGGTTCATCTTGAGTAATGCTAATAGAGACCACGAGCTTTGAATAATTTGGACAAAATTTTTAAGTAGTCGAATCCGTGAGAAACAATTAAAATTTTATTCCCATTTTTTTCTCACATTGCAAGTGGACTGAGCGTTTAAGCGTTCATTAAGAAAAGTTGTTGCAAATCGAGTAAAGAACAACATACTCAAAATTCAAATTGATCCTACGTAAAGTTTATTTGTTATGTAATAAACAAAATCGTGAATTTTGTTTCTATAAGATTTGTTATAAAAGCTAATTGAAGCTTCTTTGATGTCATATAAAAAAGTGTACAAAATTTCAACAGGCTTCATCAACGAAATAATCGAGACACCCATTGTATAATGTTGCAATATTTAACACGGGCTCTTATGGGAGATTGCGAAAAATGACAATGGAAAACATTTTTTCATACTAGCTTGTTTATTCGACTTATATTCATCGATAAATAAAAATGGGACGGTGTGTATCCGATCTCGACTTTATAATCAATTTCAAAGTCAAATGCCAGGAGTTGACAAAGTAAATAATTATTCGGGCAAACTGGTATATTATGGTACACTGATAATTGTCGAGATAAGGTGTAATGTGACAACATATACGCGTGAATCGATCGTACACATCTATTCAAACAATCGAACGATCTATTTGAATAGACGCTTCATCAACTCATCTTGCGCGTCATTGTTGCGGGAACCAATCGAGCTTCCTATCATACTTGTCACTACTATATCGCTGGCAATTAGATATTGACATCGAGTATCGCACAAATGATAGGTCGAGGGTAATTTAGGAGGTGTTCGTCGATAAAAACTCGTGAATTTCATTAAATTGATCGACTTTCTCGTTACCTTGGCGCCACTGGCCAGTTCCGGATTAGGAAAAATAGAAAAAGGGGATTCGCTAATTTCTGAATTTTCTATCAATTTATGAGTACCAATCCTATTTAGCTTCGAGCTATCTAAATTCGTAGAACCGCTCGTTTCGATCGAATCCAAAAAGACTCTCGTGTAAATAAATCTAGGGATGTTTGAACGGCAGCGCTTGTTTCAACACCATTAAATTGCCTCTCGACAATTGCTTCCCGACTAAAGACGACGTTTTGTCTCTCGTTCCGACGGCTATCATTTTCCTTCCTATTCATTTTCGAAACATCCGCTTGATTGCATCGTCGAAATTCTCATGACGATACGAGGGACGGTATATATCCACATAATTAGTATTTATTTTATCGATGCATACGTATATTTCCAGCGGGAAGATCCTTTTACGAAATACAATTGTAGCCTACTTTCGTACACAGTAGTTAATTGGAATTCCTTCTACCGGTTTGCCTCGCTTATAACCTTAGGGTTCTCAATTTTCACCTTTATAGACCGCACACCACCTAGGCAATGTCAGCCCAACTGGGTTATACAACATACATACACACTTTCACACACAGCCCCATCGAGACAGTTGCGGCCCCAGACCTTTATCGATAACAACTATTGACCTAAATACGCTCTCACCAAATACTATTAAATCGCCGCCCCCGGCTCGTCGCTCTTATACATCGTGACGAGAACTCTCTTCTCGGTCCATCACCTTTTTTTCCAATCAAAATTTTTCAAAGATCCAAATTATTTTCCTATGTTCCTTATTTTAGAATTGTTCAATTGTCGCTTTGCTACAAAATATAAACGGTGGTTATACAAGGTACATGATGTGCCAGTATCTTTTAAGGAGGTTTATCTGGTCAATGAATTAACAAACAGATATTGATGAAAGAATCAGAACATCGTTATCAGTATCTACAAAGTCATTTCTTACAATTTCAAGATTCCAGGATACCTTGTTCGTGAGAAATTAATAAAAACATATTTCCTAAATTAACATCTGCCTTTATGGGTTTCAGTAGATTTTCCGTTTATAAACATGAAATTTTCAATCATTGACAAAGAGTTTTTGACGATAATTGCGGAATTAATAAAAAAAATGTCTAAGGAATATTTGTAGAGCTTTATAAAAACGATTGAGTACTCGTGAGATTCATAATAAATAAATTTGTCTGGAATAAAGCTAACTTCTGCGAAATGCGAAAGCTATGAGTACCATAAAAAGTACAGAAAATCGAATCAACGAGTTATCAAATATACGAGAAATATTCAGTTCCTATGTAAGTTGCGAACTGTAAAAAAAAACTGAAAATATACGATTCACAAAGATGAATGAGATGATGAGTTTATAATATATGTCTATATATAACTATATAAACTATAAATATAGTTATATTTATAGATTGTAATTATACAATGTCAACAGCATTCCCAGTAAATCTGTTTACATGGTGCAGAAACCCGTTAATTCATTTTACTGCGCATACTCCCATTTATAACTGCCCCACCAACATACTCGCTAATCCATATTACCCCAACAAGATGCCCGTTAATTATTATTTCATCAAATATTGAAGAATTGTTACCAGTAATTTCTAAAATTACGTCCTTCGGCACAAATATTACAAAATCATTATTGCACTATGACAAAGTACCGTGAGAAGGCAGAATGAAAAAACTCAAAATTGTGCAACTAAATTCAGAGAGGTGCATGTAATAAATATGTGTAGATTTTCGTATAGATTCGATCATAGAGGCTATAGACGAAAAACATATCAACTCCGAGTTCTTAAGCGCCTCCAAAGGCAGCAATATTTAGGAGACGCTGTCGACTTTCATAATTAGCGAATAGTGCAGAGCGAACAGCAACATATTGAAAGATAAGCAAATTGTTCCTCGAGTGATAGTTCTGCGACATCTGAGCGACCAAAGGGTGAACTATTTTGTACCCACCTTAAGTTGGCCGCAAGCTATCGTAGTCACGCGATAATATCAACTTCGTACTACGGTTAACCATGGGCGGTTTTTGCTCGCAAGATTTTGTGATTCAAACAAATCAATATAAGCTTTGATGTCTATATTTGAGGTCCTCACGGCTTGCTCCAATGTGGCTACGCTTGCGACCAACTTCACGTAGATACCAAAAAGTTCACCGTTTGGCCGTTCAAATGTCGCAAAACTAACTCTCGAGGTGTCAACTTTTTTCGAACGTTTCTGATCTCTCTTTAATCTCTGGTCGACATTTATTTCCTCTAGTCTTGATGGATTCGATATTTTCTGTTGATACCTTTCATTACAGTGTGGCCTTAACCTTAAATATTATCGGAACATTTGACAAGTGATTGGTGATGGGGAGTTTAATTACTTTACTTTAGTAATAACTATACCAGTCGCAGAGGTACTGACGTGTATAAAAGTTCCATCGATAAGTTACAGCTATTTTTTCTCATGGAAACATGACGGATAAAGAGGAAGATGTTAATTTGACGGACGAATGTGACCGGAAAATGGAAGAAACGATTGAGGAATCTTCTGCTAAAGACGCAGTACCTCCCAATTTAGAAAAGACCTCTTCAGATGTAAATCTGTTTTCCAATGATGAAACTCAAGCTGTCACGAAAGATAACAAAAAAAGTGAGATGTCTTTTTAATCCACGGTACATAGAAAATTTCAGATTATACGTACACTACTTTGTTTTCACTATTTGTTTATAGAGAAAGCTGTATGTTCATTCTCTTTTTCCAATTCCGGATATTAATATTTTTCAAATAATTGCCTCATATGGAAGACAGTGTTATGGAATATTGTAAATCAAGTACAGTCAATGAAAGTAGACGAACGTTTCAAGTATCAAATATTTCTCTCATTTGCAAAAAATGTATCTATTTAAATGCAAAAAAGCCCTAATTATTGAGATAGCACAGAGGGGAGAAAGATGGAAATAGAAACTTATGCATTAGCGCTTGAATTTTTGATATTAATAAGTTCCTTTTCGAAGCCATCTAAAACTATGATAACATGTTCGCTCCCATTTTCATTGGCTTAAATATATTTCATGGAGAGACTTAGGCAATACAATCTATGTAAAGCTATATATTTATTCTATCCCCTTATAGTCGACATATTATTAAAAGCAGCTGGCAACGCACCAATAATGAAAAGGAAAAGGTGGGCTGTTGGTCAGGAACAACAAATTGGATGGATCGCAGACTTCATTAAGAGATATCTGAAAATGGATTCCAGTGAACGTTTGGTAGGCAAATATCATTCCATACGTTTATTATTAATGATACTTGGGAAACCATATCCGTGTTATTGTTGGACATAGAGATGTACATAAATAATGGATTAATCTTTTTCAGTTTCTTTACATAAATCAAACCTTTGCACCTGCACCGGATCAAACGCTAAGGAATCTTTTTGATTGTTATGGCACAGATGGTAAATTAATAATTCATTACTGCAAGAGTCAGGCATGGGGGTAAAGTCTTAATTGTGCTTTGTTGCACAATACAAAAAGGTGTATAATTTGCCCTTTATATTTATTTGGTACTAAAGTACTGTAAACTCTTAATTGTACCTAATATTACATATACTCAGCTGGTTTCTCCAATGCAAATTCCAAAAGATTGTACATTTTATTAATATATATCGTATGTTTATTAAAGTCAAACTTCTTCGCATCACAAAATCGTATTGAAATGTCTGATATTTCAGTCTTATTTTAGTAAACAATAATCGTTTAGTTGCTCTTGGCGCTACTGATTTTTTTAACCGATGTGCGACTATGCACCGAAGAATGCCCAACTGTCGACGTTTTATGGTTACTCCTCGATGACGACAACGATGATGATCCATGCTTGATAGTTGCATCATGGGAAGATGCAATGCCAACTAGACTCCCCCGTTTGTCTTCAGATCCATTGCTTCTCGATATTATCTTACTGCCGTTGGAACGATGAGAAGATGTCGTTGAGGATGCGCCGGATCTTTTGGAACCATTCTCACTAACAGGCTCTCTTTGCTCACCATCGCGGCATTCACAAGCATTATTCAAATGCTCGATTGGGTCATACTTGCAAACATCCACTTTGGATTTGTCTGAAAATAGTAAAAAAATATTCGCTTATTCGCCAAAAAAAAGAGTAATTCGTTGCTTACAAGCTTGGAAAATTAACTCATTGACTCACTTTCGTGCACGGTTCGCACGCTATCTGGAAGACCTGATCTTGAGCTAACATTAACGATGCTCTCTTCGTCATCGTGGCGCAAACGCAATTTTTTCCACTCTTCCTCGCGTATGCTGCACGTAGAGTGCGATCTCGTGCTTGCGGGAGGTGATTGGAATTTCGCCTCGAACGGACATTTCCATATCATTATAGCACCATCAGCACTCACAGTGACGAGATACTTGCTGTCCGGACTAAATTTGCACGATGTAATTATCGCCGCGTGTCCCTCACCGATGTGAGTCGTCTCAGCTTTTTGATATTCCCAAATTTTGACGATACAATCGTTGGAGCCAGTCACGTAATAACGTCCATCAGGACTTATGTCAAGACAGTTGAGAGCACCGGCTGTCGAACCTTCCAATTCGCGTACAAGAGAACCGTCTAAAGTTTCCCAATAAGCGATTTTTCGATCGGTTCCACAGGTCAATATCTGAACGCCATTAGGACTAAATCGTGCGGACATGTACATTGTATTTCCCATAAGAACTTGCTTTCTTACACAGCGTCTGCAATCAGAAATTACTTACTTTCAATTCACTATTAAACGCTATATGGAAAGCCTTCAACTACCGCAAGGTCTTTTATCTATTACATGTTTTAAACTCAGGGTATTTCAACGTAGAACTGAAATATTTTATCGGTTTTAATGATTTCATTTAAATTGTTGAAGTTACTCTTGTCTTCCCTAAATTGGAAACTAATTTCTAATTTTGAGTAGGCTACATCTCTCAAAGCTTCGCTATCGAAAACAACCTGTTTTACTCACACAATGTCCCAGACGACACAAGTGCCATCCGTACTCGAACTTATCACCTCCGTATCGTTCGAGGATATGTGCAACGACGTTACCGGACCTCTGTGTTCTTTCAAAACATTCGATAATCGCTGTACGTCTGGCAGCAAGCTCCAAATTCGAACCTTGGAAGCAATTCTTTTAATCGAACGCAGCATACTTATTTTCGAATACACGGTGCTTGAAATAGTACTTTACCTGCCCATCACATCCACCCGTTATTAGTTTTCTTCCGTCAATTGTTATGCATAAAGCCGATACAGCTTTTATATGGGCATTGTGAATGGCAAATATCATCTCTCCACTTCGAGGTTTAAATGCTCTCACGATTCCATCATTCCACGCTGGATTTGCATTAATGTATATTAAAAAGTGAATAATCTCGATAAAGGTATCTCAATATATCGCATTGAGTAAGAAGATAATCATTGATAATTCTCGTGTTGTTTACCAGAAATGAGACTTTTGCTACTGTGCGAGAAACACAAGCTCGTGCAAATGAAGTTTGGTACTGTTATGCTCAGCAGTTCTCTCTGAGATTCTAGATGCCATAATTTTATATCGTTCTTAGATCCCGTCGCAAATATTTCCGAGTAATTGCTAGAATTGTAATGTTACGATGAGAAATTTGTTATTAGCAATAAATAAAATAAATAAAATAAGTAAAATAAATAAAATAAATAAAGTAAATAAAATTAATAGAATAAATGAAATAAATAAAATAAATAAAATAAGTAAAATAAATAAAGTAAATAAAATAAATAGAATAAATAAAATAAATAAAGTAAATAAAATAAATAAAATAAATAGAATAAATGAAATAAATAAAATAAATAAAGTAAATAAAATCAATAATATAAATAAAATAAATAATATAAATAAAATAAATAATGACGTGATGAATTTGTAGTAACTTTTGCATTAAAGTATTTAGGGGAAAAGATTACCATGGAAAAGCGATATCGTATATCGTTGTTGTATGACAAGTTATAATGAGACGAGTGTCAAAATCCGACAGACTTATTTGATATATTTCGCACCCAGAGGTTCCCACTAATATTGATGAACGACCTTTGAGTAAAGACATCGACGTTACCGCGCTTCTTACATTTTCCCTCATGTGCTGGAAAAAGAAAAAAAGTCATTGATATTCAAAATCGGAAGTGTATTCCGCCAAGAGACGTCTAATCGGTAGGCGACAATAAAATTTCATATATTTCAGTTTCGTCTATGGATATTTCAGATTCAGCATCAATCACGAAACGCGATTGTGTTTATGCTTACCGTGCGTATCTGCGGGGTACTTGGCAATTTTACCAATTTGCCAGAAAAATTAAAAGACGTATCTACAATGTCCGTTAGCTCGATCGTACCATCGCCAGCTCCAATCACCAATTTTCCATCCTCCAAGAGTAAAATACACGTTACTCCACCCGAGTACAGATCTCCTTCACCGAGCTTCAATTTTTTCTGGTCTTTCGGTATTTTGGAATAACAACCGACCATTATCGGGGTTTGTACAGGTTCCATGTGTTCGAGATTGTGATAATAATTCAATCTGTCCGTGACAATGAACAAACACGAAGCTATTGTGGATTAACGGAAAGAACAGAGTGCAGCAAATTCAGAGTTGCACATTACTTGCTCCTAATGGTTTTTCAAGCATCGCATATTTCGGCTACCTTGTACAGGATGCTTTTAAAATTAAGAAAACGATACTTTCTTTATGAGAAACAAACGGTTACGTATAATACAAAAAAAAAATGTAGAACCTTGCTTTTATAATATCGCCGGAAGAAGTTCCACAATACGCTTCTTCATCCCTGTCATCTATAACGACACACTTAATCGTGCGCCGTAGTTTTCCAACCCTTACGTCTACGCCGTAAACCTTTCGGGTCTCCGGATTTATGCGCCAGACTTTTAAGGTAGTATCGCCACCGGTTACAAAACACTGGTCGCGAATATTCGTACGAACGACCGTCAGGGCATTTCCGGCCGTTTCGTTACTCGCGTATGAGCCTGTAAACCAATAAATATATTTCACGCGACAATTTCGATATTCGAATCAATGAATATTTATCTTTCAACTTGATAATTATACCACAAATCGCTTCATTATTCCGGACATCCCATATTACCACATTTCCATCGTCTTTACCACCAAGACTGACAAGATAATTACTCTCGCAAGTGAAGCACAAATCCTCTATATTGACTTTGTGAATTTCGTGACTACCCTTAATCGTTTTTTCCTCGTAGTCCCAAATGATAACGGTAGCCTGTTGGCACAATTAATATACTTATATTATTGGCAAACGAATCGGTGTTAAGGTCCATGTTATTAAAACAATAACACTTTTGGTCATTCCTTTATAATATTGTTCCATCAATTTAGAATTAGAGATCAATCATTGATAGAAATAGTGGTGTTAAACTAGCATAACGAACATTTTATTGTCGTTTGAGTTATCTAATTTATGGTGGAAATATCCTTCGAATATACTTATTTATGCAAACGACCAAATTGTCGTCGAACAAAACATTGTTTTCAAGGATAAAATCGTCGATTTACAAAAGCCTTCTTTTTTTATTCTATGATGGACCTGCGTTTAATGGTGAATATATATATCCATAACTAGATGCCTAATAACAATAATGGATTATTATAAAAAATTCTGCCTGTAAACAGAAGACGATACCTTAAAACCTAAATGAGTAAGCTGACCGGAAGCGACGAGTTTCCCACATGGAGAAATGCACAGTGCTGATATAACATTACTATGACCCGATAGGAATATCTGCTTTCCAGATTCGATATGCTTGACAGTTATTTTATTTCCCATCGGATATAGAAGATGCTTCTGATCAGGATGAAGCTGTAAGCCATTTTTCGTTGCGCCTACGTTGGGAAATACTTGTTTAATAATTTCGTTATTTTTATTTCAAGTAATTCGTTTGATCGGGCGAATGGTACGTACCATCGAATGCTATAATTCCAACAATTTCGAGATCCTTCACGTCCATTCTTGACAGTGTTGATGTATTACTTTTCAACGATCTATTTTCATCGATGCAAGTGTTATCAAAAACTAATCTGACATTTGCAAACAAATAAGCGTCCCGTCGTCAAGGCAACGCCGACATGCTTGTATGCGCGACCGAGCTGAGCGCAGACCAGCCGGTAGCGACATCTCTGTCCAAACCTTTTTGAATTCGAACGGTTTTCCATAGTCGCACGAAGCCGTAAACAAATTACGAGAAACATCATCGCATCTTCCAATTTCTTCGAATACCTGTCGACAATGTCTATGGAATTGATAACGTAAGAGTAATTATAACTTAGATTAATTAAGAACAAAACTTGATCAGTCCCATTATCGCGAGACGTATGGAGGATTTTGGAGTGAACATTTGCGCGACCTAACCTCAAACTCGAAAAGTTATATGTTCCTAATGATATTCTCGATTTTATAGCAAATTAGATGCGAAATTTTGGTCGAAAGGAAGATTGGAGACTTTCGGAAAGTGGCCAATAAAGTCTAAGGATGGTACTTGCACTCCAGAACGCATGGCTGCTGCTGGTTTTTACGTAGTCGAAGGACTCGAAGAGCCCGACGTTGTCGCATGCTTTATCTGTGCCAAACAGCTCGATGGTTGGGAAGCTAACGATGATCCTTGGAAAGAACATGCTAAACATCAAAAAGACTGTCCTTTTGTTCTACTGAACAAACAAGATGAGATGCTGTGGACGATAGATGATTTGTTCCATTTGATAAAGCTTTACTATGTAAAAAGATTAGTAAGTAACATATTCTTTTCTATAAAAACAACATCACTGCACTGTACAGTGTGAATGAATTTCTTTTTTCTAATTATTAATTTCTAGAAGCAAAGAGATTCTATTCTGCAATATTATGCATATTAGCTAATGGAATATTTAATATGTGTCTATTGTTCTCTTTTATTCTGCGGCGATTTCAATGCTGCACTTCCTTAACAAACATTAGCGACTGGCAATGTGTGACATTATCATAAAATGATGTAAAATACTGATCAGAAATATGCCAATTACATTTTCCAATGTCAAATTTACTCCAGATATTTATGAGAACAGTGAATTTCTAAGGCGAGTTCATTCTTGTTGTATGTTTTCCAATGTACGAACCGACTCTAAGAAAAGTAAATTCACCTTGGTTAGCGATTTGTTCGATTTAACATTGCATTAATGCGAAATGGTTGAAAATCATCTGTAAAAGAATTCCTTGATGAACAAATTGAAAGAACTGATTTTTCCAAACTGATGTATGCCAAAGTTTTGTGATTATTGAAAACTAATTGATGACCAAGGACAAAAATACTGACATTGTTAAAAATGTCAGAAATTGGATATAAAATTGTAAACACTGCAGAAGCAAACTCTAGTGTGTTACCTGATCCGCAGTGGCTTCCTAATATTGCAGAATACTGCACCTTGTCAAGAGTTCCATTGGAGTATTGTAATAGAACAATAACTTTTGGTTCCAGGAGTGCCGAATGGACGAAAGTATAACAAAAATTAAGCTCCAGAGTCAAACAATGGCCAAGAAAATTCCAAAGATCTACAAAACTGCACAAATGAACAAAAACAGTGGGAAATAAAAATTGAGACAAATTAAATAACTTCTACCAAGGATAGCCTGAATCACCCGAATAACAGTATTTTTATAGACGAATCAGAATGAATAGGTATTAATTATATTTTTACTTTTTCACGAATTTTAAAACACTATACTTAAATACTATAAGCGATATTCTAGAAAAAGTTGTGGCTAAACGATACACTTATCTTAATAAAAAAAAAATATTCTCTGAACTGCGACCACCTAAGAATGTGTCATCGTTATTATCTGAGAGAGAAAGAGACGGGAAAAACATATCAAACGACAAGAACATGTTATCATAGCAGAATTATCACTGGGCAAAAACTCCATGAGCCCGATGAAGGCGCTTGAAACTCATTGATCTCAGACGATGGATACATACGGACATGACATGAGTAATTGAAAGACACGACAGCATCTTTACTCATCAAGTAATAAACCTTGTTTCAATTATCACATACGAAAATATCTGTTATAACATACAAAGTGTAGAATACAAAAAATAGACGAAAATAATTAGCGATCATGAAATTATCATATCATTAATTAAATTCAGAGTCATGTCTACCTATATCGTTGATTTTGCACAATGACGAGTTTCGAATGCGTTATCGGCTCAACACGTTAAGAGAGGGAGAGTGGAATATTTCAAAATTGTCGATAAACCGCATGTCGAAAGATTTTATGCAACGTCTTGTATTTGTTTGACCAGCAAAAAAAAATGAATTGTGTGCCAAGGAACCGATTGGATCATTCCCACTGTCAACGATACAACGTTCGAAGAAGATAAGAAGCAAAAGAAACCTTGTTCTAAGTCGAGGTTGAGTGGCCACGAGTGGTCAATTCGGAGCGAAAACCGATAAACAATAAACGCTACAGTCTGACCGAGTACGAGTTTATCGTACCTTTGACAGCGTTCTCAGCTCGAAGAAATGTTTGTATCGTCGTACAGCACATGATCGACTTCTCTGTGCCGCCTTCTCTTTTATAAAAACGCATTAAAATTTTACGGATATATCACTTTTTTCAGTAGTAAGAGGACGTACTAAATTCGAATTTTCAAAGATTACCGTAAGGAACATTGTGTACCTATTGATGTGGTTCGCGAACAAGGAAAAGAAAATTTACTCGTCCCGTATTTTCGGAAAGTTAACAAGTACGTTAAACGAAGAATTTAAAACACAAACATGGAATTTTCTCCCAGCAACTCTTCGTTGGATATGAAGCAAGGGAACTATGTAGAATCTAGTCCTTTACTCGCCAAGTGGTTAAAAAGTTCGGACGCCGGATATGCAAAAGCAAAAAAACGTTGTTGTGGTACGTGATATATTTCTTACTATAGTTTAAACAAAACTGCTATCTCCTTTTCCCTATATTGATAACCGAAAAATTGCATTATACCATATAGATAAGATGCTCTGTTTTTATGGTAATTATAATTATTTTTCTAATCATCTATGTAAATATTAAGACAATATAAACAATTAAGAATACAAAAGTACACGGTTGTTAGAAATTTTTAGAACTTGGTATGCTTAAACTCTGTCGCTCATTCACACGCATTGTGTTTATTATGATTTTTCAACCTCCCAAAACGTGTTAAGTAAACTGATCTTTATTTTCAACACTAAAAACCTCTATAAGGAAGTAAAATATATGGATAATGTCAAACCAGGGATTATAACCCGACGTTTTCGTAATATTAAAAAAAATATACGACATTATTCAATGAACATGAAAGAAAGAGATGTAATAAATTAATATGATTATTATCAGTGCCTGCATCAACTCAGGATTCATTTACATTTAGATGACGAAAATGAAAGTGATTAACGCAGCAGTCTGAATAAATTAAAGATGCGTTCATTAAATTTTTGAAGAAAATCAGCTGTATTGAATGCTTAAAAAATATTAACATTCAATGATAATAATGCTAAAATTATACATAACTAATTGATAAACAAAATTATTGAAGCGTTATGAACAAAAGTTATTTATATATGTTTACCACAGTTTTATACGTTACCACATTTTAGTGATGAAGTTTTTAGAATCGTTAACACGTTGTTCATGAATGAGAACGTTAACACTTTTACGAAATGCTGAACAACATTGATTATACAGAAATGATATAAAGAGGAGTATCGAATAATTCGTACAATTATCATTTATTAATTTATAGTACCGATTAGTCAATATAATCTTGAAATATTATAAGTAGAAAAAACAGTTTTTATTAGAAATAGAAGTTCATGTTATTCTATTGTATTCTATTCTAAAAAAACTGTTGCGAATTACTGTCAGACGTGTGAAGTCATGGTTTGTCCGAAAATTTGATGAAAAGATTTTGATTTATCACAGACTAAAATTGTTCGTAATTTCAGATTAAGCAATATCGTCCCAATTGTATCATCGCTAATTGCAATTTTCATTGATACTTTCAATAATTTGTATGACTGAGTTTCTCAAAGTCGAATCGATGGAGATCTTATAATAGTTTAGCAGTCTCTAAGCAATCTACCAGTATTGAGAATGAAATTTTAAGAAAATTAAATTAAATCCAATGTAAAATAGACTCGATCGACAGTAAAGTACGTATACAAACCGTGCCAACTTCAATGCTAATTATCTTGGCAAATGAACGGTAGAGATCATTTAAATTCTTTAAAGAATTTAAATCAACTTTACCGTTCGTAAACAAATTGGTACGTGTTCCCAAAGAAAACAATTCTATCGAGGAACTTGAAATTTAAAACAATCAGAATAATTTATACAAATTTTATAACATACTTACCGCATTCGCGTACACGAAACTTCAGTATATCATATTTCATATTTTATAAACATTTTTACAATCAACAAAATTTTTGTTTGAACTTTATATTAACATCGTTCTTCTTCAAATACTCAGGATTCCAAGATTCCAAGCAACTCATTGTTCGACGCGTATGTTTTAAATGAAAATACAATTGTATTGTTACATCGGATGCAAAGTCCAACGAGCCTGAGAGCGACGGATGGAAATTTTTCGAGCGCTGTTTTTCTCCTGTGCAAGATGTTTACATGCGATAGGAAATTCTAGTTCCAGGATATAAAAACATAGTCGACTAATTTTCGTTACTAGAATAACCGATAATTATCGACAAATAATTTATTGACCGTGCGAAAAATTCAATGAGTCACCGAATAATTAGGGAGTCAATGCCACTTCCTCGATTCGTCAATTTTATACACGATGCATCGATTACATCCGGCAACAATAAATTCATTTGTCATAACGCATCAAAATATTGTAACGTGCGAGCATTGTCACGGCTGGTCGATGTGAACTGTGATGTCTCAATTCACGCCACAATAATCTCGTAGCAACGACGATAGATAAGTTGACGCGTTATACGAGATAAGCTTCTACAGTTGCCCATACGAGGAAGAAAAAATCTTTCTGACGCGTCGATAACCGTGTTCACACGCCAGGCAAAGTACGCTCCAGTACAAATTCGTTATCTTCTCGATATTGTATCTACGAAGACTTCCTGCGCGTTTTCGAACTTGAATTTTTATTAATTTTCTACCACCGGATATTTTTTATTTGTTTGCCTCGTTTAAAAGTAAGAGCAATATTGTTTTCCAGATATGTTTCATCTTATGTTACACGTTCGACGTATTTCTGAAGGATTATAGATAATAGAAGAAGAAAGAAAGAAGAAAACAAATTGGCAAAAATTTTGTACCATCGGATATTTGTTATTTGTTTGCCTCATTTACAAGCAAGAGCAATATTGTTTTTCAGATATGTTTCATCTTATGTTACACGTGCGACGTATTTCTGAAGGATTATAGACAATAGAAGAAGAAAGAAAGAAGAAAACAAATTGGCAAAAAGTTTGTTACTGTCTGAAAAAATTCTATAGAAAATTGTTTCTTGACTTTGTATAATTCTGAATCGCGTTTTATCGAGGAAATATTGATAAACGAATTAATCCATTCTTCCATAGTAAAGCCAACTGCTATCTTTGCAATAAACTTTATCTTGCTACAGATTGATTTTTCTCCTAGAAACTTCTCTAATAGAATACTATGAAACACAATGCTATGAAACGAATGCAATTGTTTTGCCATTATTTTTAATACCAATGTTCCTCGGACTCTTTGTCACTTCCAGGTTGAACAATTTATTAAATCTCAAATATATTATTTGAGTTTGAAAACAGAGGAAGATGTATACCTATATAACGCACTGTAAAATGAAGGAATTATTATTGGATGTGATTTATCTATTAAAAAAATGAAGAAGATTCGAGCGATGTAAAGATAAGAAATTATTATATTTAAGATGATGTAGGAATATGAGATACGAAAAGGGGATAAAAGCGACCAAAATTATTGTCGATTATTCGACAACGTTTAATCGTAATTACACAATTTTCAAAAATAGACAAGACATCACTTTTCCATAAGCGAATGGAAATTTTATTAATTATCGCATACGTCATCGCAACTGCCAAAAAACAGCGCTCTAAATACAGCATGACTAATAAAACCTAGGTATAATATTGACGAATCAGCTATCGATTGCGTCCTTGATAACTATTGCGTATCTCGTATCAAACCCAATTGCGTATTTTGTCACGGCTTCTGCGTAAATACATAGTATGAAAAAAAAAGAAATTACAAATCCTCGCAATTCCTTCGTCTCAATAATACGTCTCGAAATTTGACAAACATCGATATTTTTAATCGAATGAGCGAGTAAAAGCGGAAGAAGCTAATTAAAAATATGATAATGAAGTATGTTAGATGTACAAACAGAGAGACTTTTAACACTTCGTAACTCATCGAACCTACCGAATAAACATGTAATCTTCATTGACACATGTTTCGATATGCGACAAATCGAAATACCTCATTTTTTTTAACGTCCTCCATAATAAAGATAAAAACAATAATCTATACGTACGTAGGCACTTTAGTAGGAGACAAAAGATTTCCTCTTGCTCGATCAATCCTCTCAATGATATGACTTTCATTAATCGCTAGAGATAACGCACTTTGATCAGAAACAATTTTTTTTTAGCCACCGGGATCGACAAGACGGCGTGGTATTTATTATTATCGATTTTCGAACAACAAAAATCGTGCGCAAGAAATACAAACGAGTTATCGCATTGTTGATTTTTAAACGGGACGAACCTTTCCAAAATCTCAACGTCGTTGAGTCAGTGATAAGGATTCTCTTAATTATTGGCTTTATTTATTATTGACCTTAATTATATTTAAGTTCTTGTACGAGAAACCAGTTCACACGAGGGCTTACGTTAATCCGATGTGAAATTAAAAAAATAAGCCTCGCTTTGTCGGTTGTTATTTGCAGAAGATTCCCGGTGCAATAAAGTGAATAGCATATCTACATTTTCGGTGAAGGCTTGAAATATTTTTTAATACAATTTTTGGCACACCAGCGATGGCATCTTTTTATTATACTATAAATGAACAAGCTGTGGTAACGAGATTCGGGATTTTAATTATCGTCTTTAGTTACTTAACGTTAAGACGTTGCCGTATAATTCGTACAATTATCATTTATTAATTTATAGTACCGATTAGTCAATATGATCTTGAAATATTATAAGTAGAAAAAACAGTTTTTATTAGAAATAGAAGTACATGTTATTCTATTGTATTCTATTCTAAAAAAAACTGTTGCGAATTACTGTCAGACGTGTGAAGTCATGGTTTGTCCGAAAATCTGATGAAAAGATTTTGATTTGTCACAGACTAAAATTGTTCGTAATTTCAGATTAAGCAATATCGTCCCAATTGTATCATCGCTAATTGCAATTTTCATTGATACTTTCAATAATTTGTATGACTTTGAGTTTCTCAAAGTCGAATCGATGGAGATCTTACAATAGTTTAGCAGTCTCTAAGCAATCTACCAGCATTGAGAATGAAATTTTAAGAAAATTAAATTAAATCCAATGTAAAATAGACTCGATCGACAGTAAAGTACGTGTACAAACCGTGCCAACTTCAATGCTAATTATCTTGGCAAATGAACGGTAGAGATCATTTAAATTCTTTAAATAATTTAAATCAACTTTACCGTTCGTGAAAAATTGGTACGTGTTCCTAAAGAAAACATAAGGTGATAAGGATTCTCTTAATTATTGGCCTTATTTATTATTGACCTTAATTATATTTAAGTTCTTGCACGAGAAACCAGTTCACACGAGGGCTTACGTTAATCCGATGTGAAATTAAAAAAATAAGCCTCGCTTTGTCGGTTGTTATTTGCAGAAGATTCCCGGTGCAATAAAGTGAATAGCATATCTACATTTTCGGTGAAGGCTTGAAATATTTTTTAACACGATTTTTTGCACACCAGCGATGGCATCTTTTTATTATACTATAAATGATCAAGCTGTGGTAACGAGATTCGGGATTTTAATTATCGTCTTTAGTTACTTAACGTTAAGACATTGCCTTATATTTCCACAAATATATATATATAGAAATGTAGGTTTATCAATCAAAGTATTCTCTTTGTTACAGTGATGATCGAAATTTTTATAACATATTTTAGAACAAACAATTCTTGCCAATTGTCTTATTGTCTTATCATCGATATTGAAATTTAGAACAAAGCTAACTTTCATTTTTGAGAAATAAAAAAATAATACGAAGCTAAGCTAAGAGCGAATATCTATTCGAGTATGGATTGTCTATCTTTAATTCTTTTATAGCATCGATTCTAAGGCTTGCAATTCTTCTCAGAGAAATAAAAAATTGCCATTCAAAATTTAATCAAAATCTTTTATAGAAAAATCTGCAAATTCTTTGTGAAGATGTGATTAAAATTGTTAAATTAGTAAAAATGTATAAATCGAAATTAAAAATGTGATTGCACTTTTAATTAGTAAAAATACAATCTTCTTTTATTTCGGAAATAGAAAATAAATAAATAATCGAATAATTTGATGTCGCAAGGTTCAAGGCTCATCCGATATTAAAACAAAATGCGGACGCATTATTATATGGCTCTTCACAAAGAAATTGTTTTTGGAATTGTATCGATGAGCGGTAATAAAAGAATGCGTCTGATATGGAGGAACAATATTGATAATCAAAGCGATGCAAACCAAAAATGATTTTGTAATATTTCGAGCGACCTTAATATCTAACGGGTGCCTCGTTTATCACGGTCGTTGAACGGGCTTCCGCGTGAGATACGCTTCCCTGATTCTCCTTACCTCCGCTATAAAACAATGCGACAAACTAAAGACACAAAAAATCAACAAGGTCACATTTCAATCGTTGTTATCCTTGTTCACTTTCGTGAAAAAACAAAATTGCCATTCTTTCATATCGTATACACTTATATACAGGGTGTCCCATTCTTCTTTATCGATGGAAATAAATTCGAGAACAAAAAGTTTCTCATGAAATTCTTATCGTTAAAGTTTCAAGGGCGATGCACATTTTATTCAAATGTTTTTTTTCATCAAGACGTTCCATCGTCTGTTTAAAAATAAATGGGAACGTATAAGTGTTTTGTTTCATCGAATAAATAAAAATTAAATTAAAATGGGACACCCTGTATGTGTACAATATTTAAGAAAAAAAACCAGAAAGTGAACTGAATTATGCAATAAAAGTTGGCTGATAAACATTTGTTGCGTACCGGTTGTTTCCAAGAATGTTTTCTCATTAGCTTTTACGAATAACGAAGTAAAGTAAATCATTCGAAATGGCGCATGCGTCCAACGTGACTAATTTTTATAATCACGAATCTTATTTTCCTTAATCTCGTCCTGTGTCACGAAGTCGTTGGAATTTCGAGAACGCGGGACGACTTAAATTTAAATACTGCAAACAAAACAGAGTCAGGTCTGAAAAACAGTTGGCGAAAGAAGATTACTCGAAAATATCTCAGTCTCAAAGTTATAGGAAACATCAGAGAGGAATAACCTCAATTTTTCGAGTCGAGTATTTTTGTTTTATAATTTTTGCTATTTTATAAAAACCACTTGTTCGATATTTTGTCTTTATCGAACAAAATGTTTCAGGAAGAATGGAACTGCATGAGAATACAACGTTTTGAGGTTTCGATTACGATACGGGCAATGCGGAATTTAAAATGGCGGCGTTGGCGCACGAAATGGCGCACCTTGAGATTCCGAGCGCGCCAATTACGAATTCAAACTTTAAAAACCGCATATTTTCATGAAATCGTTAAATAGCTTCGATTTTAATAAACGTTACCACATACTTACGTCACTAATTAACGATTTGCACCTACGCATATACGGAAGAAAACCCCTGAAATGGACTTCCCGCAATAAATAAAGTGCTGCCCCGTCGCTCTGGCTGATAATCGATAAGTTGGCCATAATCCGTTCGATAGGAGTTTCGTCAATCTCCCTGATACTGATCCAAATACGTCTTGGTCAAGTGAAAAGATGAGAGAAGAAAAGAAATAAAAAGGCTTATAAAATAAAAAGGTTGCTCGAAGTTGATTCGGACGTACGATAAAGCTTGCGAGAGATATCGAGCGATATAGAGCAAGATTGTGAGAAGAAAAACGCCGAATGGAATCGAAATAGGAGGTGGGACTACGGTGAGAAAGAGAGGGAGAGAGAGAGAGAGAGAGGATCAAGATCGAATCGGTTATCTGCCTTGGGAATTCGAGATTTCAATATACATCTATACGCTTCCAGAACGAGGAGGTGGGAAGGAGGGACGGAGGTAGGGATCGTATCGGTGCACGATACATATAGTCCGATATAGTAAAACGAAGAGGTGAGAGGACGATAGGATCCACAAGTGAGATACACCTTAACTGTGCGACACCAACAAGTGGGCTGGCGCGAAGAAAAATCTGACAACGAGTGCTTTATCGTTCGCCTGTGCCAACGAGAAGCACGCGATATACGAACGCCGACAGATCGCTGGATATAAAGCGAAATCGAAGCGGATGGCCACTCAGTCGTACCGTTTGTAAAATAGTGCACAAGTGTGCGCGCGCTCGTCGTGGCAAATGATTGCGAGTGAATTATCAAACATAGACCTGCACTAATTTTCACGAGCGAGTTATAAGTTCTTTTGTTCTATTGCAATTCTTAATTCGTCCGTATCCAACGAAACGTACCGAGACTCGTTTAAATTTTTCGCGCGTGAAAAGGACGCGCCCTCTGTGAAATAAGTTCATCGTTTTGCTTCGTTTCATTTTTCGCGTAATTTATTCAGCCGTCTTCGCAGAAAAATATAAGTAGCGAATCTGAACGATACCGCATCGCTAATCAACAATGTTATCCGCATTTAAATCCTGCTGTAAGTAACCGGAAGCTTTTAACGATGTTTTCAATCTCTCGTGTTATCGAGGGAAGTTATCAGCCACCGCCGTCATCAAATACCGCTAACTGCATGTATCGATCTTTGTTTATTACAGTTTGCTACGTAGATTAGATATCTACCAGAATACTCCTTCGATAATCCGTTATGTGCTTTTCCTCTTTCGAATTTAACGCGCTAATTCTCTAAAACCCAATCGCCGACCTTCTGTCTGCCCAGCGCCACATGCGCGCGCCTCTCGTTAGCACGTGGGGGGACGCCATTTTGTCAAAGTACAACGCCATTTTGTTGACGCGCTGGAAATAACTTGTAAAAACGAGGAAGTTATACAGCGAAATTTTCATAGAAAATGTATATCATCGAATAAGACAAGATATATTCTTACGCGAAGCTTATTAGTACACAAATTTAACAAATTCAATATTTAAAAAAAATGCTATTATTGAAAAGTATGCGAAGCTTCGTTGAAAGAACATATTTTGAATGAATTAATGCTAATATTATTATTCCTTATGATTCCTATTATTTTCGGAACACATTCAGCGTTATTATCGTGACTTGTGTTGTTTTTTCTCCATCACATCGTAAAACTATTTTAATTCACATAATCGCTGGTTTATTGAGAACAGCGAAGTAACATAAGTCGTAGAAGTGATGTATGTTCAAACGAATTATTTAGTATTAGCAGTCACTTCGTATTTCGTTATCTAATGCTTTGATGATCCTATCGCGGCTCGATGCATAGCTACCTTAAATCCTTTAACCCCATTGCTGCCGTTCTAAAAATCCACATGTCTGTAATTCGACGCTATAAAATTCTTCTTCTTCTCTTCATCATGAATCATAAATCAATGAATCTAAAACAAGGAAAACGAGTCGCATACAAAATAGCAATGTCATAACCGTTGATTTATTTTTCCTTGTTCGAATTACACGTGATTAGAAAAGTACCTGGTGTTATCGATCGATCATCATTGCAATAAATAAATGAACAATCAACTACGACATTTTATTTTTAGTTACGTTCCAATTTGATTTTCACTGTCCTTATCATAACGAGAAGGCCCATATCGATTTTCTGCTCAACGTTTACACAATGAGAGGAAAACTGTCTAAGAATTAGATGTACTTTACGCAAAGTGACGAAGCTATTTTGATGACTAGAGTGCTATTGTGCCGTTGACCTCCACCTACATTATCTGCATCGAAAATGCTGGTAGCTTAATTAGGATTCTCAGAGAGTCGTAGTCAAAGTTACCAATCGATTTTATTGCAGCGTATGCAGTCATCGATATTTATTATTATTATTATTATTATTTTACACATGTACCATGTGGCTTGAGTGGAAAAAAGTTGAAATTTTATTGACGTTTGAGTTTGAAATATTTGTAGATCGGTAAACAATAACGACCGATCGATCAAATCGTTGGAATTTTATTAATCAGTTAACGGTTATTTATATTACGATTTTGTTTTTAATTTGTTATCACGATTTCAGGCTCGGGAGTGCCACAACGATGGGTATTTGCAATAATGGGATTTCTAGCCCTCTTCAATGCTTATACGATGCGGGTTTGCCTCTCGATAACGATCATTGAAATGGTTGTACCGATGAACGCTACAGAGCAACACGAGGATCCGGATGCTTGCATAGGTCCTGATATCAACGAGGCCGAGAATGTCGTTGCGAATAACAATGAACGATACAATTGGGACCAATTCGAACAGGTACGAAGGCAATGAATTAAAATTCCAGCCGATCATCCTTCGAAAACGGGAATCCACGAGCCGAAAGAGTGTCCAGCAATTTTTCGAAATACCGATCTCGCGATTTATAATCGAATCATTGATTTTTATCTCTCCTTATCGATAGCCATACCTCGTTCGTTATCAAAGGAAAAACGAATATCAAACAATTCGGTATCCAAAGCTCGATCAATCAATATTTCGAATCCGATACGGGTGCTGAATGGTTTCAACCCAGAGATATCGGATATCTGATTTCGCTTATTAAGATCGTTATCAACAAGAACCGCCGGACGTACCGCTTGAAAAAAATCTATGGTTCGAAGACCGGTGTACGTTTTGTCGTGACAATTATTCGCGTCCAAATATCTCGCTTTATTTTGATTATTGAAACAGAATTGTACGGAAATAAACAAAGAAAAATTGTTTATTTACATAGTAAACTTTGGTCTCGTTGAAGAAACCTCCGCGTGTCGCAGCATCCTCTCCACAAGTTTTTGGAATATCTCTCGGGGTGTTGCAAACAATTGTGGAGAGGATACCACGTGTTGTCGGCAAGAGGAAGTTCATTCGACGAGATCAAAGTTTAATATGTAAGTAAACAATTTTAATATATTATTTTCATGGTATTCGGATCAATCGAGGTTGGACCGGAAATAGATGGAAACAAAATTCGACAAATGAATCTGAGAAAATTCTCATAAAATCAACACGAAGTAATACAACTTTTTACCGTATTGAGGTTTTGTTGTAAACCTCATCGTTTTCGTCCTCCGGAGCAATTTTCAAATTATCTATTTTTTCTCAAAAAACGAAATATCTTTGGGAAAAAAAATGTAGATAATTTTCTAAAAAAACAAGATCGAAGCTTAGACTTGCCCCTTTATGACTGTGGTCAAAGAAATACGTTAAATTGTTGTCTATCACAAATCCACTCAAAAAAGAACAAAAAAAAACAGTCGTTTTCAAAACTGAGTGCTAATTGTAAAAAAAATCGTCAAATTTTTTTTTTTTTTCAAAAAGCCAGAATGAAGGTAAATCTCTCCTCTTTAAAATGACACCGAGTAAATTGCCCTAAGCCAACTACCGGCGAAATGGCATAAAAAACCGTCCCGGTACTCTTTTCAACTTTTGTCGGAAAACTTTTCGTCGCAGTGTACTTCAAACCCAAACCCAAACCGTACCCACGTGTTTTGACAAAATATTGTTTTAAAAACTCGGTTGATAAAAATGCGTCTACATTTATTGTTTTTGTTTCTGCTTTCAGGGGTTAATCCTATCATCATTCTATTGGGGTTACGTTATAACTCATATACCAGGTGGTATGATGGCGGAGAAATTCGGTGGTAAATATTCTCTGGGTTTGGGAATACTCTCGACCGCTGGATTCACGCTTCTAACACCGGTAGCGGTAATGTGGGGTGGCTCAACAGCATTGATAGTACTTCGTATAATGATGGGCCTGGGCGAGGGCACGACGTTTCCAGCGTTGAACGCGATGCTAGCACAGTGGACACCACCAGAGGAAAGATCGAAGATTGGCTCGATGGTATTCGCCGGGGCTCAACTCGGCACAGTAGTAACTTCTTCACTGTCTGGTCTGATACTCCATTACTCACCAATCGGTTGGCCAGCGGTGTTCTACGTTTTCGGCTCGGTCGGAGTTTTGTGGTTCGTCGTGTGGACCCTCATTTGTTTCAACAATCCTGACGAGCATCCTTTCATATCGGAACGTGAGAAAAAGTTTCTGCACGAACGCATGAGCGATCACACCCACAAAGAACCAGCGGCCATACCATGGCGGCTTATTCTAAGTTCACCGCCGTTTCTCGCTCTCATAGCCGCTCAAATAGGACACGATTGGGGATTCTTCACGATGGTAACAGATCTACCGAAATACATGGCCAGCGTCCTGAAGTTTTCTATAAAAAGCAACGGTTTCTTGTCCTCGTTGCCGTATCTGTGCATGTGGATCTGCAGCATTCTGAGTTCTTGGCTCGCCGATTGGTTGATAACGGCTGGACACGTCTCAAGAACGAACGTAAGAAAACTAGGTACTACGATAGCTTCGATAGGACCAGGTATATTTATCGTAGCCGCTTCGTACGCCGGCTGTGATGGATACCTTGTCGTAGCTTTGTTTACAATCGGGATGACACTGATGGGTACTTTCTATCCTGGAATGAAAGTAAACGCTCTCGACCTAAGTCCCAATTATTCCGGTGTTCTGATGGCACTTAGCAATGGAATCGGAGCTTTGACTGGTATAATAACGCCGTTGGTTGTTGGAGAGCTTGCCCCTAACGATACAAAGGCCGAATGGCGACTTGTATTTTGGATAGTACTCGGTGTACTCGCAATCACGAATGTTGTATTCATCATGTATGCGAGTGGCGAGACGCAACTGTGGAACAATCCGGACTACCTAAGAAAGGAGATGGAAGAGAAGAAACGAAAAGCGGCTGTTAAAAAAAATATGAAAGAAATGGAGGTCGAGCAGGGTAATGGTTATCAGCACTGAAAATACTGAAGCGTCCCGCGCAAGGCCTTACGCGAGACGTGAATAAATTATATGGAAACGTTCGAGGGTCGTCTTCACGATGAAACTTTGTTCTCTCCGCTGCGCGTGGATGAAATTGTTTCGATTTTAGAAAGAGGGCTTGTTAATGAAGAATGTTGCGAGACCACTCAGCTCTTGCTGATAACATTTTGCAGGTCCAGATAGAGCACGTTTTAATACGTTTGCTTCAAGCAGTCGGAGCGCTGCGGATGATGCTTTGCCGGAAAGATTATTATATAGCCCATAGCCAATACTGTACCGGTGCCCCAATAGCCATTTGGCCGTGTAAACCAAAAATATGTGCACTCGACACGAAAACCCCTTATACGATACTTATATAAACATGCAATGAACTCCGATTCTTGCTAGTCATTGAGCGTTGCATATTAACTTCGTCCAACAATACTGAGTCGATCATAACTAAAGAATTCCCATCGCATAAACGAAGAAGCACCTTTACATAGTTACGTATTGATGCGTAAAGTGTTTATTTGATTGCGATTATTGATGCGAGAATCATAGAGAAAAGCGATGCACATTGTACGAAAGGACGAATATCTGACTAATTATAAGATATCTAGGGAAGCATATCATAATGTAGAAATCAAAATGAATTTATATGATCTATATGTATCTACGAATACAGATATTCGTAGATTCGCCATACATTTAACCATCTGTTGACGCATGCGAATTTCTCACGTTGCGAGAATAATAAATGAATTTTTGAATAAATTTTATGGCGAGTCAGATCTTAAATGCAACAAAGATCTATACGAATATGTAAATAATTGATGTCTTGAACAATGGATTGAACAAGCATTTATTAAGATTTATTACATGTAAATATATTGAGAATCATTTCTTTATTTACTTTTTGTGTGTCCACAATCTTCCTTCATACTCATAGTCATAAGTAACATGACGACAGCTTTAAAACATTCTTTAATTATAGCCAACGACCATACCACGCTGAATGCACCAGTTCTCGTCCGATCACTGAAGTTAAGCAGCATTGGGCGCGGTCAGTACTTGGATGGGTGACCGCTTGGGAACACCGCGTGCCGTTGGCATTCATTCTTTTTGGGATCAATTTTCTTTTTTCTCAAAGTTGCCGATTCTATGTCGATCCTAGGCCCTTTTTTACATGTATCGATTTACATGTATCGATTCTGAGAATTGTGATTTTAATTGTCACCACGGCCACAATAATGAAGCTATGCGGATATTTCTTGCGACATTCTTTCCGTCTCGGCGAGGCCTTAGAAACGTTGCTGGTGAAATTTTCAGTTGGTTAACCGAGAACCCGGATACAAAAATCGCAAAAATCATATTATTCTTATTTTTTTTAATTTGTCGGTGAAAAGGTGGAAAAACTAAATGTTTCCATAAATTGGGATATATCTAAATTATAATAGTGATATTCGTATTGTGCGGCAATCTCCAATTCCGTAGCCTCCAATCGAACCCTTTTTGGTGGAAAAAAATGTTCCACCCTCGGCATGGGTCGACATTCGTAATTTACTTTTGAGACTTTGGGGGTTCGAGGAGTCAAATTTGTTTTCAATGAAAAAGACTGCTTCAGGGCATGGACCGTCATTTAGCGGCAATGGCACGCACTGGCTCCGGTACGACAAACTTTGGAAACATGGATTTCAGTGGGAGTGCACATACTAGGCCTAGGGTACCTAGGGTGGCTTACCCGATCGGATTAGACATTTGCAGCCCTTGGCTTTTTATGATCGTCGTGATGACTCACTCGTAATATCATGATGAATAATTTTTATTAAAACGAAGCGTATTAATTTTAACTATGCTTAAAATAAAATTAACAAACAAAGGGATTACCATAAAGCAATGTACTATTAAGAGTTTAAAATAACAACTATATTATAACGTTTCAGATTTTGGAAAACTTGGAATTATATGAGATTAAAAAAATTGGTATATCCGGAATTTTATAAATTTGAAATCATTAAGCCAAAACTGTGAGTAAACGAAAAAATCAGGGAAATGTTTGGAATAGAGTTAAATAAGAATCTGTAAAAAGGACAAAATTTTTCAAAATGTTTAATTTTATTTTTAATTATACATTGTTCGGGAAATAGGTGTAAGCCTTTTGTCTTCAATAATTTAAATTGACGTAAGAAAAGCAATTAAAAATGAAGTTTCCGCATCGTTTGCTCGTAAAATGTATTCATTAAAGAGCTTTCTGGGGAATCTAAAATTGAGCAACCAACTTGCTTACAGAGAGAATATTGTAAATGAAAAAACAAAAGTTACTTCTCCATGCCTTATTATTGGTTTTATTCTTATATTTTATTAACGAAACTGTGAAAAATAATGTTCATTTGTAACTAAGCGTTTATACGCGAAATATTGTGCAGTGAAGCCCGCCTTGGTGAAATAATTAATATATAATAATTATTATCCAGCAAGTGACACAATAAAAACACAAAAGGTACCCATTTAAAAGTAGCAAGTTGTAGCTGTTATTATAACGATGCTACAATTAGAATACCAAATAATGAAAATTGATCGGAGGGCGGCACTGACAATTATATTCATAAGCATTAAAAATTATTCGGGTACGCGATAAAAAAAATGATTTAGTGATACGTTGCATAACGAATTCGTCGATGTCCTACATTTGTGACTGTCGTTTTTCGATTTATTGATTACAGGTGACAACATAAGGTTAATTTTTGCGAATAATAAAATATGGGACATGGGTGACATGGGTGACATGGGGCGGGGGGTTTACTGTACAATTGAACAAATCCTAATGACTACGTCGACGTACAAATGAATATATGAAATTCTCTCACAACTGCTTCAAAATTGACTTTCAAATGGTAAAAACGAAAGGGCAACACACATCGGTACGTTCGCTCTCAAAGTCCCAATGATGGCAGATTCATAGATATCGATGGGGGGCAATACATGGTTATACGAGATTCGCTGAAAGATTAATGATGTACGAAATGACTATAATATCTACGTAACCGTAAATTAATTACATAATAAGGAAAATAAGCATGCATGATTTACTAAAAAAGTTCTTTATCTATCTATGATTGTAACGTCATCTTGATGCAGTCGCTAACACGTCGACAATAATAACAATATCACTTATCCTCCTTAGACGCACTTGCAAAACGAGGGCACGTATTTAAACACAGTCCGTGGAAGAAAGAAACCAAATGCGTCGAGGTGGAGAGTCAATTGCAATTAGATCTCACAGTTTTTCGATTCCAACAATTTGTCCCAGTCTATGGTAGTTTGAAAAACTTCCTGCTGCAACCACAGCTCGTAGTGCTGTTTAAATTCGTCGGTCAATTCGACAGTCACCCCAAGTACCGAAGTCACTGAAGTGTCGATGGGTTCGAGATGTTTGTCCCTGTTTGTCGTCAAATATCTGCGATTGTTGAACTGATCGACGCAGGCACGCAACGCGCATTCCTCAGCTTGAAAATCCCACGGTCTTGCCTCGAGATCTAGTGACAAATAGATAGTAAAGATACGTTCTATACTTGATTTCTCCCACTTATAACTAGATTTGGTACTCGAGATAATTTTAATGTATCGTGAGTACCACTTTGCTTATTTTCCATTTTTCTCGATTTTCCCGATAACGGAATATGTTGTTAAATTACTTCCAGATTTTTAAAAATATAAAATCCTATAAAGCGCAAAACCGTTCTGTAATACTCGCACAAATTGGAGCCATAATGATTTGATACATGTTCGCACGAATATTTTATAAACTGTGATTTTTCGCTTATACAGAAGAGCTTGGTTTAAAAATGAAAAAGAAATGTTCACGAAAAAAAGTCTTCTTTACGCGGAATCAACCATGTCCGATTAACGATCTCGTGAAGTTGGTATTTAAGGAAAATAATCATACGGTACTGATCGATAAAGCAGTCAAGAGAATGTTCGCAAACCCGATGAGAGATAAATAGTGCGATGGATATCAAAAGTCAAATGGATTTCAAGATTTGTTGGAGATAAACCTATCAACTCATTAGTTTAATGAAATATAAATCATGAAAACTCTGAACTCGATTCAAGATATGTATAAAAAACATAATCGATATAAAAACGGAGATTCTATTTTTTCCACGAGGGTTTATTTTCCAGACAAAGAGAATGAACGTCCACTTAGCATATATTAAAATACCAATCATATGGAAGAAATTTGGACAAGAAAATGAGGGCGCCCCCTTTTGTGCTCATCACAAATATCTACCTGTAGTTAGATGTTGTTTAAGAGAACAAATTCTTACCATTCCCGTAAGCCCAGTCGTCGTTCAATCGATGCCGAACCTTCGCATAAATTACACTGATCGTTTTCATATTTGTTTTTCGCCATTGTCGTCCCAAATACTTCGTTTGCATTTTCAAGAGCTTGAGCACATAAAGCTGCATCATCGCGTGTCTTACTTTGAGTGTACGCTTCAATATCGGTGCAGATTTGAAAACAACCAACATCTATAGGACAATAAGTTACACTTACAGCAAAATGAAAATAGCGATCGAAACTATAATGTTACGGACCAAAAGCACGACAATATTTTACCATTATTCTGCTGTGTTTCCACTTCGTCAATTTGTTGAGAATTCGCAGTAAATTGATGCACGAAAATACATTTCGCCACGAGTAAGTTTGACTATCCCCGATCTCGAGACTCTCTATCGTCAATTCAGGCTGATCGCCGATCACACAAATGGGAAAATCCAAAAGAGGAATACTAAAAGTAATGCAAATCTTTTATCTTCGTTGATCCTTTTTTCGGCTATGCCTGTGGTAAAAAGAACATAGTCGATTCCAATCAGTTACTTCACAAATTACTCACACATTCTTGGCCTCGATGTACGCTAGGATATTTTGATTCAGAAACTTTAAGACGAGCGGTATACAATTAGCGAATACTAAGTGTTGCGACATAAATTCGAACTGATAAATGTGGTTGAGCTTCAAATGTTTCAACAAAAGAAGCAAAATCGCCGAGACGGCCTTGACAATTATCTCCTTGTGACGATTCACGTCGATTCCAAGCTTCATCGACTGTAGCACGGTCATTCTGCGAAATAATTGACAGTCGTTTTACTCCTGGAAGTTTAGCATTTTACGGAATGGGTGTATTCTTTTTGTATTCTGCACTCACGGCATCTCTTCTGGTAATACATCCGCAAGAATATTGATGCTGTCGGTTTTTGCTTTACTCGTTGGTGCAGCAGCAAGGAGAATCTTCAACAGTGCTATCATATATTGCGGTAGATTCGACAAAATAGCTTGATACAAAATTTCGGTCGGTATTTGTCGAAGCGGTGGTTCGGATGTGCTCATTGGATTTCTAGCAATCTCCTCTTCTTTCTGTATTTGTATTTCTGCCAGTGATGTATACATGTGCTGAAATCACGGGTTACATATGATATTAGAATAATTACTGTATTTTATATCCGAAAAGAAATCATGACCAAATTATTGCAAACAAAAAGATCATATAGTTCTCTACTGAAAAACGGTAATCTTTCTATTGCTAAGTACGAAAACTACCGAAAAAATCTGAACTCACCCGTTTCAAAGTATTAACTCCTTCGTGAATGGGTTGAGGCAAACCTGCCAAACTCTCGCTATCATTCTCCAATTTGTAACCAACGAATTTCAATCGCGATACTTCCAGAAACGTGTCGACGTCTTTTTGCCTAACCTTAGGCGTCCACGGTAGACCCTTGGCCTTGGTCGGTGGTGGTGTCCCCGGTCTCGTCTGTAATTGTGATGTGTTCTGGTCCTCGTAATACGACTGATAAGTTCCCAATGCCGGTTGATCCACGAAAACATTCATCTCCGCTTCGCTCTCATTCGCGCCACTCCCTGCACCACCACCTTCGACACCCTCCATTTCCATGGCCAAACCCGGTTCGTCCAAAGAACTTTGTTTTATTAGACTTTGCTAAACACATACGAGTGAATTGTCGATAAACGTGCAACGAGTCAAAATTATTAGTACTAAGAGAACGTAGACTCTGCGACAGCAAAATTCGTTTGATAAATGATGCGAGGCATTCATTTCAACGATGCTTCCCATATGCACTACCAATCAAAAGCTTTATTGGATCGAATTTTCAGTAATTCGTGAAACATGACAAATTGGAAAATATTAATATCAGAGTTAACAAGAAGAAGAATTTTTAAAATTGCACTGATGCCAATAAGTTATCTGAGTAGTTCAATGATTTATTTACCAAATTTGTAGACAACTGCTTTTGGATGATGACCTTCGAACTTTTGGAGTGTAATATTAAACGTCTTTAATTTGGAAACGTGCAGAGTCCGCAAATTTCCAAATTATTATACTATACAACTTTTGATTGGGAAAGTATATTTACTTTAAAGGAACTCGGCAACAAACCCCGATTCGATTCCGGTAAAAAGTGACAACGATTTAACGATTGTTAAATTCGTTAAATCTGGAATAGAAATAAGAATACTAACACGTCGAAACGGCTTGGTGTTTTTTTTCTGATTTTGTGTCTCCAATAAATCAGCAGCGCTCGAGGGTGGTGAACTTGCTCGCATCGTTTTTGCTGTTTCTATCGTGTCCTCCTGCTGTGTATCAAGATTAGCTTCTTCACGATAGAGTTTTTTCAATCGTCGAAGCTCGTCTATGCCACCAAGCGAGACTAAAATGAGTTTCCAGAGTAGAAGGAGGACCTTCTTCATGGGGAAGTGTGGCGCTGATCCGCTGCAGAAGCAAGTCACCATGCCCAATAGCTTGACGATGAGTAACTCTTGTCCATAAGGATTGACTGTATAATTTCATGAACATGAGATAACTGATATTTACATTGTCTTTTTGTATTGTCAAGTCGTAAGAGAGCATATGTATTAGTATATAGAAAATTCATTGCATCTTTTTATTTACCAAGTTCCTCTTTGAAAGAATCAACGTTTTCCTTGTAAATTGATGTCTCATAATTCATCGCTTCTTCCCTCATTACTTCTGTGATAATGTACAGTACGGATAAAATTACACGAAGATCCACAGAATCCGCGAGACTCACTGCTAATTTTCTCATAGCCGATGTCGCAGCAGTGTTATTTCTACAGTGAGCAAAAGGCAAAATATAATGATCATAACAAATTAACAAAGACAAAGAAGGAGATTGCATTAAAAAACTCACTCAATTTCGATATTTAGCAATTCCACAAAAGCCGGAAATACACCAGCTTCGTAGAGCAACATTACGTTAGTTTTCGTCCAGTCCTGTTGCTCCTTGTCAGATTGTACTTCGGCCCAACAACCTTGTGCCAAATAAAGAATACACCGTGCTGCTTTCATCCTCAGATGTTTGTTTGAAACTTCGAGCTGATCAAGCAATTTATTTATAATCGCTTTTTGCTTGGATCGTTGAAAACCTTGCCATGCAGGACGCAGCTTGTAACTTTCCATTTGATCCTCGAATGCCTAAAGTGAGAAAAAAAGGTTTTTTGACGATATAAATTCTTCTATTTTCCATTTTCGTTTCCTTTTGAAGGAAGCAGTTTTAATTCGTGAATTAAAGATTTTAGCTCCCACAATATACCTGCCAGATATTCCTAAACGTTCGAAAGAGATGAAAAATCCGGTAAGGAATGATAAACTAGCAACGGTCTGTGTTGCAATTTTCGGAAAAAATATTCATTCAAGGGTTTCAGATGTTGTTGAAATTCAAATTTTTTAAATTATTTCTATGTGCAGAAATGGTGAGCTAATTGTCAAAAATGTTCTCTAAAGGATAAAGATAAAAAATATTTTATGTTGAATTTAAACAATATTCAATCAGAGATTTTAGACTGTATGAGATTTATGATGTAATTAATTTACTTAATGACACTCGACTATGCTTTGATCTATCGATGTAAAACTGTATCCATAAATGAAATAATATTAACTAATCTCTTGACAAGTTCAACCGATAACAATTAACCAACAATATCTGATATTATAAACTACAGAATTTTGTTAAAGTACTGAATGAAAAGCATTCATGAACAAAGTGTAAATCCAAAAGTGTACACCATTTTTTCATAATTTTGTATTTTTACAAAACTTGGTCCACTGAGGCAACCAAAAGAGATTCGTGGACCGTAGTGGCTTTTTAAATGTAGGGAATGTATAATGAAGCTGTCTTTTTCCTTCTATCGATTATTACTTCAATTATGTTATTATCAATTATAACTTTTCTAGATCAACATTCGAAACATATTGTATTATGCTATATTCATAAAGGAAGATTATATTTTACTCGATTTAACACACGTTACCATCTTACAAGTTTCAGATAAATCAGATGGCTCTTGTAAACAAAGGGGAAAAAATTACATATACATTATCAGATTACTTAATAATAAACAATGACCGAACAATGTTTCAAGTCGGATCTAGTGTCTTATTCCTAAGTTGATAAATAAATAAAAGATTCGTGACTAATATAATAATAATAACTTACTTTTAAATTGAGCTGTAGCTCGTACTGTTCAGTGTAACTATACAACTCTGCAATCTCGTTGACATGGGTATCGGCATCATCGTAAATAAAATCAAGATCGGTACATTCCGGTCCATCCTGTCAAACCCAAAAAAATCAGATTCACCAATTTTCATAACTTATGATAATATTAAACAAGAGTCAATGTCCAATATCAGAACATAGGACTAACGTTTTTCATGGCATTGGGAATAATGGTACTAGTGTGAGAGAGATAGCTGGAGCTTATCCAGACAATTTTCAGAAACAGTTTGATATATTTTAACAGGAATGTCTTATAGTTTGAGAAAGTGCTTGGTATAGAACTACAGAAATTCGTTTTGTTCAAAATATCTTTGAGAAATATCTTTGGATAGAGTTTCAATCGTTTTCCAAGAAACTCAGTTGGTAATAAAAATTTGTAGTCATCTTCTATGCAGGCGTTTGTTGATCCAAAAAACAACACATTATAGGATGAATTAACTTTGTCTTGAACTCATTTTTTTGGTACAATATGTAGCGGTTGAGAGAAATTTAAGAAGACAACTTATTATCTCATACTCATAGCACAAATTTCTTTCAATTCGTTCATAGTTTGAAAAATATAAGAACAATGAATCGCAGGATCATCACCAGAGCTGACATTTGTCATATTCCTTCCATCCATTCATTCATCTTCGAAAAAGTTAAATAATCATTGCAGTTGACAACCGAGTTCCGAAATCTTTTGGGTTGGTAAGAACATGACAATCCAGATTGATTTCAATTATGCATTAAGGTGATGAATTTTAAGTCACCAGAAATTTGATGGTACTAATTTCCAATTTCCTTGGATAAAAACAAAACGAGAGCTATGCACAATACTGACTTGAAATTATTTAACGCATACTTGCGACCACCTGTATCTATCAAAGCTGTAAAATAGATGCCAACACTTTGGTGCATTGAATTTACGGTTTCATGAAAAGCTAAAAGAACTGGGCGAGCACATTTGAAATATACAGAATATACGGATGAGTATTTAACGTCGTCTTAAGAATAATGAATCGGAGAAAACGACTACAATGAAAATGTCGTTGACACGAACTGTCAAAAAAAAGTGTATACATCAACTGGAAGTGGAAAGAAAATCGTATAATCATCGAAGCAAATTTAGCGACAAAACTCTAATTGGGTATGTCGGATAAAGGTCTCGATAAAACGTACATCGGAATCCAATCCTCGGTGGTGACATCGCATTATGGGCACTCCATGCTTTCCGTTCCCATTAGCATCCATCGTGAGTCCTCCGCCATTTGCATTGAGCAGAGGTCGCTGATAGTAACTCTCGTCTCCTATAGAAAATGTTTACTATCCTTATGTCTCTGATTATAAGAACTACTCCGAATTCGAACACGTGAAATTGGAAACAAAGCGATGATCAATTTGTGTGTTTGTTTATTTTAATAACCTCGTCGGCGAGTGTCAACGGTATCCTTTCCGAAGGTCACATCTATCACCTCGATCATCACGATTGTGTGTAGAGAAAATCACGAGTGTCACCGAATAAAGAGTTGCGCCTGACAGCGCGTCAGACGATCTGAGTGGATCTGAGGGTTCCAGGAGGAGAGCCCAATATTCAACTGTGTTTCACGCAGCGACCGCGCAACAATAATACCTCTGGCTTACTTAAGATAACCTCCACCAATGTGGATACAATTATGTAGAGAGCCAACCAGCATCTGTCCCGGAAAACAAGAGGCATGGTCCAAGGATAATTGCAGCGTGTTGGCTCAATAACATTACTGATCGAAATCAACATTTAAAAAATTGTATTTTTACATTACGTTTGATTGCCATTTGATCTACTATTTAATACTTTAAACTAATCATTTAATAGTTTCTCAAAGTCTCAAAAGACGTAGTTAGCTGACGACATTTTTCGTTTTTCAATGTTTTTGACTTTTTCTTTTTGTTATATTTTCATCGTCGTTTGGTGCTAATGGTTTCCAAATTTCATTATTTGATCATTAATGGTTTTAAGAAAATCGAAATTTACTTTCAGGCAAGCTGTCACCTGGAGTTTTCACGCAACTTCAAGTCGTAAAAGGAAATCCGATTTTCCACAGAATTATTAACCATTAAACGATGGAATTTAGTATCCTGTATTATCAAACGACGATTAACAAACGATATCAAAAAAGAACATGTTCAAAAAGTTCATAAATGTAAAAACTGAATTATTCAGTTTACTGATAAGTTACTAGCTAACTTCAGATCGGACTGGCAGACAGTAAATTTCGATTGTTAAAGAAAATGTTCGAAAAATCAAAGTCGGTCCGCCAACTTTATGCAGACAAATGGTTAGTCCACCTACTTGACACTATCAGTAGCATGTTGGCGATGTTGGCAATGCCTATCCCCTCCGACCCATCGTCCCAGTCATCCATCGTTTACCCGGTATTGGGTTAACGTATTTTTTTCATTCTTTTCAATCATCCGTCAAAAGCCACAAATTATGGACGATAATGGTGTCAATACGACATGACAGTCGATGCCCTTGAACTTGACTAAAATTCGAGACATAAATGATACTTCTTTTGGCAATAGCTTGTATCTCGATTCTGAGTAAATGGATGGATTTGTCGTTAAAGTTTGTCTAAGACGAACTCAGCGAAAACTACTATCAAATATAAACCCTTTCGTTGAATCTATCATGCTCGTTCTGCGTAATCTTCAGTCTATAAATACCCTAATAATACTGGGTGGTTTAGCACTTTGTCTCGTTTTTATGATACAAGTTAAACAAATATATAACAAAAATCAAAAGTACAATAGGTATCTCGGATATAAACAGTATGTAAGTGTAGTAATATATTGACAGAAAAATTAACTACTTTCTCCATGGAAATTTGGTTGACGAGTTATTAAATTTGTGTGTACAAACCGATTTGAATTTACAGATGACAGAAATATCATCGGAAATGAGTAATGCAGAAAAAACTGTCAATAAGTCGGCTACTTATGTGCGTCAACTCAGTGAAGCTCTCACAAGGCATGAAAAAGATGCGAAGAATGCTTCGAGTCAAAGAGTCATATCCTCCAATTAATCGTAAGTTATTCCATCCATTGATACATCGTTATTTATTAGTACTTTAACAGGATTAACCAAAAGAAACTTAATTATAATCTCAATCGTATTACAGCATCGCAAATTCTATTATCCCATGTTGTCAAGTGACATACACTGTGAATTATCCTTATCTTTGCCAATTCCTTCTAGCACCCCTCCTGGAGCGCACTGCCAAGGATCGTTAGTTGTTTTTTGCCACTTCAGAAGTCTCTCCTTCAATGTCCGAAAAATGTCCTGCAATAGTGCAACATTGAGCGATGTTGAAAAAGTCATTTGGAAAAGCATTACACAGTGCTTATATAATAAGCATTTTCAAGCTGGTAAACATTCTCGAGATGAAGTAATTATATGTGCACAAAAGAACGTTTCAATTTCTTGAATCTGTGAAAAAAGAATGTTATAATCATTTCCTATTTTGAAATTTCTCTAAATTCGACATTTTCTTCTTCATAATATTCCAACCAACAGAAAGGTGATAAGCAGATTTTTTAATTATTCGACCTTCTCATAGAAGCATTGCAAATGTAAGTATGGTACAGTGTGATCGCTACTGTTCATACTTACCTTAGCGATCGATTTCGTTGCCAAATTATTCAGTTCTTCAGGATCGCGTTTTAAATCATACAATTCCCACTCGGGTCTCTCATAGTATCCCTTCAAAGTCTTATACCACCTCAGAGGCAAACCCGAACGACTTCTGTTCAATATATCCTTTCCAAAAATTATTTTTTTAATATATTTATATAGGTAGAAATATTTTTTACAAGCAACTTTGTATATGAGATAAATATGAATTGATATTTTTTACTTACTTGGAATGTTGGTGAGACATAGAAATCCTGATCAATTGGAAACGGCATTTTGTAGTTGATATTGTGAATGAGCTTCCAACGTTTCGTTCTTATGGCTCTCATAGGATAGTACATTGTAATCTCATGGTGATTGTGGCTCGCATATATTGCCGCATCTGCTTCCACCGGTTCTGTTAAAAACGCAACGCATTATCGACATTTCAAAATTTCATATTTCATCCATCGAAGTTGTTACATTGGATCTCACCTTGAACCAGGAGAGGTAAAAGCGACTTTCCTGTTAAAGACGAATAAGGAATTTCGTTGTTTTCAATTGTCTTCTCGTCATCGACAGTTTTTATGTCGTACCAGTCCAATATCGTTGGTACTATATCCAACAACGAAGTCAGACTGTACGTCACCTGATTCCTCCGATCAAGGTGATATGGTGATGAAATCATCATTGGTTCTGCCATTCCTGAATCATAGAGATTCGTTCGTCCATTTGGAAATGGTATTCCATTGTCGGACGTATAAATCACAAGAGTACTATCCTTTAAGCCAGCCATTTCTAGTTCCTTAAGGGCTAGACCTACGCCTGAAATAACAGACTTCGTCATTGTATCCAAATTGATATTCTCTTTTGTATTCAAGTTTATTCTAGCTTGAACCTTTTTTTCCCTAAACCTCATTCAGCAGACAAAAATGTTTACAGTCATTTGGTTTAATTTCCTTACTGAGATTCCACACGCTATGTTTGAGAGATTTAACGGCTTTGTAATAATCAGGTTGATAAGTACTGTATACTGCAATTACTATTTCACCAAAAAGAAGATATTACATTTTGTACTAAAGACAGAGCCTGAAACACAGTTTTTGTTTTCTAACTGCAAATAATTTCCAATTATTTAATATTATTATTTTTTAAAATGTATTTTACGTTTTGCGTATAATGAATTTTGCAGATTTTAACCCTATCATGAAGTATTCAAATTATGATAGTATTGAACTTTCGGTTGGGAATGTATATAGAGACACATCGACAGTGTTTTCAACCAATGGTCAGTAATAGAAATTGTACTGCAAATTTTTTGGGGACTGTGAAAAGTTAGAATTCCAGAAGAATTTTGCGGCTGGAAAAAACCGTAATGGAGAAAGTAAGTTTTTTTTTATTGGAATGCCAACAATCTTTGGAAAGATGGTTTGAAAATAGTGTCTATCACTCCGGACCTCATACAAATTTTCCATAGAATGTTACAATTCATAAGAGATTCCACCAGAGCTTCCTCGACCAAATAAAAATGACTATGGTTCAATCAATAATTCAAAGAAATCATTACTTCAAAGAATCAGATTTGAGTTTAACGAAAATTGGAGTGTCTGATTTGTAAATAAAACGCGATTACAATTTATGTACTGATATTGTTTCAATACCTTGATCGAGTCGAGATATTGTTGTATATTGGGCAGCGATGTCGCGTCTCGCTGCTTCTGTGTCTGGAACGTAATACGGCACTTTGACCTGTTCCCACTGATAATAAATCGGATTCCAATCTGGAATGATACCCATTCCTTCGTTTCCATTGCCAAATTTCTCACAGAAATTTCCATATTCTGGATTCGAGTGACCACAACGATGAGGATCGTGAAAAGCCACGAACAGAAAGAAAGGCCTGAACGAAACGAACACCAAGATCACTTAAGAAAGCTTATTGAATTAATCAATGATAAACAATTATTCGAACCACTTTACTGCGAACTGTTCGTTGATAGAAAGTCTCTAATTAGGAGTTTGATGTTGGTGATGTTTCTTCCTACTTGAAGTATTGAATTGTTCTCTTCGGTCTGTGAGTAATCAAAAGGATAAACACTCTCGGGTCCAACATGTTTCTTTCCTATGATACCGGTTCTCACACCGTGTTGGGCTAATATTTTCGGTAAACTATTGACATCGTCAAACGAATTGAAATGATGTATACCGTGATGCAAACCGTACATTCCATTCTGATGACTTGGCAAACCCGTCAATAGCGCTGCTCGACTGAAAACAATTTATTTTAATTTGGTAATTTATGCAGCAAAAATAAAAATAACTAATATTGAGAAGTTCAGTTACCTTGGTGAACAACTGCTCACAGAAGTATAGGCGTTGTTAAACAACAAACTTTCCTTTGCCAATTTGTCCAAATTTGGTGCTTGGCATATATTGTTTCGGTAGGCTCGCATCTCAAAACCCCCATCATCCGCTTTAATTAGATAATTAATCCATGTGAATAGCCATCAAAATACATTTGAATATATTTATAGACACAAGTATTCATTTACCAACTATTTAATTATACATTATTTTCGCATCAGTCATGACCTTAACTTGGCGTCCAAAATTTAACATTACTAATGTATGACAGCATTAAGAATTGTTAGTTGCAATACAAATAAGCCATGTGGGAAAGAAATTCCGATCTAGTGATAAATATAACGATTGTTAGCAATTTATTCACTCATCCGAATATTTGACTTTTTAGACCTTGTAGAAAATATTTTCTTGCAGAAAATTATGAATATGAAACAACTTTGTTTTAACTGTTTAATTTTAATTTCGTATGCTACACATATATACAAACATTTACAATACTGCACGAAATGTTTCTAAATAGCAAGAAAAACAATTGATTGGAACGTGTCAATTTAAGTGCCCGATTCCCGTTCAAAAATCTCCCGCGTACAATGGCGTCGTATGAATATGCGCATGCGCTTTGCGCACGGAGCATCTCTTCACACCAGAATTAACCACATACAAAATGAGAATACGAATCATTTACTTTTTTTTTTTGTTTATTCATGATCTTACCGAGAAGCAACAAAACATTTCGAGGTTTGACGTTTGTGAGTGCGAGAACCGTTTTTGCATAATCGTCAGCTGCAAAACTGAACAGACACAGCGTTATTATGAGAAGATTATCGAAGTATCTTGACATGTTTAGGCAAGAGCCGGTGAACACAACACCGTAGAAATGCGTCGATCAATGTCTTTGCGTACGCCACGTTCCAAGCAGGGGACTTTGGTACAAGAACGTCTGCGACGTGTGAGCCCTCGATCCGCTTCCTTTCATTTTACTTTTTTTTAATTTCTTTCTGTTCACCTCGAGGCCCTCGACGAATCACGTCTCTCGGTCCATTTATTCCCGGCAAAGATTTGTAAGTTCTCGCATTCCAATACAAGCATTAATATTTGTTCTACGAAAAAACAGAAAAATTAATTGCGACAGGTTATGATTTTATGTTTAGACGACGTTTGTGCATCGATTGCGATTTCTAACTTCTTTTTTTCATTCGTGTGTCAAAGTATTTTCTTTGTTAGTGTAATATGCGATCCTATTGAGTTTTATTTTCAATATTTAGATCACTGGGCACAGTGGGTTTCACGTTCGCTGTACGTGTCACCCTTTCGTGAGATAATTAACGGGTTGCCGCCTTTCACGTGACGCCTAATTTTTAAAAACACTCTCGAATACCCTGATGCGAAAAATAGACAGATTTTTTTATTAAGTTTTATTTTTACGAGGAGAATTATTTTGGTCATTGAGTGTTTCTCGCATATAGTTTATTTGGTTGGTTTGATGAAATATTTTTAAGAAAAATTCAATTTACAGAATTTGGTGACATAAGTTCCATCATGGCTCAAAAAATCATTTGCTTATTCGATGTTGACGGTACACTGACGGAGCCACAACAGGTAATATGCATTGAATGATTTTATCATAATAAGATTTATTTACAAACATTTCATGTACGTTGACAGGAGAAGACTCGTGAAATTTTTATGTGAATTCAAACTGGTACAAAACCACTTGTTTACAAACTTTGATAGACAGGAGTTGGCACGAGCTCCAGATGTTTTTTTAAATTAATCTTTATCTTTTGTTGTTAAAGGATCGTATGGACCGGTCCAAAAATTGTTAGACATTCGGTATCCGATTATAATTTGGAACTGCCATTTATGAGAATAGAATTTATTTTAAGCACAAATTTTATGAGACAAGAACGAATCTCTCGGTTTTGTAGTTATCCATGAGATTTGGTGAGTCGAAGAATTAGTACTTCCAGTTTTGAGACGAATGGAACGAACAATATGAAAATCTTATTTTGAATGTTTTAATGGTCAAAATGTCTAAATGGCATTGAAACAAGATTTACTATATACTTACAAGATTTTATCTAGACGTTAGCTTAAAAATTTCATTGAGATATTTTCTAGATGTTTTTTCAAATCAGTTCTGTGAATTAGTGTTTAAATTAGCGTTAAAATCTGTAACAAAGATTTCTTTCAATTGTAATTTTTTGAGACTTCGCATACGACTGGTTTTTAAAACTGATGTACATCATCGTTGATTATATCGACATGTACGTTATATAACATCTTGTATGTTGCGAAGGCCCTGATTTTTTGCGCCAATTTAGTTTAATTCAGATATAATGGATTGGAAAAATTCGTTGCCTGTAACAATCCATAGAAGTATACGTTTACATGCAATTCAATTATCAATAGGCAATGGACTCAAGCATAGAGCAGGCAATTTTCGATATAGCTAAGAAGGAAGGCTTCGATTTGGGCGTAATCGGAGGTTCTGACATAGAAAAGATCAAGAGGCAACTGGGTGGAAACAAAATATTACAAAAATATAAATACGTTTTCGCCGAAAATGGTCTCATAGGGTACAAGGATGGAAAGCAGCTTCCTTCGGATGTAAGTTGAACCTCCTACTTTGGTACATGTTCTTGATTTTCCAACCATACTCAATATTTCGTTCGTTTCTAATTTGTCCCCATAAACGACTATATTCTCCATCATGGCTCATCATTAATTATTGTTGATTTGTTATTTCCAGACAATCCAAGGCTTTATCGGCGATGATGGCCTCCAAGAATTTATCAATTATTGCTTGACCTACATCGCCGAATTGAAATTACCTTTCAAGCGTGGTACATTTATCGAATTTCGCACTGGTATGCTGAATATATCACCGGTCGGTCGCAATTGCAGCCAGAAGGAGAGACTTGAATTCTATGAGTACGACAAGGAACACCAGATACGTGAACAATTCATACACTCGTTGAAAAAAAAGTTTCCCGATCTGGCTCTGACTTACAGCATAGGTGAGAATAATTATCACGAAGGTGACAAATTAGAACTCTATTAGAACTAGAAGTGTTAAAGATTATCGGCTTAGACTCAGGATCCTCTGTTGAACATAATTGTGGAAAACCGAACAAAGAACAGTTCGTGTTGTTCCTATTGATCTTGTTATTTTACAACTTACGAAAACAAATCTTCAAAGACCGCGTACAATTCATAGTTTTTATTCTTTGTAACAGGTGGCCAAATATCTTTCGATGTATTCCCAATTGGTTGGGACAAGACTTACTGTCTTAGGCACATCGACGAATATGACGAGATACATTTTTTCGGCGACAAGACCTACGAGGGAGGCAATGATTATGAGATTTATGAGAGCGATCTGACGATCGGTCACCGTGTCACAGGACCCGAGAGTCTGCTCAAAGAGCTCAAAGTTTTGAGCGCCGTTCTGGGTGAAAGACGCGACAACGAATAGTTGCGCATAGATATAATTTCGGGTATTGTCAAAACTCGTCGTTCGCGACTTTCTTTCATTCCACCAGAGTCCCAGATATGTTAAATTGAATTCCGATTCTCAATGTCTTGGTGACAAACAAAAAAGAATTTAAATGGTTTATCATGGTGCGTTGTATTTTATGTACATATCTAAAGACTAAATATATAATATACATTAAATCCATTATTTTATTCGTCACAAAGATAGAAACTATAACAACATCGCAATGTAATGTTTCTTCAAAACGACGAGTAACGAAAAATAAAAATGTAAAGAAACAACGAAAAACAAAAGAGCGATCATCCCGCAGTAACATTACGATCACCGAGTAGCATTTTTAATCTAGCTGACGCGTGTTACTGACTCTGGACGACAATTCCAAAGTCGACCAGGAGAAAGAAACAAGAATTAAAAAAATAACGCTGTTGAAACAAATAGACGGATGCACAGCATCGATCACTGCTCCCACATACAAAAAATGTCGATATTGCACCTATTCCATATTATATTTATATATATATATATATTTATCATAAACTAGATAACAATAGTCAAATAATCAATATACTTTATCGCCGACCGAGTCTATTTCATTTTGCCTCAAAAAATGTGCAAATCACTGTTCAAGTTTTGTCTTCAAAGCTCTAATAATCGTTTAGAAGAAAATTGGGATCAAAAAATGCACCTGTCGCATTCACATTCGCTGCTGTTCTGTAAATAACTTCAAACTGTAGATTGTTTCAATGAAATTAATGACGCTCGAGGATATAAAAACAAATGATGTTTCCCTCGCTCTTCTACCTTAACCCTCAGAGGCCTGAGTATTTTCAAGCTTATGTGGTTCGCAGATGCATAGGCTGACGCATATATGCGTCCTTAGAGCTCAAAGGGTTAAGGGGGCAACGTAATTTCTAATTTAGTTTTGGCTCATGTTCACTCATCGACACAACTACACACGGGTATATTGCCCCTCTTTACAGTTTTATAACAGATATAAATATATGTTGTTCTCTCGTCACAGTAAACAGGCAGTCTTTAAACTTGGTCTTTGGAAGATTTGTGAGAAGACATCGGGTAAAAAAATGCCAATCAACGAAAACAAAAAAAAGCGATGATCCTTCATACGCCTCGGTAAACAGGCATCCGCTTCGCTGCAAAGGCCGCAAGTCCTTCCAGGCGATCTTCCGTATCCAATAATTGACTGTAGCATTGTTTCTCGATCTCAAAGCCATTCTCGATCGGCACCTCGATACCTTTCGTTATCGCGACCTTCGCCATTCTGAAACAATGTTGAAGAAAAAAAAACAAGTATATTTAACAATATGATTATGAAGAGAATAACACAAATAAAAATACGAGATCGTATAAATGGATAGAAAGAAAAATACGGCATTAAAAAATAGATAAAAATCTTTCGATCGCGCGATGCTATTTTGGGAATGATCTCTGGCGTCGATTCGTATCGAACAACGCGATTCATAGACCAAGAGAAATGGTGATTACGTAGGCTAATGGAGATAACTCATTCCCAACAATTATACACATTGAATCGTATATCGTTGTGTGGACATATGTGTGTACATTGATCCGTCGAAACAGTCGTCGAACCAATCCTTGTATATTTGCCGGTCACTGCCGCAGTGTGTAAGATAAAATCATCATAGACGAAGATATAAGTGATCACATGGAGCTTACGTAATTCACTCCAATCACATAATAGAAAATATCTTCACGCACTTACAGGCTTTTTAATGAATGCTTATTTAACAGGATATTTTGTTCAGTCGTTTGTCAACTTTACCTGCGATTATCTTTTGACTTTAATGAGCGAGATTTGGTGCCGAGGAACAAAAAAACAAGAAAAAAAAATACTTATAACGTTTTGAACGGTCGGAAAATTTGTCTTTGAATTTACAACAATATTTATCAAGATAAGATTTGATACTGATGTTTGGTCAGTCCGAAAGTAGTGGAAATTACATCAATAATTAAGATAATATCATGTGTTTTTGAACAATATTGAAAAAGATGTAAATTTCAAGTCTCGGCATTCGCATGAATCTTAATACAAATCAGCAACAGCTCAGATCTTTATACTTGTTGAATTACAGAAAAGATGTACAGCATTTTTGTTTTTAAGCGTTTTCAAAGTTTTCAACTCCATTACAAAATAATCGCAACAGTACTTTTGTATCGCGGGAAAAGAAAAAAAAGATTACTACAACTATATTTTACTACATGTTCAATACGAATAGCTCGAGGATCGTAGAGTACAGTTTGTTCAGCTGGTATCGACACGTGATGAAACTATATTTGAGAGAAAAAAATTTCCATCACGTGCGATTTACTCGCTATAAAAGCTCACCTTACGCCGATTGGGCCATTCGGCAAAATTTCACGCGCTATCGAAAGGGCCGCCTCGTAAGCAGCATCGCCATTCTTATTCTGGTCGACGGCATGATTGACGAGACCAATCTTACTGGCCTCTTGGCCATCGACGATTCTAGCTGTATAAATGAGCTCTTTGGCAATGGCACTACCAACGATTCTCGGCAATCTTTGTGTACCACCGGCGCCCGGTATTATCGCCAATTTCGTTTCGACGAGGCCCATTTTGGCTTCTTTGGCGGCTGTCCTTATATCAGCAGCGAGGGCAAGCTCAAGACCACCGCCCAGAGCAAATCCATCGATCGCCGTTATCACAGGTGTCGGCAACGATTCCACCCGGCACATCAAATCTCTCAAAGAGTCCACGAATTCCGATACCTCGTTGCTCGTCATTTTTCCTCTCTCCCGCAAATCAGCACCAGCGCAAAAGATCTTCGGTATCAAGCTACGCATTATCAGTACGCGAATTTTCTCATTCTCTCGAACGGTATTGAGCGCATCGAACATCTGAGTGACTAGCCTTTTTGCAAATGCGTTTTTTGCCTCAGGACGATTCAATCCGAGGACAGCTATGCCATTGTCCTTGCCGTCGAGATACTTGAGTATTATCTCCCGTGGCTCGTCTACTCTCTCTTGTGGCTTTGTCTTGGTCGTGAAAGTTCGAAATTCGACCAGCTTTCTTCCAACTCTGTAAGACGACGCTGTCAGCTTGAACTTTGACGCTATCGAAGCCATTACTATAATCTTCTTCCTCTTTTGAGTGTCTTTCTTTTTTCGTCCTCGGCTTATCCGTAACCCGGATAACAGTGTACGCTCTTTATCTACCAACCAGTGATCAAAATATTGTTTTTTCCTGTAACAATAAGAATTAACATTTAAACAGTATTTTAATATTTAAGGAAACACAAGATTCAAGAGTTTTCAGTACAATGCAAGTGAAAGGCAGACTCATCACGATTTCTTGTTCGTCGTTACTTATCTTCTATCCAATAACATTCAGCCTGTACCAAGTCCACTTCTCCAATCGATAATAACAATATTTTAATATTCATGGAATGTCAAAATGTTTGTGTATAAAACAAAACATCATTTTTTGAGAAGATTTTTTGACCAATCGCATGATTAAAAACTTATTCTCTTGTATCGTTATAATAAAATACGAATAACGTGTTTTTTTTCTCAACATTAAAAATGTAATTTGCGCCCTAATATTTTGATTATAATTTAATGAATCGATTATCCTACATGCACTAACGACAAGAATATTGTAAACAATCTTCTTCCTTCGCCATTTCTGATTAATTTTTTATCAAGACAAAAAATTAGCAAACTTCTACCACAATATTTTTCTTACACAACTACTTCACAATTAAAAATTCTCCATTCTCCCAAATAATATAAACATTTTTCTAAACGCTTCAAATAATTATTCAACTATTAATTAATTAATTTATAGTTGAATAATTCAACTATTAATTAATTAATCAATTAATAGTTGAATAATTATTTGAGAATTCATTTTAAAAATAGCAATATAATTACGTTGCTATTTTGATTACAACGTTAAGTCCCTTCCCAATAATTATTTCAAAAGTTTTAATCGGTTTTTACTCCTAACTCGTTTCTTTATCCGTTTCTTTACTTACTAAAGATTGTCACGATGGGGCAATCGATGTAGATGTTGCGTACGTGAGTCAGAGGATCTTCTCAACTGCTACGCTTCCTTCTGTTGGACATAAGACATTTATTTTTTACTAACGGACTGTGAATTCATGTTTTATACACAGGCTTCCTATATATATAAAATTATACATATATATACACACACACACACACATATATATGTGCGTGTGTGTGTGTATATATGTATAATTTTATAAAAGTATAGAATATATATATATTCTATACTTTTATATCGACACACACACACACACGCACACACACATATATATATATACACACTAAACCGGACAGTATAAGTATATATACACACATATATATATGTGTGTATATATATATATATATATATGTGTGTGTGTGTCGATATAAAAGTGTAGAATATATATATATATATATATTTGTGTGTGTGTGTGTGTGTGTGTGTGTGTGTGTGTGTGTGTGTGCGTGCGCGCGTGTGTGTGTGTGTGTGTGTGTGTGTGTGTGTGTGTGTGTGTGTGTGTGTGTGTATGCGTGTGTAATACTTACATAGCCTGTGTATGTACAATATATGTCGTCGGGGTAGAGCGTAGAGCTGCAGTGAAAGTTTCGAAAACGAAAGAGCCTTCGCGCGGCTGTAACAACAACAAGAGATTTGTACGCATGTGTATATGGGGCATTTAATGCAAAACCAATCTGATCGATAGACACTGTCTCAGAATCGGTTTAAACCTTCCAAAATGTTTTCTTTACTGGTTATTTTTAAACAAAGACGAGTTTCGATTTTAAATAACTAAACCAATTTTACATTGTAAGAAAAAATCTTGAATATAAATCAATGAAATCGAGGTTTAAACGAGGAAATAGCAATCATGTATCAGTTTATAGACCGAAAGTTAAAATATACCGGAAAATAATTAATTCTTTGGATTTGAATCGAGTTCACAATTTTTAAAAGTATTATTTTTCTTTGTTTTGGAGAAATTCGGCTCATTTTTTTTTTTTTTTTTTTTTTTTTTTTTCAAAATTTTATAATGTCTGTGGTCGTGCAAATCTTATTAAGGGATGGAGTTTGTGCTTGGAAGGGAAACATCTTTTTTTTTTTTAAGATTTATTCTGCTACTTTTTTCATGGTATGTAAAAAAAAGGGTTGAAACAAAATGCAAAAATTTGCATTTATTGTTCATATTGCACTTCTTTCGTACGTTTAAGTTTTTTACGCGTACTTAATACTCGGATAGTCACGAATTCCGTGAATACTAATGAATACTAATGGTTTCGAGTAAAAATATTCCAGAAAAAAACACGTAGGTATATTTATAACCTTAAAAAAATTAGAAACTCGCACAATTTTAACAGATTCGGAAATAATCAGGGCGATTTTACGTGGAATGCTCCATATGTACATGTCTACACGATAACAAAGTATAAAACAACTCGATAATCTACAGCCACAGTCGCGCATCTCCTCACACAGAAACTGAAAATAGGATACTCACAACGCTCCGTGAAGTTACTCGTGTTGTCATACGATAGGTACAAAATGCGAAAAGCTAAAATTTTCAGTAGGCATTTATTGATCAAAAGGAAATACAGCTTAATCACTTTGTGCCACAATTCTTAGTTAATTAATTTCAATTATCACCCGATTGGTTATGTTGTGTTGTAACGTTTACTATTTGCATTTTCAAAGTGAAGCGGTGTACGCGAGTGACTTTGCAAGTAGAGTGCGAAGAGCGACGCAGGCGCACAAAGCGTGCCGATCACGGTAGTCTCCTTATACTAGTATCTATATCTATATATATATATATATATATATATATATATATATGTATTTGCTTATATTTACGATAGAGCACCGATACCTCGCTCCGGTACGCTCGTGATGGCGACGAAGACGAAACTGGTGCCGTATCGCATCGTCGTTCAAGCTTCGACGCTTCGAGCAATCGTTGAAAGTCAAAACAGCGAAGGAGAACAGATGCGAGCCTGTGTATATGGGTGTGAGGAAGGCCATGACGAGGGCAGAGGTGTTTTATGTTTGCATATATATGTATGTGTATATATATATGTACATGTATATATGTATATGTCAGATAAACATATATCTCGGGACGTAAAAACCAAATATTGTTATTGCTATCTATATATTTATAGACACACACACATTATATATATACAAACCCAACACTGACCCCTGTTAACAAAGCTGTGTAAAATCAGCAATCGTTTTTTTTCCCTTCCTACCAACGACCGCTAAACCGGACAGTATAAGTATGACAACCACGATAATGTGGCCATGCACGGTATGCATGAAAATCCGAGATGTTTTTTGAGACCGTTTTAAAAACATGATTTTACAGCACGAAACGAATGAATAAATCGAAATTTAACTGAGCTAACACGAAATTGGAGTACAAAGTGGCTAAACTGCAATTCCTATATCGTTTTATTAAATCGGGCAGGAATATTTTCATATTGCAATTTTGCAGCTACTCCTCTGATAGCCGAGCAAATTTTGGATGTAGTATCAACGTATTCGGATGGCCATAGAAGAAATATACCTATGCTTCGATTGGAGCGAGAAATTGGGTACCCCGCTGTAGTTTGGTACTTCAGTTACTGGCGGCGCTGGCGTCGCTGCAAGAATGTGTTCAATCACACCGCATAGTTTCACGAATAAAAATTCATTTTTTTCATCATTAAAAGTACGAAAAGAATAACAGCGAACTAAATTTCATCTTGTGCTTTCAAATGCACAACTCTACCAACACGGACAACTGTCTCCGAACTGGCACTGTTGTACCTCACTGATATTTGACATGACACATAGGCTCTCGTTCGTTTTTTGCCAATATGATGTTAATCTCTGCAAGCGAACAGTGCATATAGGCTAATTTACTAAATAATGATATCTAACGGTAAATAAATATTTTTAACAAACCTTAATAAAGAATATAACAAAGATAAAGAAACTTAGTTGTTAAAAAATAAAAATACATTTTATATGAAAAGAATTACAATATGTTACACGTGTAAAAATAACGAAATTGAAATAAGGAAACAATAAAAAAAATAATGAAAAAAACATTTATTCGACGGAGATTCGATCGGTCGACTCTCCGACTTGTGAATGCTAAAGACGACATAAATAATCTATTATAGTGTTCACGTTCTTGTGATCCCGCTTACGGGCATACACAAACCATAGGCATATAAGATAGACCGAGCGCTCTCATTGGCCGTTTGCAGTCACATATAAAGGATGACAATATATCGGGAGTACTCTTCTCTCTGTCTCAGGATACTTGTGGTGGGGATGAGGCAGTAGAGGAGAGTGAGGAGAAATCACGCGTTTGCGTTATGAATGTGTTCCACTTCCGCTGCTCCGTTCACTCCCACCACTACGCCGATTGAAATGAAAGAAGAATACTCCCGATACATCTCTGTCCTTTATATATTGATTCAGTGCCTCTCATGGGAGCGCTCAGTCTATCTTATAAGTCTATGATACAAACCCGAGTGATGCCACAATTGACCATCGCAATGCCAAGTGGCAGTTCTGGTGGAAAAAACTTTGTTTCAATCGAAGCATAGGCATGTTCCTTGGCTCAATAAAGTTGGCTAACCGACTTTTATGTTTTTAAATCTTTTCTTTGGAATCGTTTGATACTGTTTGATCGTTCGAAATAATCGTTTGATCATTAATAATAGTTCTTTTACAAAATCGATTAAATCCAAGTTGACCGAAACTCTGTCACTTTTTAAAGGTTTCTGTTTATCGTATCGTCGTTTGATCGTTAATAGTTTTTTTTTACAAAATCAAAATTTACTTTCTCTGAGTCTGACCTGAAGTTAGCCGGTGGCTTTGTCTCAGTAAACTTTGTACAATTCCAGTTTTTGTATTTTTAATCTTTTTCAACATATTCTTTTTGCTATCGTTTGATCGTCATTTAATACTAACTATTATTAAATTTTATCGTTTGATCGTTAATAGTTTCTTAGAAAACTAATTTTTGAAATTGGACGTGAAGTGAGCTGGGTACTTTGTCGAGACTGATACGAGTTAGCTGTTTCAATGGTTTCAATACAACACACATCTAGTAGTTCTTCGCGTATTCTATGGATGTGGAATCATTTTAAGTTTTTTAGCAATGCAAAAACATTTAATACAATAGAAATTTGATGCGTTTAAAAAAATCAATGTCAATCGGCCAAGTCGGTATAGATATAGATTACCCTGCTCATTTCTGATTTCACTGTCATCCATAACGCGCTACAACTTCACGGACTTCCATAATCTCTTTTTTCGATATATCGATGTATCGAATCCACTGCTACACTACTATGCAGCAATTTGTGTTGTTTTGACAATATCCAACGATCTCGTCGTTGCAGCTAAAGGTATCGAGTCCCAAGTCCTAAAGGCTCAATTCTCAGGATGACTAAGCAAATTCGAGTACGAAGCATTCAGGACAAGAGAAAACCAGCGATTGCTTACCACCGAAGCTACGGTTCCTGATAAAGTGGATGGATGATAAAAGATCTATGATGATGGTACGTTTTTTTACACATGGAACATGTTACAATGCTTTGAAAAATACTCAATGCACTTTTGGGGTGAGTCACGTATCTCGCTTTTAAGTCGGACTTTAAACGCTTTTGCCTACGCAATCGGGTGTCCTTGATATATCGTACTGACAGCTGTTCAAGTTAACGAATATGTTTCGCGAAAACCGCATACAGTCGTTCAGGAATATTCGTTTCATAACCTCAATTTTCACTGTATAAGTCTTAATGTTGTGTTTAAGGATCCTCTTTCACCAGGACCATGCCTGGATATTAGCGACGATGAACTTGTGACGATATCTGTCAGAGATCTGAATCGTCAGTTGAAGTTACGAGGACTTACGCGCGATGAAATTGTTCGTATGAAGCAAAGAAGACGAACATTGAAGAATCGTGGCTATGCTGCAAGCTGTAGAATCAAGCGGATTGAACAGAAAGATGAATTAGAATCGGAGAAGACACAGGAATATCGTGACATGGAGGCTATGCAAGAGGACAATAATAGAATGAGGGAGGAAATTGAGACGTGGCATGCAAAGTATCAAGCCCTCAAAAAATTTGCTGCTGATAAGAAAATTGTAATTCCTCCTGAAATGCAAACGATATGAATAATAAGTATAACTTTAATTTCTGATATCGAATTCTTTTATTTCTTCATCAGTAGATGATAATTTATGCTTAGGGAAATGGGTTTATAAGAAAAACGAAGGACATATACATTACAAGTGCTTGTTGAATAAATCTCATTAATTTCTGAAAGTTGTAAATTTGCATCTTTAGATGCAATCGTAGTTGAGCTATTCATACTCAAGCTTTGTACTATGTACATGTATTTTGAATTGCAATCCTCTGTCTCATAAAATTGTATGAAAAGGTAACGTTTTTTTTCGTGTTACATTCCAAAGAATGCACTTTTCCGAATAAACAGTATTTTAATTGTGCAATGGCTACAATTGAGGAACTATGTTTTATAAATTATGGATAAGTCGCCTATTATCATTTGTATTCGCGTTCTTTGAATCTAAGGACAAATATATTTAAAGCAATTTATACGAAGAACAAATAAATAACATTTTGTCAGAAATATAACCTTGCAGTATTTATTTTATAGCCACTGCAGGATAGGGATCCTGCCAATTTTGGAAAATGCATCTACATCAAACTCGTTTGGAACCGCAGAGATTCGCAATATTATCCATTCGAAATAATGTCTTTCGTGTAATTTTATTACACTAGTCAGGAACTTGTGACTTGTAGCATCTTGAAGTTGATAACAAGCAATCAGTGCTACCATTTCCTATAGAAAAAACTACTGTGCAAAAGTTGTGCGCATGCGTTGTGGTTTTTCCCGCAATTTGAATTAAAACGCTTGCGAACGTGTTTGGAATATTCCTGCTGAGGGAAAAATGGAGTGAAAGATCGAAGCGTAAATTGGAAAACGCTGCACGATGGGCCGATCGAAAGAAAGCTTGAAACGAAAACGATCTTCACGATCTAAAGGTTCAGGTCAGTCATAATAAAACCAACGAAAATAAATACTCAAATAACTGGTAAGATTGGTTAGATACTAACTCGAGAGTACTGTTCTAAATTTTGTTCAATGCTTATCGAAAGGTTATTACGCAAAGCGGTACGCGACTTCGATAACTCACAGTCCTGGTACGTCCAACAATTACAACAGTTCTCAAACTACAGCAGACGATTCGTTACAGTCGTTCTATGAAGTTATCACATATGATCAAGTACCCTACCATAGTTGGTTGACGTATTTTTACAACCAAGGTAACTATTTTTACTTTCTTTTAGGAATAAAGTGTAAGTATGCATTTTGATTGATGCGAAAAAAAATGATTGAAATTTATGGCATATATATGTTTTACACTCTTAGCAATGTACTAAGTGGTTAGTATTAAGCGGGTTAAGATTGATATTAATTTTTTCGAATTTTCATAAAAAACAAAGCCAGAGACTGATTTATTTTTTGTAAATGTCATACAATAAAAATGAAAACTGTCCAAAATTGAAATTTTCGCAATAGCTATATAAAATTGTCTGGCATGTACAAAGATTCTTCTATGAGGAAGTGGAGAATTAATCTCATGCTTTCTGAAAGTAAGAAAACTCCACAAAATATTGTCCATATTTCAAAAGTTTGTAATCATTTTTAAATTTGATATTCTGATAAAGGCGGAAATCTCATCATAATATCTTCTCCCTACTTTTATCCAAAGAGTATAAAAAGGAGTCGTCAACAGTGGCAAAAATCGACGCATTAATTGAATTCTTCAAAAAGTATGATGCATTTATCTCATTTGATGTTGAAAGAGGTTTAAATCTCGACATGAAATTATGCACCAGCGATTCCACATTGTTGCAAAAGTGGCCAAGTATTGTTGCCGATATTAATGCGAATCCGCAATACATTTTGAATTGCATCAATGCTGCGTTCTTTGAGGTAAAGTTTAGTGAAATTTTTATTAAAATGACTTTGTCGAAATTGCATTAAAGCAAATGATTGAAATTCATCAGACGAGAAATAAATGTCTAATTTCATATTATATCTGACATTTTGTTTGTATTGAAAATCTAAAAAGTTATAAAACTGCATGTTGGAATGTTAAATCTCGAAGGTGATGATGGGACGAGCAATAAGAGACGAGAATGAAAATGTTGAGCAAGTGTTCAGAATCTTGCGACTGAGTCGAATAAACATGATCAATTGCGAATCGATGAACCCATTGTCCTATGTTAAATTAAGTTCCTACGGTAAGCAAACTCATGAGTGAAGTTTTCAGATCTTGTAGTAGAAATTGTCTTACATAGTTCATTACATTACATCAAACATTTATTGCGAATGAAGGAAAGTTAATATCGATAAACGGTAGAGTTATCGGTGTCGGACGACCGAATCTTATTCTTGATTCCATGATGTTCGTTTGTACATGCAGTCGGCAACTTTTGTCAAAACCAAGAAATGAAACGCATTCGATACCAAAGCGGTGTAAAGTTTGCGGTAGTACAAAATTGAAACGTTTGTTGGATTCACCGTACGAAGCAATGAAAGTTTCACAAACAATTTTTATAAGGGACGATCACACTTCCGATGAGGTACCCTCCAATTTTTCATTTTATAAATAGTCGTTTGAACTTATTATCAATATTAATTTCTTTTACATTTCTAGATCGTCAACGACAACGCAATTTTACCAAACATTATTAGCGTCAGACTAACGAGTGGTTTGGTCGATAAATACATACCGGGTGATAAAATCAGAGTCATCGGAATACCACGAGTAAGTTTTAAGGATTGATTACGAGTCCTATGTCATTTTTGGAATAAGATATATAAACGCATCGTATGTGTTAATAAGGAAATAATACTTGAACATTTTAACAGGTCATACTGGGTGCGATTAAGCCATCAAGATCAGGTTCAAATCCTCTCTACATTGAATCGATATCAGCATTTAAAGATGATACGTGTAGCAAAAACTCTACGATAAAAATCAACCCAAATGCTATAGAAGTATGCACAATATTTAATAATTTCTCTCTGTTTATAAGTAAATTCGTTGAAATTATAGAACCGTAGAATCGTTTCTTTCTCTGTCTTCAGAGAATGAAATCGGAGCCCGATGTGTTCAGTCTTCTCGTACATTCACTCTGCCCAAGTGTTCATGGCCACGAAATCCTCAAGGCCTCTCTTATTCTCGGTTTGTTCGCTGGCACTCGTAAAAGCGAAGAGATACGAGATTATCTGCACATATTGATTATTGTAAATTTGGGACTTGGCAAATCTCAACTGCTGCGTGCTTGTGCTAACGTCGCGCCACACGGTAAAGAAAAGAATGTTTATATAAAAGGATAAATGGTACCTTATTGTTAACATAATTTTTAATTTTTCGAGGCGTTTATATACGAGGAAGTTCATCGACATCGCTCGAATCGTCGATGATCAACGTGCGAGAAAGCTCAACAGAGGATTATCGTTTCGAGGCCGGTCCTCTCGCCCTAGCCAACTATGGTTTATGTTGTCTCGATGAACTTGACAAAATGCCAAATCAGCATCAGGTAGATATTGTCACGAAACAAAGGCTCTCGCAAGTTTGTGAAAATCTTGATCGATATACCTGCAAACTATAATAATCATTATCAGAATCATCGTTCAACGTTCCTTTCCTAGATAATATACAATGCCATGGTGAGACGAAAAGTTAACACGATAAATCCGGAATTGAAAGTTTGTCTTCCGGCCCGAACTTCCATCTTCGCTATGACCAGTCCAATCAAAAAACACTACGACCCTTCCAAAACCGTAGTGGACAACGTTAACGCCAACAGTCGACTTCTCTCGCAGTTTGATCTGATTTTACTAATGCGCGATCATCCAGACACGGTAATTTTTGGACAATGTCCATCATCTGGAAAAGAGAAAACGATAAAATCCTGTGATCTCGATACAAATTTTAACATGATTTTCATCAAAACAGTATCTCGACAAGTTAATGTGCGATCGAGTCTTGGACGAACATAGGAAACGGTCTTGTCTTTCCCAACAAACGCAATATTTCGTTAGCGAACCGATGGACACGTCTCGATATAACGTGGACCGTACTTTAAGGTGACATTAATGCAAAATCAATAATTCTTTACATATTTGTATATCGCTTCTGCATTTCAGGGAAAGACTCATAATGTCGCTAGAATCGAGATCCGATGTATTGCCGGATAAGATTTTTCGGATGTACGTCCATTACGCTCGTTTGTTTGTAAAGCCGAAGTTTTCAAACGCTTCAAGAGTTACTGTTGAAAGGTGGTGCCTTTTGCGTCATCAAAGAGATAGAGAATTCATGAAATTCGACAGATTGCTGCAAACATTGGTAACCCTAACAGAGGTATAAACGAGTCAATCCGATTTTCATTAAATTCGATATTTATTGAAACTTATTTTTGAACATACCTAACAACACGGCCATGTTTCGATAGGCTCGAGCGAAAATAGATCTACGGGACGAGACGACGGAACAAGATGCATTTGACGCGATAGAAATTTTCGAAAGCTCCATGGTGATCGACGCAAAAGATCGAACTCTGTCCTCGTCGAGCAACGATACGAAGAAACTAACGGCGCATAAAGTACTGTTTCATCGCGAATTATTGTAATTATCGGAAGGATATGAATAATGTAATTGATGTTCTTCATAGGTGAAACAATTTTTGAACGACCTCAGGAATGAAGCTACCATGCTTAAGAAAAGTACCTTTACCATGGAAGAATTGCGGAACATCGCTGGACAAGAGAATGTAACAGGCAATACGTTCTCAATCCTGCTTTCCAAACTCAACGATCAGGGATATCTCTTGAAAATATCGTCAAACTCGTATAAAGCTGTTTTTCAATGACACACGAAGCAAGGCCATAATAACGAATATCATTCTTGAGAATATTTGTGTTTTTAGGATTTCATAAGGCCCGATCTAATTACGGCAATTCGTTAATTGCTGTTTCTCATCTGAAAAATAAAGTACTGTCACGTCTGCAAAGGTAAAACGAAATATTGGTGGATCAATTAAGATTATTTATTTAGAAAACCAACAATTATATTGAACATTTGGCAAACCGTACAAAGCTTAAAAATCCAAAGATTAATCAAGATCCTTCAATATTTAGTAAATAAATTAACCGACTGACGACATGAACGTTTATAGAATTACCTAAGAGTCGATATTTTTGTTTCTTAGTTATGGTCTTTGGGAATTGGAATGATTCTGGAAAGCACATCAGTTTCGATACTTCAGAGGGTGTAAAGAAACGCAATTGCAAATCGCTCAGTGGTCTTAAAAAGTCTTCACGATTTTCTCGAAGTTTTTTAAATTCTCGATATTTTTCATCGACTTCCTTTTCAGAAAGTGGACTGTAAATTGAACCGGTACCTTCGACGTATCGTCCATATGCCTTTGTGAAACAACAAGAACCTCGCGATTCTGGAGTTCGTATATCCAAAACAGAGGCGCGTTTTTCCAGCAATTTTTCAGGTAGTGAAAAATCTGCCGTTTCAATATTTTTGTCAATTATGCACTCGAGTCTGTAAGATTTTTTGGAGGTTTTATCGTTGGAATCGGTATCGTCATTCGCTAATCGAATATGATCATCATCTGGTAAAAGACTCATTATTTCCTCTGGTATCGAATGACAAATGGTCGGATCAGAAAAACAAAATTTCAAATCTTTTCTCTTGGCTAACAGATAATATCTGTGTCTCGTATTTGGAACTCCAAACTGACATGGACTAAGAATAATTTCTTTATAATTAAAACCTGATTTTGTCAGAGTATTGATGAGAGCATCTCTCGTCTCCGACCCTTCGAATCCTTTGACGTTTTCAACTAAGATGTGTTTCAAACTCTCAATTTGAGGGATTATCTCCAATATATGAAACAGTGACAATGATCTGTTGTCTTTCGAATCCTTTTGAAGTCCAACTCTTGTGAATGGTTGACATGGTGGACTCATAAAAATACTGTCCACTTCCAAGGCTTTAATCTCATTAACACTTAGTGATTCAATATTTCTATTTATGTTGCGGACTCCAGGGAAATTGTGCCTGTACACCTCATTCGCTACTGTGTTTATGTCAGCAGCTGCAACAATGACTCCAGAAATGCCGCTTTCTGAAACAATGCACCAACTTTAGAAAATCTGTGCTGTAAAAAACTATGGCTTGTTCAAAACTTTGTCAGATTTGCAACATAACGAGCAACTCAAATTTTCCATTGGACTTTTCTTATACATAAACAACCTGTCCAAATAGGAGAAAATTACAAGTACATAATGCATAACATGTCGCTCTGTTTGAATTGAATAGTTTGAGGTGTGGTTGATGTCGAATGTTGTAATCATTTTTTCAACAATTTCAAATCTCATAAAATATCTATATGAGAAGTTGGGGTTTAATAACTTACGATTGATGAAAGTTAGAACGAACGAAATACATTTTTTCAAATTTCAGAACTATATGAATCGCAAGCCGAATAATTTTGTTGATCTTTTTGTCAGTGTTTATACTTTGTTTAAACCTATCTGAACAGTACCTTTCAACGCGTAATGCATTCCTCCTATGCCACTGTATAATTCAAGAACTCTCATCGTCATAATGAAATACGAAAGGAAATTCAGAGTTTGTTGAAATATTCACTTTGTGTTCGTCGCTTCGAACGAATTCCCATGCCAGATAATCCTGAAGCAGGCAAAACATAACCTCTGAGGAAACCACATCAAAACGGTTTCATAACCTCCATTCCGACATCAGCGTTCGTTCTCGTGAGTGTTCCGGCAAGCATCGTTTCGAAATCATTTGTTTATCAAATTTACAACGGATTGTTTCACTTTTATCGAGGAAAGGATAGAAATGAGTGCTTACCATGAATAACGAGAATAGTTACGGTATCGTTATCAACGGTGTTCACACAGATATCGCGATAGAACTTTATAGGTAGACCAATTATTTACAAAATGTCAAATCATCATACTAGAAGAAATTATTAGGATGTTTTTTCGCAGAAATGCATGTTTTAAGCGATAATTTCTTCATACAATGTTGGAATATTTAACGAATATTGTACGAGAAAGCTCCAAAAATCAAAATCAAACGTTGTGAAAATTTGAATACCCGAACGAAGCTTTATGCAAACTTTTTCGTTTTTTTCAGTAATCGAATATTCTTAATTGTAAGTCAATTCAAGAAATTTGGATCTATGATAAGTGTAACCCGAGAGGCTTCTCTAAGTCAGTTTACGAGCGACATATACTCGACGAAGTAAGTTTTGTCATTCATTGAAAAACTATTTAAAGAAGAAACTTGAAAGTGCCTCTAATAATATTGGTTCATGTTTTGCAGGGTATTGTTTGGCAGAGACGACGAAGATATTCATGCAGCTGCTCGTTACCTTTCGGAGCAGATCGATATTGACCGACGTTTATTGATATCAATTTGTCTAAAGGATTATTCAAAAGACACTCTTAAAATCATAGCAGCAGTCGTTAAGCAAATGAAATCGTGGTAACCGCATAATAAAAAAAGAAATTCATAATGGTAATATTTGGTCAATTGGTTATTGGTCCACCAGGCAGTGGAAAAACTACTTACTGCAATGCAATGTCTAAATTTCTTGAAGGAATTGGGCGCAAAGTAGCGGTTATAAACATTGGTGAGAGTGATTGTAATGGCAATGGACGTTTAATCCGATCGAGAGTCTAGTTAATTTCTAATAACATAGCACACTTTAATAATGTATCGTTGATACATTGTTCTACTACATTGCGATACAAAACATTTGTTTAGATCCAGCCAATGAAAATATGGAGTATGAAGCAAAACTTGATATATCTGAACTTGTGAAGCACAGTGAAGTTATGGATACATATGGGTTGGGACCAAACGGAGCCCTTGTATATTGTATGGAATTTTTGGAAGCGAACGTTGATTGGCTTATTAAAAAAGTTCTGAGCTTCAGTGATCATTACATAATTTTCGACTGTCCCGGACAAGTGAGTAATTTGCTTGATCATCTATAAGGATACGTGTATTTTGTTAAGCAATAGAAACCCATTAGAAAAGGTTTTATGATTTTGAGGTGGAGTTATACAGTCATCATAAGTCTGTGGCTGCGATAGCCGAGAAATTGAATCAGAACTTAGTCAGATTGTGCAGTGTTCAGCTGATTGACTCTCACCATTGCAGTGATCCAGGTTAGTAATGATAAATTTTAAAAGAATGCATTTAAACACGGCAAAAAAATAATGGTCAGCATTGAACAAAAATTCGTTTAAAAACCGATCTTTTTTATTTCAATATATATATATATATATATATATCATGTTTTTTTCTCACCCCCAGGAAAGTATCTTTCTTCTCTTCTGCTATGTACAAGTACAATGTTGCTGTTAGGCCTTCCTCATGTTAATGTCATGACAAAACTAGACGAGATGAACAAATTTTGCGACAGACTCGATTTCAATATAGACTTTTATACGGAAGTATTGGATTTGAAATATCTATTAGAGAAACTTGATGAAAATCCTCTAACAGCTAAGTGAGTAAATGGTCATCCTAATGAACATTTCTTTCGACCTTCGTGAAATTGTACCAGATTGTATCTCATTTAACACTTATCTTCTGATTAACAGATACAAGAAGCTGAACGCTGCCCTGATATCACTGGTCGAGGATTACAGTCTAGTGAATTTTCTTCCTCTCGACGTGTCGAACAAAGCTCTACTTCTGCAGGTGAAAAATGCGATTGACAAAGCAAACGGGTACATTTTTGGTGGAAATGAACCTCAGGATGTTCAAACATTACTCGCATGTGCGATGGGAGCAGTTAGTGAAAGTGAGAAAATGTCCACCCTAGACTCGTATATGTGAATTTTGTCTATCGTAAAAATAAAAGTCGTTCATACAAACCTTCACATTAGTTTTTTTTCAACTCCAACTTTTCTTCCGAGTTATCAATATTTACATGACTATGATACAAATAAATATAAGCAACCAATGACCTATGAGATTGCATATACATCGAATGTCGGTTGTCAGAGAAAACTCCTTTTTGAGTTAATTCATCGTGAAGATCCTAATCCGCTTGGAAAACGAATATTTGTCCCAGATAATCATAATCATAAACTCGTTTGAGAAACGTGTCCAACAGCTTCAGTCCGGAAATAGTCTTGGAAGAAAAATCATACATTTTCATTCAATTCGAGATAGATGAAAGAAGTAATCGTTATACGTTGAAACTATACTAACAACGAGTCCGGTGTCTAATGGAATTAAACACAATGGAACATCGATCGATGCTCCAGGCTTCAACGTTCCTATCATCGTGTCCGATATTCCACACCATGCAACCGAACCGTTTGACTCTAAGCTCAGAAGAAGATCCATATTTCGTTCGCTGTAAAGAAAAAACACAACCGACCCATGTTCGGATGAATACAAATCTGTCATAATATTCACATCGGATTGATAATCTCTTAAAATACTCACGATGTGTTTATTATATGACAATTAAACTCTATGGGATTTTCGAGAAACTCTTTAGTTGGGAGACCTTTGGCGGTTACCCTCAAATCTTCGTAATTTGGGGCCTGAAGCAGAAATTCATACGCATATAGTAACAAATCGATTTTTAGATTTCTAACATATATTTTAATATAAATACGAAAAAAAGTATTCGTACCATTCTCTGCAATTGACTGGTTTGCAAACGTCCTCTTTCGCCCACATTACTGCGCCAAACGATGTCCAGTTTGCCAATATTCGTTGCATTATGCATCATCTTTGGATCCTTAATCAAACTCAACTGAGGTTTCATACAATACAGATACTGTCGACTCGAACCAGGGTTCAAGACATTTACTCTGCCGTAAATTGATTCACCACTTTCATTTGTATTTAACGTTGATACTGAAAATATAAGATTTGGTTAGATATGCAAACTACTTAGCTTTCCATGCTTCAAATTATCAATGGTTATTTACCCGTGAACAAGTGAGGTGACTCGAGGGCAACTTTTTCCAAGCAAATCGGCCCTGACGTTAAATTCTGTATTTGCGCTTCGACATACACTTCGTCCGACTAAAATTTTAGATAAGCCATGAATTGAATCGAGGCTACGACAATTAATTAAAACTAGATGATAGAATAGATGATGATAAATTTTATACTTCTGTATTACAAAACTTCGTTTGAACGTCAAGGGGTTTGATGACCTCGAATTTAAAAAACTTTCTAAAAGATTGTGTCGTACTACCGACGGCTGTCGGCGTGTAACTGACTTCACAAACTAATCTGTAAACGTTCATTTTCGTCAATTTTCTAACAAACTTACAGAATGATAATATTGATATAGCAATTGCGTGTGTTTTTTTACATGTGCGTTCCTGTTTCCTTAACTTCATGGTGAATCACATCATCTGCTGTGTTGTCAGGTGCTAACTCACTGACTTCTGCATTTTTGTTTGATAAGGGAATCATTTGAGTACTTGTTTGCAAATCTGCCTGCAAACACCAATTAAGAATATAAGGATTATGCATTTTAATGTTTGAAATAGGTACATTGCCTTATATTTAGGTATACCTTTACACGAACATTCTTCACCAATTGGTTGCTGCCATTGTGAACGCATAGATAACTTGAGAATATTTCACCAAGGTGGATGTTTCTAAATAGATAAATTACTCATTGAAAAAGAAAGTACAATAAATGTAGAATGTCAAAATAATGGTGCATACCCAAAACTTTGAGGTAATACCATGAATTGTCCTACAGCTAAACTCTCCATTCCTTGGAGAGCTGTACAATCGTTCTTTAATTCATTGTTGAGCGTATTACCAGGTAGATCCGTCGAATCGCATGTCACTACTACAGGACTGGCAAGTGTTGGACGAGTCAATCTCATAACTGAAAGTAGATATCATACTAAATAAATGTTCTATCATTAAGGAGAATGGAAGGCAAAAGAAAGTCATTTACTGTTTTTATGACATTGTAATCTTAGTTTTCCTTGGTGTTGATAGCAAATGTTTATAATTGTCGTCGTGATTCTAGATTTATTAATTTTGGAGTCAGCATTTGCAAATAAACGTCAACTCTATTAATCATGTCATTGAGTTACTATTGTTATTGTCAATAGATGATCTCATTTATGATAGCATCAAAAGTATAGGTTACAATATTATTTTCTTACTAAAATACATCAATACTTCTGCCTTCGATACAGGGCAGTGGCTATCATAAACATTCATTTCATCTATAGATTTTGCTACCGAAATAAATGAATTGTCGGCAGAGTCATCGCCAATTTTTCATCGTCCAGAAATGCCAATTTCTAGGTTAGAAATTACCTTTCAACGCCAGTAGGTGTTCCGTTTTCGGCTTGACCTCCATGTCGATTTTTTAAATTGTAAAGCTATTTATTTATTCGAAATTTATAAGCTTTCTCTTAGATCAATGTAGCTGCAATATAAAATCACTGTACAACAACATTTTACAGAAAATCTGTCAGTTTCGAACGGTAAGAACGCTCACCATATTTGCTTAGTTCGCGCTAGGGCCGCGTTTGCGAGCGCTATCAAAGAATGTCAACATGTTGAATATTTAGTATCCTAATTATCTTCGTCATCGATGTACTTAAATCGCCTTAATCATTGAAAACACTTGTATTCTTTCGCTTTACCAGTTCGATACTTAAACTTTAATCTACCTTTGCGTATGTACATATTTTCGGTTCAGCCGGACGGTACAGGCAGATTGGACTTTGTCAGTGAAATAAAAACAATCGTACATCTCGTATGCAAAAATATATTTATTTGCAGGATACATTATATTGTATCCTCCGCAGATACAATATGTTGTATTGTTACAAACATATGGTTATTGGGATACCGTAAATGAACACAGTGGGTGTCACAAAATTAATATGAATACTTAAAAATTTGGGCGAAGTAACTTTTTAAGTACTCGTCGATTTAGCTTTAATTAACAATAGATCCAAGTATGCTTTCGGAATGAAGTCATCAGATTTTATTCCAAGTTTATCCATCAGATCGACACTAATTTTTTGTCCAGACTCGATCGTCTGATTATCATCGAGGACAACCTGAAAAACATTCAACAAATGCAATGAATATGCGAACAAGTATTAGAATAAACAGAAAACGATAGTAAATTAGCTCGTGGGCAAACCTCTATTTCGGCAAATGTGCCTAAATCAGCTACACGATCTACATGTACACGACTCTGACCGATCATGTATAGATATCTTGTTTTCTCAACTTTTCCAAGAACACCATTTGACTCTGCGAGAACGTCACTTATTCCTTGGCATCCTTCAGAATTTAGATTGGCTTTTTTATATTCCGAAAGCCTCGGTCCTTCTGTATCTTGCCTGTTATAAAATATTAGCTCTCCTGAGCTATCCTAAATATTGCATAGCATGGGAAAAATTGATTATTAAATTGGTTTGAAAAAAAAAATGTGTAGTCAAAATTCCTATGGGCTTGTACAAACCTTGAATCGACGGAGTTTCAATCGTCCCTTTTGTACTTTGAAGAATGTATCGGTTTGCTCTATAATGGTTGGATCAGAACCACTGAGTTCTTTGGCTTTTGAATTTATGGCTTCCCAGTCTTTGATCGACGCTTTAATCTCTACGTTTCGCATGGCGAAAAATTATGCCGCAATACGGGGATCAACTTTGTACTTAGAAATATAGTAGTAGTGTAAGTATAGAAAAAATAAATGAGTGTAACAAAATTTAAGGGTGAGCGGGCACCAACATTTCGTTTCTTTCGCGACAATCTTCACTGCAGCATTTGGTCGACACAGTAGCGGGGAAATTGCGAAGCTTTTAGAAGCAAATCCGCGATATCCTGTCGATAAGTTGTGAAAATGTAAAAACGTAGAATATTTCTTTATCAAAATTTTCGTACTATTCTACGAAATGAAGTAATAAAAAAAGTACTCACCGATAACGGGCTAATAAAACCAGCTAAACAATGTACAATTACGTACAGCGGAGCGCAAAAGAAAGCAACGAAAAATGATATAAATATAAGAACAAGAAGCCAGATGATAAACTGAATCGGATTGCACGATGCCATGATTGATCGATCGGTGAACGGTCTCGTTTGATACAGTACACTGAAAAAAGTACGCAAGCTTATATTTTCAAACGCGAGATGACTTAACGAATCGCTAGTCAGAAACGTTCTGCCTACATTCTTACACGGTTGTTCTTAGCTAACGTCTGTTTCTCGCCACGCCTAACCCAGTTGATTCATAACGGTATTTTCATTCGCTGACCTCGGCACGATCCTAACTTGTACATGGAGCGAAAGAGAAAGACCGAGCGCATCATTGATGTCGGCAATACTTCTCACACACATTTGTTTCGTTATAATCTCCGATAAGATAACAATCCCTAAGATAACAATTTCGCTGACGAGTGCAACACGTAATATACGAATCGACATACACGTTTGGCTACATCGAATTCCTAGAGACCTGGAATATTCTTCGACACTAAAGTTTTCAAGTTTTTGTTAATTAATTCGATGAATCTTACCTGTTCCGCCTATCCGAGATCGCTTTTTTCCATCATTCTTGCAACTGGGCAATAATAAATGATCAAGATGTTTTTTGGGCATTGTTTAGATGTAAAAAAAATCTTAATTCTACAATCGTTTTTAATACAATAATACTAAATAATGTTATTAAATATTTTTTTTTTTACATGTACATAAGAGTATATTTATAATAATGGTACCTCATCATTATTCGTATAATCGTTACTGAATAGGAGCAAAGATTTTATGTAAGCAGTCATAATTGTAATTTGATTCTCATTACATGGGCACCAAAAAGTGTTGCTCCTTCATCTCTTCCCCCGGATCTTGGCCAAAATACGCCACGTGTATATAAGTTTCAGGATGCAAAAATCGCAGGAATTACTACATTTTTAAATTCGTTATAGTAAGTGATAAACACGTAATAAATTTGAACTACCGTTGTAAAAAGCGCCACATCGATACGTATTAGGAATTTCAACTCCGTTGGTGTAAATTTCATATACTCGGCTACTTTCAATGAACCATTAGATTTCCCTCCCGTATAGGAAGAAACAAAAAAAAATAAAAACCCTTTAATCGCTTCTCCATACATGATTCGACGGTTCGAACACGTATCGAACCGGTTAAATGCAATTGAACTGCATCCTCGCCTGACACTGAACTATTTACATAAAATCTTTGTAAAAGGCTTGATTTTTTTTTTCTTGTTAAACGTAAACCAACGGTTTTTTGCGAACAGTTATCTAACATCGTTACGTTCGATAAACAGCTACTTAGCCATCGTTCGTTTTTCAGATTTTGTTTCTTTACACAATTTTGATTTTTATCAGTGCGAAACAGATTGCCTATATTGCATTAGCGAGACGCAGAGTGAACAGCTCTCACCCTCTCTCTCTCTCTATTTCTCACTGTCAAAAATGTGGAAGTTTATCCGAAGAGACTTTTGGAAAATACAAAACGATCATTCGACTATCAACCCACGCTGTCGCCCATAACTTCAGTCTCAACACCGCCTTTTGTGTTCTTAGTCTCGGCATCTGGTTCTGGTTCTCCGTAAGCATCGACAAATTCCTGTGGGATATTATATTATCGTTCACTCGTTTGGTCTCTCGATTGCATCATCGTTGAATCAATTTGTCATAATCTCATGAGTTATGCGTGTGTCTATTTTCATATCTTACATCTTTGTTGATGTCATCGGAACAGACCTCGATCGTGGAAGCGTCATCTGCAACTGAGAATAATGTATCCATTTTTTTTCGTACATTTTCGATTACCGGTCGTACATAAGTTTCTGTTTCAGGCGATAACGCCAATTTTTGTTCAATAACGCGTTTTGAATAATCTCCTTGTTCAAATCAAAGCATATAATATTCAAGTTTTTCTTTTATGGAGGAATCCACTCTCTATAACAATTACTCTATTTTTGTCATATTTATTATTTGGCAACAGTCGGAAAGGCATTAATCAAGATTAAAAAGATGAATTTTATCGCCGACGTAAATACTAAAAATAAAGATAAACGATAAAACAATCGACAAAAACAACTGGAACACACTATCAAGGTGATCAACAAATAAACAAAATTAGTTGAACTTGGGGTTGCACGAATGATAAATGTGACGACAGTAAGTTTCTTTATTTTTAAATGAATGGTCTTTGGTTTTTTAATCCCACAATTGAATAGTGATTACTCTATCGAGTAGGATAACACTGAACAAAATATTTAATGCAATTTTCAATAACAACAATAATAACAATGCTTCTTTTTCTCCAAATGGTCGGTTGATGGATCATTTTTAAATCGACTGTAATTACATTAAATTGTCGATGATTGGGACATCAACGCTAACGATGCAATAAAAAATCGAAGACCTATTGCCAATTAAACTTACTGGAATCCGTCTGAGTTTGGATCTCGATGGTAGGAACGTTGGTCTGCTCGCGTTGAGCATCGGAATCAAGAGCGTGCAGACGTTCCCTGCTTCTTCTCAATTCTTTACGTAACCTTTCTCGCTCGTCCTCTCTGTCTTTTACGATTTCCTAAAAAAAATAAATAACATACGTTACCATAAATAAATAGATAGGAATTTTATCGTTAGATTTGCGCAGTTCTTGTAAACGTATATATTCAACATACGCTGGCATACGTGGGATTCGCTATACGCACCAAAAGCTGCGAAAGCTGAGCGGTCAATGAGTGACAGATTGGTTGCAGTGCCACTACGGGTATGACCGGCTGATAAGGATGACTATGATTTCGCGGTACTCGACATCCCGTAGCTTCGCATCCGGCTGACGCAGGTGCGCCAATCCCTTTCGAAGCAAGAACGGTCTCCGTTTCGGTAACAGCGAGGGCAGAATTCAGCATCCCCATCAAGTTGTTTGCTGATAAAGACAAAGTACACGTTTTTCAGAACTTATTCCTATCAAGTTGGCTAAAACAATTTTTATAAACATCTCAAATTTTGAGAAAAATAAGTTTACCAAACGAGTCCTCTTTGCAATGAGTTGTAATTACGTGGCAATGAGAAGCTACGAAAAGAGGAAGTTTATATCGTACCTTGACTGATAGCAGCGAGGATCAGTTCCGCGGGTTCTTTCTCAAGACCAGAAGGTTCCGACGCCATATCGACTACATGCTCGAAATCTTCTTTCGGTATATTCAGTATGTCAGCAACCAATGACTGCTTTTCAACCAAAGCTCGTTTTATCACTTCGTCCTTGCGTCTTAAACATTCTGAAATTTATAGAAGAGAAACATTACGACGGGAAGGTAAAAGAAACGGGAGCATTTTCAATCTTCGATAATGCACGATATCAGGAGAAACATCGTCATTAATTTAGAAGCGAAACTTTACTGAGAAAAATTGATCGCTTTGAATTAATCAGTATCAGTTGGGTTAGTAATGGCGCAATTTTTCGCCAGATAAAATCCATTTTAGTTAGATGTGATATCCAAATAAATGTGCAAATAATTGTAATAATAACAACAATAATCATTATTGTCATGAACAAGATCCCTTCAAATATTTGTTTCGAATTTCGTCACATAGAGAAGAAAAAATTTGTAATTTCTAAACGAATTCATGTTTCTCGAAACATGTACTTTCTCTTCAACATAGAAATGAAAACATTAAATATTGATATCTATCCGAGTTCAACAAGATTGTATAATGAATTAGGAGAAAAATTATTTTTTTTATAAGAAACAAGAAAAACTTTTCCTTTATTACATCCTTAATTCGTCGTTCCCGATGCTTCCGGATTATGACAACCCTTTTCATTACTCTCATTCTTACTATTCCCCTACCCATAAATTGCTAAGCTGGCATAACTTCCGGGTGCCTATGCAGACGGCTTTTTTTTTGTACACTTTACCACAATCGTTTAGGAAATGTGAAATCTATGGAAAACTTATGCCAGATGTAATCAGTCCTTCCAAACTCTGCGGTTTCTACAGAGACAATTATCAGTCTTTAGATGAACAAACTCTTGGCGCAATGAGCTGATACCGAAACTGGCGTACGACAAAGCAGTCCTCATTGTAGATAGCTGCATCGCGAAATGTTGTTTAGCCCCTTGTCCTACTAGCTAATTCCCGATTGCCCGGGCTACTACAAACAATAAGGTCGGTCACGCGTGGAGCCATTTAGCTGTTCAGCCATATGCTCGAAGAACTCCCGCAAAATATGTGCATCTTACCACGAGTGAAAATTGTATTGTTTACGTTTGATCCGCACGAAGTACGAGTCAGATTTGTGCTTATTGTTTTTGGCCCCAATTTCTTACTACGAGTCTTTCTCTCTCTCTCTCGTTGTTATTGTACGAGGGTTTAATCTTGGCGATTGTTAGATTCGCTCATGCACTTTGTGATAACTAAAAATGTATTTACGAGAAAAAATAACTCAGAAATATACCTATTGGCGTAAGAACCGGTTCGGCAACGTGAACGGGTCGAACTTCGGTGTGAACTTCGATCGGATCTATCAGCGAGCATTGCGTACAAGTGACCATTCTCATAGGTTCTACAGCACCTAAAGAAATGACAAAAGCATAATTATCGATGAGGAAAAAAGAATTTTAGTTTTTTTTTTCACTTATTCGAATGGAGTAGAAGAAATTGGGAAGAAATATTTCTTACCGGGTATCGGCGAATGACGTTCGTGCGACTGCGTCGGTTCTTCTTCGTTCTTGGCTTCGGTATTTTCGGCCGCCGGTTGATTATCGTGCGTAACTTCTTCCTCCGCTTCCGTCTCGGTCTTGGTAGCTGGGGTATCGTCAGCCAGATCTCTCGACTCCGTTTCATGCTCGTTTGGTTTGCCATTGGTGGCTTCGGCACCAAGAGCGGCTGGCTGTTCGGGCGGTGCTTCGGGTTCCTCATGCATGACTGTCGGCGGTGTCGGTCTTCGTCCCTCTCTATCGCGCGCCTTGTAATAAGCCTCTGCAGCTTCCGAAATATGTTTCAACCACAATTCTCGTTCGACCTTGGACGTAGCGACGAGATCGTATATCTGCGCTCCGTTCTGGGAAGTGTTTACGAGATACAGCGAATTCTTATCGACGGCGTTCTTTCTTGCGAGAACGGTCGATACACGTACAATCGGACTGAGCACGGAGGAATTTCCCTGATTCGTATTTATGAATTTAAGCAAATACTTGTCGTCCTGTCGATGAAGAAGAAATATCGTATCGTCGAGTAGAACGACGTGAAGATCCACCGGTTTTGGCCGATTTACAATCCGCCACTGCAACGGACCCTCGTGTAATAGTTTGCGCTTCGTGATATCAATATTTTTGAATTCCTGGACGGTCGGATGATCGAATTTGTCGAAAGCCGATCTGTCGATCATACGCTGAATCTCGGCGAGACGCTGGTAATCGTCGGCTTCGCGAACCGCCTGGTTTACTATGCTGAGAATCTCCTTGCTACGCTCGAGGCTACGTATTACCGCCGCTTTTTCCTTCTCGTTGCTCTCGGGCGTGTACTTTGCCAAATTCTCGAACAGCAGAGGATACTTGGTCAGTCTGAGCATGCCGGTTAGTATGTGATCTTTGAGCTGCAAGCGCCGGCACAACGGATTCGCTTCGACCTCGTTCAAGAACGAATTTAACTTTGCATCTTTGCGTCTGCGATCGCGAAGAGCGTCGAGGGCGACTTGCTGTTTCGCGCAGTACGTCGATGCCGCCCGCTCGAATGCCTCGCCCGCCTCGCCGTCGAACATCTCGAGCAAGAGATCACCGACGTCACCGACGCACGGATTTTCCTTCTTCTTACGCTTCATCGCTTGATTGAAGCGCGAATGAATCGTGACCATCTCGTCGAGATTCGAGAACAACAATTGTACTTGATCTAGAGGAAGCACTTGGGAATCGAGTAACGGCCTGTGGAAGACGTAGGATAGAACTTTCAACGCGCGTACGTGTGATCGCTCTGTGTGGAACAATTCTGTGGAAAAGACAAATCGAAATGGAAAATTAAACTTCGATGCTATTTCGTTCACGGGTCATTCATTTTCTTTGTCAAAGACTGATTGATCTTGATTGACTTTGAACATATCATTTTGTTGTTATAATTATTTACACATTTGCATTAGTACTTAAATTTTTTTTTTTTTTTTTCAAATATTGTGCAATTATGCCAAAAATATTTTTTCTCTGCGGATGCGACTTTCTCAATCCTTTGGGTTTATTTGTTAAGCTTTATGGGGAATGTTAAATTACGAAGAAGAGTCGTGTAAATTTATTAGTTGGAACATTTAAATTTACCTATTTCTTGATTATTTTTAATATTAATTTATCGGTGTAGAAATCTTTAGAAAGAAAATATGGTAATCGTTTCCTTTTCTTCTTCAATACCGTATTTAAAAAATTGCCAGTTTTTTGTACAACGATTTGGCTCCATAAACCATTAATTTGCAATTCTTAAGGATTGCATTAACTTAACCAATTATCAGTAGTGACTAAAAAGACTACCGGAACAAAATTATTCAGGGATCACTCAAAGTAATGACTGATGTAAAAATCTTATTTCTCCAAGCTGATTACTGTTACCAATTAAAAATTTCTGTTTCAATATTTTGCCAGTGTCTCTAAAATTAGTTATTTTAATGAAAAATCAACCAAAAGGAAATGGACCAGGTAGGTAAGTGACATTGACGAACCGTTGATGACTTCTTGTCTCTTTTTTTCGGAATTACTGAGACGCGCGAGGACCTCCTCGGCGACACCCTGACTCCACTCTGGTGGATCAGCCTCGACATCGACATCGCTGTCCCACGAGGTTGACGTGTTTGCCCCTGCATTAGCCGGATGTACCTGTTCCAGGCTGGTACTAGGACTGTCCAAGCTTCTGGTCGACAAACTGCTGTTCGACGAGCTCCCCGCTGAGTTTCCAGGAAATGTGCCAGCCGCCTCGCAATCACTGAAACCGGCCCTACAGTCAATCGTTAGCTTATCTCACCTCTCTTCGTACGATATTCTCAAATATTTGCACTTTTAATTTACAAAAAAAAAAAAAAATAAAAATAAAATAAAATATAACGGTGGCACGTTTTTCAGATATAATTTTGTTTTTCTTCGTTCAAAGGACCACATCAATTTTCCCTATCGACTCACGTTTGGACAAACCCAATATTAATCGACGACTTTATCGCTGGTAACAAAATGAATAAAAAGAAAAACTGATGACGCCTGAGACGATTGAAGAAAAAAAAAAATAGAAACTTGACTAGTGGACATTCCCTTCTAGACTGTTCACTATTTGTTCGGACCACACCGACTTCGATCGTCAATCGACGAAAGCCATACACCTTCATTATATTTCTCCCGGTCTCTCCACACCCTTGTGGCCCTTGTGGCTCTTAAAATCGCGTTTACCAAGTTGTTTTGCGTCGCAAGCGTTAAACGCAGTGCTGGTATAATTATACCTAGCATATTTGTATCTAGTCACAAGGGGGACGTTTCACATTTCATGGAATTTATTATCGAACACGGTGCAAGGAAAACTACGGAACACGATGTTATAACCTTTATGGAAAACATTGAATCATTATTTCTCCATCTTTCTCGAATTAGCGACGATGCGTGGAAGATTTGTGACGCGGCCTGACAGTCAGCGATCGTTGCGGCGAGTTTTGCAACTATTTGGGACAGGATATTTTCATACGTTTACCAGAGCTCTGTTTTTTGCGAAACGACTGTGAAATTAATACTGACCCTTGTTGTTCTATAATTTGACTGGCGTAATAAGAACTATTTATAATATGTACTGTGAAATAAACTCGTACTTTTCCTCTATAGTGGAATGTGAAGCGTTAACCAAGTATTCACACATTACACATCTTACAAAATATTTCAAGTTTTACAACTATCGAGCCTAAATGAGAAACAAATGCTAAGATTCTTTACTCAAAATACATTTATCAATGGAAATAAAGCCAGCTCGGTTGTTATCCCTGTACCGTTTGTCTCAATGCAACAAGTCTCAGCATTTTTAAAACCAACCTCAATATAATACAAAATGAGTTTTCTTTTAACATAATTCAATGAATAATTTTTCAATCACGAGTTTAACAAAATCAAAACATTTACGACCAGGAATGAATTGGAATTTTGAAAATGATTGAAAACAAAAAACTTATCCATCAATCATCATACGTGAGTTCCAAGACTCGCCGCAAGTGGCGCTTTTTCGCTTCGTGCATCCACCGAATAGAATGAACACTTAATGAAACAAAAATTGATTGTCGTTGCTTCTGTTTGTTTGTTGCTTTTTCAATGTACCTTTCCGATCGTGTACGACGCTCCGTAACGGTGAGACAGGTGGTTGTGCCAAAGCCATTTGTGGCATCGACGTTATCGTCGTCGGCGTTAATGCACTTTTTATTAATAATATCGCTAGTCGACTGCTCGAGCGAGAAGGTGGGTTCCTTATGCGCGACCGCGTCGGGCATATTATCGTCCGTTTGAGAATTGGGTCGAGGACGAACACGACGCGAACTTCGCTGTCTCATTCTTTATATTCCCGGTGTAAGTCTTAAAAAGGCTTCTTTGAAAATAAACGTGTCTTAAGGGTTTTATACATTTTATTCGTCTCGTTCGCTCTCGTTCTTGTCGCTGTATCGTCCGACAAATTTGTTCTTAGAGCTTTTAAAAAATTTTACGATTTTAGGTTACTATAATTTTCTCATTATCTACTAGAAAATTTATTATTCAACGTTATTGCTATATTTGATCTGAATTTTTGTTTGTTTAGAGAAAAATGAAACAAAACGAAAATTGTTGTTTTTTGTACCGAGCAAAAATAATGGGTAGAATGTTTCTTTTTCTACTTAGAAAAAAAATGCAAATTTGTTCTGTTTACTTTGATTTTTTGTTTAGTTAAATAAAAATTTCTTTTCGGAGGAAAAAGTAAGTAAAATGAGAAAAAAAATGGTTTCTCACTAATCGTAATTTGTTCGATTGAAGAAAAGGGAAATAAAGAAAGGAGAATTTGTATTATAAATTGAAAAATTCTGAGAAACTCGGGCTATTTTTCTTTTTTCCAGATGGAAACATCATCTCTTTCTCCCAACTATACGAGAACAAATAAATAAGCGTCCAATGACAACGATGCTTGGGAGAGAAACCTTGAAACGATGGTTAAAAGGTTATCATCGACATGCAATGCCATTTAACCAGAATTGAAGAGGAAGGGGACATGGAGAATCGAGTGCATTGACATTTCGTTTACCACGTTCATGTACGATGATAATAATATTATTACGCAGTGGCGAATACGAGCTATTATCGCTAAATTATGATTGTTTTTTCGTCACGTCGAGGGATGTTTATGTGCCACAAAGAACTCTTTCAAATAGCGAAAATGAATGCAATTAAAAATTTAAATAAAATTCAGTGTCTACAAATATCATAAATATTTTTCAGTACAAGAATTAATTAAATAAAAATTATTTTTCATTGGAAAAATTGATATCAAACCATTTACAGCAACGCAAGAGCTTTGTTTAAAAAAAAATCGTATTACGTCAATGTAACAGATAGAGTGGAGCTCCCAACTATCAATTTATCTTTGAATATTTAAGAAATTATTCATTGTTTACAAATTTTTGGTAATTTTCTTTTCATCTTTTTCCTATAAGACGCGGTGTTGCCAAGTATACACGCTCTACGCCAAGCGAGCGACAGATAGCTCCAAAACGCGATCGCTGAATTCTCCGAAATGGAGCATCGGATCGTAATGAAATTTAGCTCGGACATTTCTTGCCACGTTCCCGAGTCGACTGATCTAAATTTCGTCTCGATCCTTCGCGCCATAGCAGAGAATTTTCAAATCGCGTTTTTGAGGTGGACCCCTGCGCGTCGATACAAACGTCAATATAACCTCACAAATTTTCCACATCTTTCTCGAAGATACTATTCATTTAAAACAAACGCGAAACATTGAACTTTGCGTAATAAAATTCGGGATGGACCAATTACTCTGTTTTTGCATTAATTATTAATTATCTAGGGAAATTCGTGAGAATTCATCTCGGGTTTACCTATAACGTTGTACATCTCTCGTCTAGCTCTAGGTAAATCCTACACACTCGACGCGGTTCGTATCAGAAACCGTATTTGAATTTTGTCCTAGAAGGTCGCTGCTTTGTACAAAAGAACAAAGCAATTCACTCGATTTAACGATTTTACGGTATACCCTTCTTATATTTTTTGCGAACGGTCGATGATGCCAGACACAAAAAAAATTGGAACGGTAGAAATCACGGTTTCCACGCAAACTTATAGCGGGAACTTATTGGCTTCGTTTAAATTGACTTCCATCGGATTTTAATTATAGCGTGTTGCCCAAATTCTCTTGACCTAATATTTCAAACAGTCGAACCAATTACTTCTAAAATCTCTCTCCGTGGCACGTTCGACTTTTCCCCTGTGGAAAATGGTTCTTCTATATACCACTGTTCTACGTGTACATCACGGGATATCTTCATCCACTTCGCATACCAAATACACATTTGCTCTATAAATATCTCTCCTCGGTAAAGTTATATACGCCGTTCGCAAGCGAAACCGTTCGATTAAAACTCGTGCCGGATTATTTACTTCGCTAATACACGTTGGCGACGCATCGGGCACGTAGAAGTAGAAAAAAAAAGTGCTGCTACGTCGCTTCTATTGCTTCTCTAACGCGTGACGAGACATAGTGAAAGAGGGAGGTTAGCTAGCTAGGAAGGGATGGAAGTTTGTCAGTGGTGTTGGTATTCTTGGAGAAAGTAGGGGAGGAAAAACAAGAGAGAGAAAGAGACAGATGTGTATAAAGGGAACGTTATCGAAGCCGCTCCTTCATCACTTTAATCAACCTCCCTTTCTCTTTCACCCTTCCCCATCATAGGTACAAATCTACCCCGGGGTCCTATACTCGATTTCCCCACCGACGAGCCAACTCGAGTACCAACTGGTGAATTTATCTTTTCCCCTTTCCTCAAATTCCCTATCTAATTCCCCCCTCGGTCCAAGCCATTCTTAGGCTTGCATACGAGTGCATGCTGGCGTGCGATTCCATCTATTCTAATGTATTACGTCGCATCTCTGCTCGGGCGAGCAACCGTAGTCAATTTCCACCCTCTGCCCTATACCAGTTGGATACACACACACACAGATATAGATTCAACGTTATATGACTACACGAGGGTAAGAGAGAAGGTGCGCTTGTGTAGCCGAGACCGGAGGCTGGGCCTATAAAAGTATTGATTTGAGGATATCGACCGATGGCGTATATAAAGGCCAAGATGACTATCTTCGCGCGCCTTTAAGATCGCACCATGTGCGAAGCGACTACACGACCTCGATGCCACCAGGCGTATTTTAGCGAAACAATGCGAAGGGCCGTCTTGTTCTCGACAATGGAATTGTCGACTATAACGATCGAGTCGAATAACGGAAATACGATTATTACTCGTTGGTCGATAGAGGTTCTAAAATTAAAATTGACTTTGACGAATTTAGAATTTGGGAAAATATTGTGGTTTTCTTTTCGTTGGTTATTTATTTTTGGTTTTGTCAATTTTTAGCGTCATGTGGTTTAGATGAGAACAATTGTATGGATTTTAGGGATAGTGCTGGATTGATCATGTTTTGTTTATGGGATGCTTGTTTATGAATCGTTTTGCAGATTACATTTTTTTTGTTTGTGTTTATTTAATACGATTTGCCTTTAAATTTATCTCTATCAGAGATTTTTTTGTACGGGTTTAATTGGATGATATTGTTGGGAAATATTTTATGTCGATAGAGGAGTTTTTACTTTGACAAACAATTGGGATTTGTTTTTATTTTGGGGAATTTCAAATTGTCGAGCTGAAATGTAGTACACGTATAAGGAACACGCCTTTTTGAAATTAAGTTGAGCAAGATATCTTGCAATCATTCAGATTTAACAACATTTTGAATTTCGTTCAATGTTTTATTTTTTGTTTAGGAAAAAGGAAATCGGTTTAATATTAAGTTTGATTCGAGTTGCTCTAGTAAATAAAAATAGAAGTGGCAAAGTAGCAAAGAAAGTGTAATATGAAACTAGCAGATTGCTTCTTACTTTTCTTCGTTCGCAAAACTTTTTCTTATCAGGAGAGGTCGAAAGTGCTCATAACTGCTCACAGAGTTTCTCGAATTACTATTTAAAATTGAGAATTAAATGAAAATTTCTTTTAGGACTCGTTCGAGGAAAAATTATTTAAAATAAATAAAATAAACAGTTCATCAGAAAATAAAATTGATTTGTATAGTTTCTTCGAATTAGATTAATCGATACGATTATTCATGTGCAAACGTATTAATATATTTTGAAAAATTGATGAAAATTGAAGAATAGCGATAAGAAAAATGAGAGGTCACGATTGGCGGATAATTAATAAGAATACAGTCAAAAGCCTCGTAAAAATTGATTTTTCGTTACTTTCATTCCCAATTCAAGATAGTTCCAGTCAATGACGGTACACGATTGTCTCGATGTTCGCAGTTACGATTGAGACGATGATAGAAAAACAAAATAATAGATGGGACCACGTGTGTCGTCTCGACGTTTTTGGGAGGTTCTTCCATTGACGCCCCATTCTCCAACCTAAACCCAGCCCCACCTCTCTGCAAGTCGTAATTCCCATAGTCGCTAATCAGATTTATTGCGCGATCGTCCACGACAAGCTCCGTTTCAAGGACGATGAAATTAATTGCAATCGATACGACCAATAGGAGAATGTTTTCTTTTTTTTACGATGACTCGAGTTTCTTTTTTTAATGTTTTCTTTCTTGTAGATTCGTCCATTCGTCACATTTTTGCTTTAACCTTTGAACAACAAATATTCGTTGTTTCTCCAATCGACAAGAATTTATCAATCAATAGCCAGACATTTGGAACTCGTTGATGAATTTTTTAGTCAACCTTCGTTGATCGAGAATAGAACTAAAATATAGTTTTTATGTTGTTGCAACCAATCGCCAATTTTTAAACGTCCCCCTACGTTCAATCGGTTTAAGAAACTAGCTTGACAAAGTTTCATACGCGAATGATAAAAAAAAGAAGAAAGCTCGACGATGGGTGAAATTATAATTCGAGGATAGGGACAACTTTATAAAGCGCGCGGTCCTCGATATACGCGCTTCCGTATTCAGAGACGTGTTTTTCCCGCTTGGTATTTCTAAACGTGTAGGAGTGGCGAGGGTCAAAGATAGAGTTTACGACTGGTGAGTCCGGTTGGCGTGGTAGCGACTCCCGCGATAAGGCGCAAAAATTTTGCGAACGTAAGCTTTCTCAGATTTGTGAATCACAGTCGAATGCAGCATCGTCGAAGATCCGTGTCGTCGTACACGTTTCGTGGAAAAGGGGCGCGAGTTTTGAGTTTATTTGTCGACGCGTTTTTCTATTTTTCTTCTTCTTTTCAGGTTCGTTGCTGTTTTAGGGTGGCAACAGAAAAGAAAGAAAAAGGCTCGCGACGAGACGGATGAAAACTTGTACGATTCGTTCAATTTATTGCCTTTTTTTTAAGAAATATGCTTGCTTTTGTGTTACGATTAGTTGGAAATTTCTATGAAAATTGTCTACCACGAATAGTCGCGTTTTCTTTCCATTGCGATCTTAAAATTCGACCAATTACGTTAAAAATATCAGAAAAAGCTGTCTACCTTTTCGTCCAATGTTACTTTCAACGTATCTCTCCTAGCAACGATTTGAAAAAATAGTAGCTCGTTCTCTCAACTTGACAAAATATTATCAACGTAAAATTGGTAAATTATCAAATTCGTATCACCATTCGTTTCGTGTCGAGAACTTGGCGCGTGAAACAGAGCGTTGTGAAAATTTGTGCGACGACAGCGAGGAACGAAATTGGATAAAAACTCATCGAGAAAGAGTAAAAAAAAGAGAAAAACGGTGTATCGAAGCGAGCTCGTAAGCGCGATATTAATTATAGTTTTGCCTGGCCACCCGCAACGCGAGAGGCTTTCTCTCTTCCCCGAACGTGAAAACGAAAAATAGCAGCGTTGGGCTCTCTCGGCTGGGGATCACGGGCGGTTTTGGTGGCACTTGGTGATTCGCCTAAGAAACGAGATGAAGTTGGGCGCGCGAAACCCACCTAGTCTTGTTCCGTCGTACACTGTATTATTGACATAAGTACGTCGAAGCTTTTTCCTTTCCTCTTTTCCAATTTTTAATACTAATACTTGTACGTGCACTCGCGAAACGTACGCCCGAGGAAGAAACGAAAGGAAATCTAACGAACGTAAAACCACGAATAAATATAAAAAAAGAAATCAAACCGATCGATAATCATGAAAATTTAGGAAGAAAGAGAAGCGACCGAGGGACCAGCGAAAGAGCTGTCAAGAGAAAGAGACGTTAAAAGCTCGGCGCAAACGCGAAGTACCGTCGAACGGAACGTTTAACGTCACACTGAGGCAAACGCCTCGTGCCTACCTATACCTTTAGGGAAGAACCAAACGTGAGTCTGCGCGGTTTCGTCCGGCGCTCTATACAGTCGTAATATGGGACGCGCACCGTGAGCATCTTCTTGCCAAAAAAAAAAGAAGAAAAAAAGAAACGAAACGAACCGAAAGAAAAGAGAGAAAGAAGAAAAAAATCTATAGCTCCGCGAGTTCCAAGGCCACGCCGAGGAGTCGACGTCCACGCGGCGGACGAAGATTAATCGGATTCGAATGCCCCGATGGTGGCGCTCTCCAACGGGACAATTCTTGGTAACTCGGTGCTTTTTTGTCCAAGAATCGACTCGAGTCCAATCGGGTACGTCGACTTAGGGCAAAAGATCGACCGTTACATTTTTCACACGCTACTCGGTGCTTTTTTGCACCGTGAGTTTGTTTTCTTTTTTGGCTCGTCGCACGTATCGTCCGACCAGACACACACTAAGACTTACTTGGTCTTGGAAAGATTCGGGTCGCTGGTTTTTCGCTTTTCTCGCAGCTGCCTCTGCAAAAAAATATAACAAGGACATCGGATTAGTTGTGAATTTGGATTGAAAAAGCTTAATATAGATTTTGATTTAATTTACTAGCTTTTTTCTCTATGCGCGGGATTTTTAATTAATTAATACCAAAATTATCCTGTTACGGAGGAAAACAAATGGAAAATTGTACACAGAATTGTGGGACGTAAGGGGATTTTAAAATAAACTCTTGCCAAGTGCCTATCTCCTCGATTGTATCGCCGAAATATGGCTCGTAAAATATTCTCTTAAAGTTTATTTCGAGGTTTCACGTTCGACGATTTCATTCAATTGAACGCTAAACCGCGATGCGAAACGTACTGTGGGAAATTACTCGAGTCCGGGAGGGGGGAGATCGTAAGAAACTTCGTCTCGTGGAAAATAGCGCGAGTATTTACAAAATTTCGTGATATACGATTAGAAGAAAATTTGTGAACATGAGATCATTTTCGAGGTCGAAGAGCAAGCAAAATCTGCAGTTAAAATCCATCCTCACCTTGTTGTGTATCCGCTCCTTGTAACTTTCAGACCTGTTTATGTTCGACGTCTTTGGCTTACTGGAAATATTTTGCTGCACCCTAAAAGTAAACACGACAATGAACGAAAAACGAATTAATAAGTGGAAGTAAATGTGAAAAACTAAAAATATTGAAAATGTAAATTACTGAAATACTTGATGCGTTTCAAACATCAAAATCACTTTGTAAATGATAATTTTTGTTGAAATTTACGTATTTTCAATTCTGTAATCTTCATTTCTCATGAATTTGATGATATTCACGTTTTTTTTTTCAAATAATTGTTTTTCTTTCGAGTAATCAGTTCCCGAGTTTTACAAATATTTCAGATGCGAATCAAAATTTCATAAGCTACTAGACGATTAATCCAAAATCGCATTACTACGGTTTTTCATTTATAAAAACAAAATACTTTCAAATTTTATGATGCAAACATTCTTCAATATTTTTTTCTCGTGAATCTTCTACAGAAACTCTAATGAGTGAAATTTACGAACTACTCGACGTTATTCTGGAGTTAATTTCAACAAAAATTGATAAAAATCTAGAAAACCATCTCACTTTTATAAAAATTAGTAAAACGATTTAAAAAAATTTGATTCTAGAAAGTATCGTTCGACTTTCGTTTTCCCATTGAAAGAAGTCGAGTGCTTGAAAAATATGGTGAAACGAAGTTTTACCAAGTCCCACAAATTACAAAAAGCTATTGCACAATTTTATAATTAGCAAGATTTATGTTTTCTTTGTCGCGACCAAATCTTCTCGAATATTAAAAAAACGACTAGTTAATAATTAATTTGTGAACTGGAGGTAAACAAAAAATTCCAAGAAAAAGAAAATGAGCATTATCGTTGTACCGAGAAGACGTTTAAAATAGAAGAAGAAAAAAAGTTCTAGGTCGATATCACGCGAGGACGTGACGAGGATTGACGTCATGTTCGATTCAGGAGGTTCATTCATAGTTTTCGCATACGCCGACCACATACATTTCCGATATATCTTCTCGCGACGAAGGGTTGTCCATGCTATCTGGATAATCGCCGTAAGCGGAAACGCGTCCTCTTTCGTTGCTGCTACGAGCGTTTCCGCTCGCGCCGCCTCCGCGATAGTCTCCTGTGAACACAAATCATACAAATTCAATGTAAATTCGACCATTCGTATTCGACGTAATTAAATTTATTTCTGACAATCGCCCGCTCTACCTACGTAATCGCTTCGTATTCTAAAATATTGTTTCTGGAGAGACCCGCGTTCATGAATTTTAGAAGAAAAAAAGGAATTCTTATTTACGATTCTTTCGTTGCCATTTTTTCGTTTTGTTAAGTATTTATAAAATTTTTTGTGAAAACAATTTTTTTATAAAAAACTGAAATATTTGAGTATTGAAATTAGTTAGAAAAATATTTATAATCAAGATACAATTTAGTTTTCAGTAAAAAGGCGAGTAGAAGAGGATTGTAAGAACGAACTTGAACGTTTTATTATAGATTATAATAATTTGCTCCAGAACGCCTTTATTTCATCATATTTGTGTTACGTGAATAATTTCCGATTCCGAAATGACCCAACAAAGTCTTTTTGGACCTAAACAAATTTTGACACCCCAGGAGCTCCCAAAGTGCCGAAAGTGAAATCGGAATATCGACTATCGGCACAAGCCGGAGGGCAAAAATTTTTTTCGTCCAAAAACACTTTGTTGGGGGGTTGCGGAATCGGAAATTTGTCGCTGATTAAGATTATGCCGTTATTTCTGCCGATATCTCGAAAACTTTAGGAGAAAATCGCAAAAAACTCGAAATAACGATTTACCTGGCTTGAGGTCAATAAAATCTGAAAATTCTGAAACGAAACCGTGATTTTCTTGTTCTACGGGAAAATTGCGATCGATAAAGGCTCTTAGAGCGCGAGAAAGTACTAAAATTCACGGGAAAACAAAATGGCCACTTTTCCTTGGATATCGCGAAACCACGAAAAATTGACTTTTCGCGACGCTGTATCTCCGTTTGTGTACGTCCCACAGAAAATCGCACGAGTAACTTTTTGAAGAGAGCGCAGCAATCTCAAAAACGAGCCTTGGACCATCCGTGTGGCTCAATTTTTGCAGCCGTGACGAAACTTGTGATATAATAAAGGACATTTTCAACATAAACAAAATATTTTTATATTTAATATAAATATATGTAAATGTTGACAATGTCCTTGGACCAAAGTATACTTCTGCAACCAGACATCCCCTCTCGGAATGGATGATAAACAATAACTTGTTTTTTGTTGTTATAAAGTATCGTTGACGTACAAAGGACGTGGATTAAAATTGAATCGAGCAGCATAAGTATAAAACATGGGGCAATGATTTAGAAGAGGCGGTGAACACAACACAAGCTTGTTTGGTTCGTTAAGTGGTTCGTCCGAGTATCGCGACTAACTCGCATCCCTTAATCCCCTCGCCCTCGGCAGCTGGAAGGCAATAAATGCGAATGGTCGACGACTTGGTAACTAAGTGTCCGTTAAACGAGGATATAGGTACCACCCGTGATTTCGTTGAAATTTAATATTCAAGTTACATTTGATACGCAATCTTGATTCGAAAAAGAAACAAAAATTTATTGTTTAATGATTTTTTTTTAATTGAAAAATATCTTTTTGATCTTTAAATATTTCATGATAATTTACATTATCAAAAAAAAATTACAAACTGTCTTCTAATTTTCGAAATTACCTTGTTCGAATAATTTCGTTTATTTTCCAACAATCAAGGTAAAAGTCGAAAGTTAAGAAACCTTCGTTTGCAAAATACAAGTTTGGGAACAATTTATATAAAATGATAAAAATCCCTACCGAGCGTGGGTTCAAAAAATGAAAGAAAATGTTTTAAAGCGAAAATGACAATCTATATGAAAATTTTTTGGTTTTTTGTTCGAGTGAAATTCAAAGTTCTCTCTCCCCTCCCCCTCTTCCCTGCCACTCCCTTTTATCTCGTTATAATTATTATTATTATATCTTGTAAATTTTTGGAAATTTGTTCAACTGGCACAAATTGTAAATTAGCAAATTTACGTATTGTATGGTTTGTGAATGTGTGAAATTTCTGTATTTGTCTCGTAGCTAGCTAGGACATAATTAAATACATACATCAATCAACCAACCAATCCCCCCCCCCCCCCCCCCAAATCTCTTCCTTTTTCTCTGGCACGACTCCAAGCAATGCGATCTTACACGGACGTTCTTATCAGCAGCCGCAAAGTGCGTCCGACCGTAAAGCAGTTCACTATGATGGTACGGTGCACTAGTTAAGTATAGAACCAAACCCAGGTTGCAATGGTCTTGCGATAGAGTTTGGTCGAATCGCGATGAACATCATTGTCTGCACCGAGATACCACTCGATGCCACTTACGTTCTCAAAGGAGACCACGAGATAGCCATTCCAGTCGCGAAATACTTATCAGGGGATTGGGAATCGTTATGTTTTAGGACATTGATATTTAATTCTTTTTTTTCATCTCTTTTATTTTTTGTTCCAGGGTAAATAATTATCCAAACGAATTTATGAAAAGTTTATATTGAATCAGAAAGGACTTACTAAAAAAGTGTTTGCCAATTTTTGTTTATGAGAATATTTCGTTTTTCGTTTTATGGGACAGCTCTATTTTTTTTTTTCATGAAAATCATTATGAAATATTAAGCAAGGCTTGGTTTGTATTCGTTTTTAAATAACTCAATTTGTTTTATTATGTTCTTCAGCTTAACAGCTGGAATTTGCTGGAATTACAGCTGGAATCACACTAATACCAAAAACAAACTAAAAATAAATTAAAATTTTGCAAATTTCTTCAATCCATCAGATCCAAATCTTTCACTGAATTTTCCTCAAGCTCGACATGGAACAACCTCACCTCCTGGTCTTTTCTTTCAATTGGAAATTTCTTTCAAAAGTGCATTTTTCCAAAAACAAAAAATCTTTTAAAATAAAATTCATGTCATCTCCAATCGAGACAAAAATTAAAACAAAACCTCGTTTCTATACGTTCAACACACCGTCGTCTAAAACTCGATTGTTTCATTACAACAAAAAAAGTCCTCAGCAAGAAAGCAAACAAGAAGTAAAAAGATAAAGACACAAATATTTTCAAAGAATTTTTGTTTTTTTGTTAAGAATAATGGTACGTCTCGATGAGGCCACGAAGTGGGAAGAAAGCGTGAGCGGTGCAATCGACAGGGATAGGAAAAAGAGAGAGAGAGAGAGAGAGAGAAAGAGCGAACGAGAGCGAGTCGAGAGATACGAGCTCGGGATGAACGAGATACAAAGGGGGGTTCTGGGTTTCCGGTCCCTCGACTCGACTGTCCCTAATGCTCGCTGCCTGTTACACTACCGATTTAGTTGCCCATCTCCAGTGGCCGAACTAAAAATATCCGTGAAGGCAGCGCATGTCACGATTTTTTTACATGCTCGGTTGGATGTTCCGAAACTGAGACAGAGACCCCGCCGCATACCCCAAGGGTGGTCTAATCCTGGACACGTTGAATTTTATGTTCCTCCTTGCGACCGAGTAACATCACGGACTCGGATCATCGAACTACTTCATTTTACATTCCGATTTACGTTTTCACGAAGGCGCACATTTATTTTTAAACATTACTCTCTTTTATTAGTTGTTATCGTTCATTTTCGAGTTTACCACAACGATTTGACGCTTTTATGGGAGAACCGTTTGGGAATAAAGTCAGATTAATCGTGCATGGAATTTTGAGATATTGTTTCGACTAGTTTGTTGGAAATACAAAAGTTGATTTCAATGATGTTCAATGTTGATCGATCGATGTCTCGTACGATAAACAACGCGTTTCTGAAAATTCCATCGAAGTTTGGTATTTTTGTATTTTTGAAATACATTTTTGCTAAATTTATTATTTATTTTTCAATTTATCAACGTGTAATTTAATTCGTGTCAAGTATTGCATTTGAATAGAAATTTGAATTACTGCTGGGATTGATTTTTATCAACGTGTAATTTAATTCGTGTCAAGTATTGCATTTGAATAGAAATTTGTATTACTGCTGGGATTAATTTTTAATTAAATTTAGGTATTAGAAAAAGTCAATCAATAAATTTGCATAAATTGCTTATTTATTTTTTAACGTATCGAGGTTTGATTTAAGAAATTGTAATTAGTGCTGGATGGATTTCGAATTTCGATTCTTTATAAAATAAATAATCAATTTATTAAAATCGATAGATTGTCTATTTTATAATGTAGACGAATTTAATTGGATTCGTACAACGAGTCTTAATTCGTGTAACGTTTCAATCAAAAGCTAGATAATCTTTGAGTTTTCATACATTCAAAAATAAATTATAAACATAATTTTATATGATTATTTATATTTTATCAACGTATAAAAATTCATTCAATGCTGTACGAAATGTTTTAATCGAGTAGGATTTCAATGCTGAATAAATTTCTATATTGCATTATACGTTTTCGTCTCGGAGACTAAAGACACGATTCTTAACGATAAATTTTATGTTAAAAAAAATATCTTTTAGTTTTGCTAAAAAATTAAGATAACTACAGTTTATACACTATCGAGACACCACTATCGTAACAATTTACAGATCTCTGTGGTATTTCGTTCCTCTTTCTGTTTATTTGTGCCAATGAACAGGCAATTTTTTTAAAGATCGTCAAAAAACGAGAAAGATTGGGGTTGAAAAATTTGGTCAATAATTGTTGTCGTTGGTCGAAAATCCGATTGCCGAGACGAACCTTGATAAGGAAGATGTTCACCGAATAAATCCTGTGCTTCGATACTAAAATCCAAATCGCGATTCACTGTACCAGCGAGTTTATCGATACTCCACTTTTCACTGACATCCTTCGAATCGTTCAATCCCGCGTTATACTCGGTGGCCGGTGCGATATCGTCGAGGCGAACGATCAGAGCAGCTGCTTTGTCGATGTCGTTGCACGAGCCCCGACTCTTTCTTACGGCCACGAGAGTTTCCCAAACTTTTCCGGCTATCGATGCCCTCGAGGGAGCGTGAAAGCTTCGTGCTTTCGCCGTCTTTGACTTCGACGTCTTTTTCGCCACCTTGTCGCGACTGATCTTCTCCGGCAACGTTGTTCCACCTGGATTTTGTCAAGTATTACGTCGTACGTCAATTATTCGTCGCGAAAATTATATTACCTCGATGCAAAACGGCCTACGAGTTGTAAACTATTTTCATTCCTTTTCTCAATGAATTTACAAACCACGTGCAATTTTACAGGAATATTTTTTCTACGAAATCAATTTGTTCACGAAACAATTGCTCGATCGATTTTTGTAAATGAAGTTTCTCTTTGTAGAATATTTTTACTTATCAAAATACAAATTAAAAAGCGTGTCATTATTTTTACAAGATCACTAAAATATTAGTGACACGATTGTTTTTGTTTCTTTTCAAAAATTGACTTTTAAAAACCGTGTCATTATTTTTACAAGATCACTAAAATATTAGTGACACGATTGTTTTTATTTCTTTTCAAAAATTTACTTTTAAAAACCGTGTCATTATTTTTACAAGATCACTAAAATATTAGTGACACGATTGATTTTATTTCGTTTGAAAAATTTACTTTTAAAAACCGTGTCATTATTTTGACAAGATCACTAAAATATTAGTGACACGATTGTTTTTATTTCGTTTCAAAAATTTACTTTTAAAAACCGTGTCATTATTTTGACAAGATCACTAAAATATTAGTGACACGATTGTTTTTATTTCTTTACAAAAATTGACTTTTAAAAACCGTGTCATTATTTTTACAAGATCACTAAAATATTAGTGACACGATTGATTTTATTTCGTTTGAAAAATTTACTTTTAAAAACCGTGTCATTATTTTTACAAGATCACTAAAATATTAGTGACACGATTGTTTTTATTTCGTTTCAAAAATCGACTTTTAAAAACCGTGTCATTATTTTGACAAGATCACTAAAATATTAGTGACACGATTGTTTTTATTTCCTTTCAAAAATTTACTTTTAAAAACCGTGTCATTATTTTTACAAGATCACTAAAATATTAGTGACACGGTTGTTTTTATTTCTTTACAAAAATTGACGTTTAAAAACCGTGTCATTATTTTTACAAGATCACTAAAATATTAGTGACACGATTGTTTTTATTTCTTTTCAACGAATGTCCAAACTAGATGTAACGGCGACGAGTCAAAATCGAAATATTATTTTAAAAGACTTTCAAATATCGAGATGGGAGAATAGAAAGAAGAATAAAGAATGGAAATTCTTTGTCGCGCGCCGTTTTGCGTCGAGGTGCACGAGGTCTCGGCCGTGTCCCGTCCGTTCGCATTACCGTCCGGTTTGAGTTTGCGATGTAGTCTATTCCTGCATCTCTCGGAGGACAATCTTAGGTTCCCGAGGCCGTTGATGAGGGGCGAGAAATTGTTGGTAGGGTGTAGGGGCTTAGCTCCTACCCCCTCCAGGTGCTCCGGTCCTCGTACTTCCAGCATGTGATCGAAGCACGTGTTCACTTACTTTTGTAGCGATATGTATTCTCAAAAAATGAATGAAAAAAAAAAAAAACAAATAAAAGAATACTAATAAAAAGACGAATGCTTCGTCGTTTGAAAATTATCGAGCGTTCAAGTTTACACTCGTCCGTCGAACCGCCGTTCGGACTAATTCCTTACGAGCCGCGCAATTCGCTTCTTCCTTTCGGGCTGTGATGCGTTGCTAGCTTCCGGCCTTCTCTCTTCCCCGTTCAACCGCCGAATTAACGGCTCGCCCCACCGTCGGCTTACTTCCTCTATGTCTCTCTTCCTCTAACTCTCTCGTCGTATAGACGTTAGAAGTATCGCACGGCGTTCGCGAGGAAGAAAAATAAATCCTCGCGGTAGCGATAGAGAAATCTGTCACGCACGTGTTGCCAACTCGGTGAACGCGAGAACAAGAAAAGAAAACATCCAGTCTTGGGAGTCGAATAGTTTCGATGAGAAGAAAAACTCGCTTCAAGGTCGTGATGTTTGGTCGAGAAACATTCGTCTAGAGCTGATAAGGCGATAAGGCTTAGTTCGTTGTAACAGATTTTTCTTCTTATTCGTTTTGTAACTCGGCTTTTGAAGTTTTTCGACACTAGTGACGGGAAGCTCGACTAGACCACGAACCGAGCACTGGCACGCTCGTTACTCGACTGCTCGATCCAATGTTTAATGAGCCTGCGAAATTCCTCGCTTTTTTTTCTTTCTCATTCCGTCGGTGTGCGAGAGATACCAAGTTGTACTCGATTAAAAACGCCCACGGAACGCTCTCTCGCGCAACGACTCTCACTAGTCGTCACAATTAAAACAGATCGTGTGGGACAGTCGTCTCGTATGGAGATACGCGTCTCGGTGTTCGTACGTCCATGTGCGTTTCGTTTACGTCGAGTCGAATCTAGCGATGAACGAGCGAGCCTAAAAAACAAAGGAGACAGTCAATAATTCAAAAACGTTCGAGCATGTTAAAATTGAAGGTAGAATAATTAAGAATCGTTCATATTCTCACGTCGAGTTTTAGTTTCGTTGTCTTTTCTTTCTTCATTAAATATCGGCGTAGGTACGTGATGATTTTTTGGTAATTTAGTTTTAGTAAGAGCGTCCGGTGTGGGCTTTGTTCGAGATTCGTTGGACTTGACTGGACGATGGGGACGATGATGACACTCTCAATTATTTAGCATTGGCTCGTGAGTACGAAAGAGAATTCTCCTGTGCATTGCTGATAACAATCGTGTTGGTATCGTTGGTGGAAATTCAGCAAGTTGCATCAAGACGTTTTGGTAAAGCTGGTACTATTTTGCCATAGATGATTCCACAACTTTTCTCTTGTTTCAGTAGAGTTTCACTTTCCAGGAAAATCTTGAGTTTCACGTTGCTAATACGAAGAACGAAGTTTCTTTGCTGAGAATCGTCGAGGCAATTTTCATTGTCACACGGTCGAGTCAAAATCCGGAAAAAGATGTCTGAAGTCTTGGATACAATATTTTGTAACTTTGGAGAAAAACTTGATTCGCAAATGTGCGGCGCCCATATTTTAGAGTACAATCAATTACTCGTGGAGGATAAGTTTTCACGTTCTTTTTTCAAGTTGAATCGATGGTGTCGATTAAGTTTTCTTGAGAGATTTGTTAGTTGAATGTTTTTTTTTTTTAATGAATTTAACACGGGTGATTTATGGTAATAAGACTTTTTGGTTTTTAATGCCAGCGAGTTATGTTTTCTGACTTAGTGGTTTTTTAATTTGTTGCTATGGGTCTGATCCATTTATATTCCCAGCCACTTATCGTTTCAACGATTATGTTTTTCTTTTAGCGTTTGGGTTTGGGTTTTGGGTTTGGGATTTATGGTAATAAGGCTTTTTGGTTTTTAATGTCAGCGCGTTATGTTTTCTGACTTAGTGGTTTTTAAATTTGTTGCTATGGGTCTGATCCATTTATATTCCCAGCCACTTATCGTTTCAACGATTATGTTTTTCTTTTAGCGTTTGGGTTTGGGTTTTGGGTTTGGGATTTATGGTAATAAGACTATTTGGTTTTTAATGCCAGCGAGTTATGTTTTCTGACTTAGTGGTTTTTAAATTTGTTGCTATGGGTCTGATCCATTTATATTCCCAGCAACTTATCGTTTCAACGATTATGTTTTTCTTTTAGCGTTTGGGTTTGGGTTTTGGGTTTGGGATTTATGGTAATAAGGCTTTTTGGTTTTTAATGCCAGCGAGTTATGTTTTCTGACTTAGTGGTTTTTAAATTTGTTGCTATGGGTCTGATCCATTTATGTTCCCAGCCACTTATCGTTTCAACGATTATGTTTTTCTTTTAGCGTTTCCATTCACCACCAACGTTTTCATGTTCCCACTGGTGTATTTCCTCTCCAAACAAACAATAGCGGTAAATACATCAAGAAATAAAAACCATAGTGTGAATTTCTCGATTGTGACGAGTTCTGGGATTTTTCACTTTTCTTTCATTATTTTTATTACTCGTAAGAGAAGATTTTCAAGAAATTAACTCTTAAGTACTGACAAAGAACTTAAGCGTTGATATTAAGATTGATCCGAAGCAGAGATCGTTTTAAATTTTGTGAAAAATGTCTGCAAGTTCCCTGGAATCAATGATCTTCGAGTCGTTAAGTAATTAATTTCATGGGCGAATGGGAAAGTTTGACAGTGATCGACGAGAGTGAACGGAATTTAAAATAAATCAAAATAACGAAAGAAATCTTGATATTTCAAAAAAATTCACGAAGAATTCATAAAATACAAATTAAGTTAGATCCAATAACGTTTGTAAGTTAATTCGACGATATTTAACAAAAAGGTGTACCTTCTAATATATTTGTCAATAAATGTTCTAAATTTAGACGCTAGAAAATATTTGATCAAATGGTGTAAAATAAAACCAGCTTTGTAACTCTGCCATACAATTGTACATTCTTTTCCCACAATTTTCCCATATTTCTGAAACGTCGACAAAATTGCAAAAAACGTTTCCTCATAATTTTGCAAAAGAGAAAAAATGTTATTCAGACATTGTATACAATATGTTTGGACGAGAAAAAAAAGTTGTACTAAACACGACCGAATCGATTTCTACGTTTACTCTTTGAGAGATTCGCAGGAAAAAAAAAATGCGGGGTGGATAACTGCCAAAAGTTGTTCCCCTTTCTTTCCGTACCATCAGTACCATCGGTAATTATTTCTGGACGAATTAGTCATTCATTAGTCATCAACGTAATTTTATATATATTTGAAAACTAGTGTAAACATAGATTTTCTCATAGGAATGTTCTATTGACCCAAATATGACAAATTAATTCTTCACGAGTGGCACGAATGCTAGAGAACACCTTTGTAAAAACCAAATCAGAAATTCCACGATATGACGTAACCGAGTGAGAGAAAATTGAGCATGTTCATCTTTTTGTAACAATTTTGTTCTGGCTTAACTAGATATTGTCACAATCGTTTGCGTCCTACCGGAGAATTTACAAATCCCGTTTTCGAAGTAGCCAAAGTGCGTCATACAAAGTCGTGATATATTGACGATGAATCGTCGTTACCGGTTCAGCCATTTTTTGTTCGTACAACTCTCAGAAATTTTTGAACTTCTGCCAACTTTTATAAGAACCGATTGAAAAAACTTTCTGTAAATTCTTTCGAATTGTTAAATCGAACGGTCTTGAAAATATTGTGTTCCTTTTTTCACCAGTTGAAATATCTCAAAATATATTGGTCGCCAGATACAATAATGTATGGTGAAAGTTGTATGTTAAACATATTTTTTATGTGTCATAAGGTACAATAAATATAAATATGTTGTCAATATAATCAGAAACTAAAAAAAATATTTTTTTTAAGAAATATTACACATCACATTTTATTACACCTACACATTTTCTAGTCGTGTTATAGCTTCGGTTGGAAATAGTTCGGGCTTGTACGATTTAGGGTATTGGACGGAAAAATAAATAAATCGTTTAAAATCGTATAAACCTGACAATCTAAATGATCTAAAAGTTGTTTTTTTAAGTTGACCGAGTTTCTTGCGATTCATCGTTACTTTAGGAATTTATCTCATGTCGACTTTTCTATGATAATAGAAGCCTCCAAGTTTTAGAGGTGGGTTAACTTTACTTGAGTTAAATTAAAACTTGAAGACTTTTATTATCATGGAAAAGTCGACAGAAAATCAATTTTTTCTTTTCGTCTAGAATCGTCGATGGGAAATTTTTTTGATTTTAAAAAACTAAGTTTATATATGTGATCAAATCGTATAAACCTGACAATCTAAATGATCTAAAAGTTGTTTTTTTAAGTTGACCGAGTTTCTTGCGATTCATCGTTACTTTAGGAATTTATCTCATGTCGACTTTTCTATGATAATAGAAGCCTCCAAGTTTTAGAGCTGGGTTAACTTTACTTGAGTTAAATTAAAACTTGAAGACTTTTATTATCATGGAAAAGTCGACAGAAAATCAATTTTTTCTTTTCGTCTAGAATCGTCGATGGGAAATTTTTTTGATTTTAAAAAACTAAGTTTATATATGTGATCAAATCTTCATAGAGAATGCTTGATACATGCGTATCACATAGCTTTTGATTTTTGCCTCAGAGAAAACCCAAAATAGTATTGAGGGGATGTTGTCAGTGATGCACGAAACGCGCAGTTGTAACGACCGTGCGACGTATGAACTCACGAACCAACGATGAAGTCATTCGTAATAACCGTGTCACAAGAATCCTATATCTATACGCAAAAACGTTTTGACGTCAAATGTGAGTTACGCAAGGTAAACTTGTGTGGTGCGGCCATCGTTGGCCTTCGAATGAAAAAAAAAAACGGTTGGATCGCATGAAAATTTTACTCGATTCCTTCGGAAAAACTTGGATACCGAAAATCGAATTTCCTCGAGTGAAAAATAAAAATAAATATGTACATTGGGTGGTTGTACGACGCGAGCGCTGCCTCTGTTCCTTGGCTCTTTGTATAACCGTTTCGACAGCGAAATAGTTTTGTGGGTAATGCAGGGTCGCATGTAAAATTCAACGGATGAAATTTTAATTTGTCCCTCGGTGTGTTATTTGACCACGATATACCTAAAAATTCTTGTAGAGAACGGCAGCAACGAGATATTTTTATAATACAGAGCGATATTCGATTCTGTTGAAAGAAATGATGAGAAACCGTGGAAATTGACTCACCGTTTTCGCCATCCGTGATTGCCCCCGCATCCTCTTCACCGCGCTTTATCCGCTCAACTGCAACATTCGAAAGATTCACTGGGTTAAAATTTATTTACTCTTTTTAGTGAAATCTTGCAACTATCGTTTAGTGCGACAACTTACTCAGGTGCATGTGGTTTTGGGAATGATGGTGATGATGAGACGATGGAGGTTTTCTTTCCGGACGCATACGCTCCATTATTCTGCTTATACGATCGTTCGCGCTCGTTCGTTCCTTTCGATTTAACGGTCCCGGACAGTTCTCCTCGACTACGCGTACACACAGTCGATGAACGCTTAGAGAGCAATCTGGAAAATAAAGCGTACGACCTTTTAGTTAAATATATATAAGATTTCAAAGTTGTACGATTCATTTTACATTTATGGATGATTATTTCGTATTTGTCATAATTATTCTCCATTTATAGAAATTCAGTTGAGTTCAACTAAGAAATTTAACCCACGCGACTCTCTCGCCTCTTCTAAACTCATTTTTGATCTGTGAATAAATCTATATTTAGGGTTCCGCGAGAATAATTTGCCTGAAAATGTCAAATATCTTTGTCACACTCGCGTATTCCGTGCCACAAGTTCCATTCGCTGTCATAAGGCGCAGTGTTACAGATTATAGTTGGCGATCGAATACGAGAGAGATAACTTTAAACAGGATTCGTAAATTCTCAAGCATGGCGTATCTGATCGGGTTACAATTTAGTTTAACTACTTTTTGTCATGATTATGTGTCGGCTAAGCTAAATTATGTACCATGTATTTTGTGGCATATCGATGAATTCGTAAATCTCGTTTTCCAAACGATCGTAGCGGCAAATTATTTGCAATAGAAAGTTGTCTGTTCTCGTGTTCCCTGATTACATTCATTATTGTTTTTATAATTCTTACCGCCGCACTGATATCCTTGCGGTCCGATACCGCCGATAATGAGTTGACAATGATTGCAGTAAGTCACTGTGAAGTACTGGTGTGCCACGAAATGATGACCACGTACGGTCATCTTTCTGGTTTTTCCAGTAAGCAAACGCGCTTTAATGTTGGACTTGTCTTTAGCGACGAAAGTCGGTACTCCATCGAGCGAAACCGGTCGCACTTGAAATATCTTCGTCAATATCGTCGCCAGTCCAGCTGCCGTTGTGAATTGACGAAGATCCACTTGATCCTTTTCTATTACCACTCTGATAGTACCAAGGAAAGAGAAAAATATTAAGACAGTACGGCGTAAGACTTTCCTTGAAAAAACAGCAATAAACAGTTGATTGTCACTTCGGAACTTACAGATATGGTTGCATCGTTGGAAGAAGATAAGTCTCAATGATTTTCGTTTCTTGAACTTTGTCGGTCGCACTCTCGTCGAGTTGCGTGTCGCTCGGACCGAACAACATTCCCAGTCCAGCCGTTCGTTTCTGCTGAAAATCCGCGAGCTGTTCGTTTAATTCTTCCTTGGCTCGTGTTCGCGCTTTCCAGAATATCTAGAAACAGTTAATCAAAGAATTCAACGATCGATTCGAAGCACAGACTAAAACTTGTTTACATTGAAAACCATCTTCGTTGAGAAAATAATTGTTTTGCATTTTTTTTTTATAAAACGTGAGCTTACCTTTCGTAAAATCTCCTCTTTGTCAGATTCCTTAAGGAGAACGTCGTCGATTTCGCGCGCGACATTTTCATCGACATTGTTAAGCCGCAGTGGCTGAAATTTGACAAGAAATAATATATAATCAATAATTGAATAAAATTAATCAATAAAATTTGTCAATGTTGTTTCAAATTCCGATGAGACTTACCGCACCAGGTACTAGAAAACTAGAGTGAATCTCATAAGCCCACTTTCTCATTTCTTTGGCGTTCCCTTCCTTGTACAAATCCGTTATCAAATAAAACAACTGCAAAAAAAGACGAAATTTTATCGTACAAAAGTCTATTTAAAGACACATTATGTCTCATGAAATTCGCATGGACGTAATTTCGCAAATAAAAGAATGAGAATAACAAGAATCGTTTGCGTACCAGACTGGAGGGGTCACTGTTGGACAGTACGTAATTAATAAATACGGACAGATGAGCGTGATGTTCCCACAATCTCGAGAGCGACTTGAACGGTCCATGATCCTCGAGCTGACCCTGGAAAACGTCGTAAGCCGTTCATGACTTGAGAAACGTCACTGTAATGTGACTCGATCGTTGACTGACTCGTTAAAGCAGTTTCTTTCTGAATATTCCATCTTTTAATACACAATAATAAATCCGAAACAAAATGAAATAAATATAATACGTACGACTTCCTGATCGCTCATATCGTCATCTTCCATGGACATTATGGGTTGTTGAATCGGTGGAAGTCCTGGTGTACTTTCGTTAAGAGCTTGACGAACCGGCGAAATTGTCACGAAACTGTCGCCCAAACTCTGTAAAAAATCTATTGGTTTAGACAATCGACCACTTTTTGATAAATCCTACTAAACCTACAACTGATAAGTTATAGCTTTAGCATGGCATATTTTCTATTATTGCAAAACTATCATATTTTCAACACAATCTGTCAAAAGACTTTTAGTTCGTTTTTTAGCCACGCGACGCTTCCTTCTTCACAACTCGATAGTTCTCATAATCGACTGCGATTTTAAATGATATTTCCCTTCGTTTAACTGCAAAATTTTTGACGTTAAAAGACAGGCATCGTCAATCAACCAAGGTTTAAATTTACAACTTCAATCCAATCTGTGGATTAAAGTTGTAAATTTAGATCTTGTTGTAAAATTGTAAATTTAGATCTTGTTGTAAAATTGTAAATTCAGACCTTGTTGTAAAATTGCAAAGTTAGACCTATCAATGGAATTTCAACGAAGCTTAGACTTCGTTAATCTCCATAAGCTTACATCATTGATTGTGGACGAGGACGTATCGTTGGCAGGGGAGGGTTGAGGATACGGCGGTGGTGGTGTTCCAGGTGGCGTAACGTGAACAGGATCATCGAGATCGATACTGCTGTGACGTCCGGAGTGTCTCGGTGGAGAAAGATCGTTCATCGACTCGGAAGCGATCAGACGTCTGCTCGCTTCGGACGGCGATATCATAGTCGTGCTCAGTTGTTCGGGACTCGATTTTGTTCTTTGATGTTTGTTCAACGAGCCGGAAGATCCGAGATTTGCACCCTGCGACAGCTATGAAAAATAAAGAAAGAAAACATTCTATTACAAATGTTGCATTTCATAAATCGTATACAGGAAAAACAAAAATACATGTTCTCTTTTCACAAATATCAATACAATACTCGACAACGTTCGCAATTATGTACAATGTGCATGCGAGAATATCACCACTAATTAATATCCAACGTTATCCGTTTCGCGTTCAACGATTCCAAGCAAGCGCATAATTACTGTACAATGTTAATTCGAATCCACCCTTAACACTCATTTTTCTTCATCTTCATCTTTTTTATTCCATTTTTTCATTTTGTAAATACCATTTTCGTACTCTTTCACCCAATCAATACATACAAAACTAGAATTATCCTAGAGCAAGCGTGAAAGTGATAACGAAAATTAAAATAAAACAAAAGATACAAAATAAAAACTCAACGAGAAATTGAAATAATTACATTGAAGAGAACGACAAGCATGTGAGTGTTTGAGTCATCGTGGTGAAAATTAGAGTAAAAGTGATTTTTTTTTTCTTCGCTGGAGAGATCTTATCACGAGGGTTGGTGTACACGATTATGTCGGTCTCGTTGAGCTGCTGGAGCATATCGATGCAACGCGGATATCGTCGTGGTGAGCTGGACGTTTTGGCGCGAAATTAGTGATTTCTTTTTTTTTTTTTTTTTTTTTTTTTGAGAAATTAGCAGAAAAGAAGTCGAAGGTAATTTTTATTGCGAATTCGGGCAATGACACTACTTACAGAGTTAGGTATGCCGTGACTTGTTGTCGGGGGCGTTAAATGAGTCAGCAGATGTCGATCCAGCTCCGACTGGACAATGTTGTTCGTGTTTGAGGTGGGCGGAGGTCTTGGAGGCAAAGGAGGCGGGGATAGACTCTGCATGGACAGGGACTTTCGAGATGGCAAGGGTGGCGGTATATCGCCACCACCCCCGTGACCAACGCTACTCGTACCACCGGCACAATTGGAATAATTGCCGGGGGAAGTCGCGGCGTTTGTTACCAACGAGCAAAGCTGTAAGACACAACAAAAGGCTGGTTAAGGCAAAAAAAAGGTTAGGCAAAAGCGACTTTTTCCTCGAACGACGTTTAAACCACTGCTCTTGTTTTTGTTTTGTTTTTCGATTTTGCTTTTTCGTTCTTCAACGCATTATCAAATAACTGTAAATGTATTTTTGTTTTGAGGGAACGAATTTCATTGATTTTAATCAATCTCGTGTTGTATGATTATAATTTGTTCTTTATTTCATTGCGATAAAGGAAAACATTTTGATCTTTCTCGAATTTACAACTCGGTCAGGTTTCTTTAAAATAAAAAATAATTGTCATTGTTTATATTTATATTTCTTTTTTCAATCAAAAAGCGAATTTGTTTGAATCGAAAAATAAATTGTCGCTCAGAAATTGCGTTATTTAGCACGTGGTAAAATTAATTTGATCGAGATTAAAACATGTTTAAGAAAAAAATGCAAACGTGTTTATCGAAAGCAAAAAACCTTGTTCCATTTAGTTAAATTGGATTAAGATTGTGAAAATGATTTATTAAATATTATTTAATGAGAATTAATTTAATTAACATGAAGCTGGAATATTGTACGTTTAATTTCTTTAATTCGGTAAAAGTATATTGTATTTTCTATTCTTTATTCCAGTTAACTTTTCATCGGAATGAAATAAATGCCGTTTTATCGTTGGTGCAATAATCGCGATATACGTTCGTAAGAAATGTTTGTGGTGCATGGGACATGTTTATACACCAGGGTTGGCTAAGAATGTCGTGTGTTCTTGTTTGCTCATTGTGTAGTTGTTGCACGTAACGAAAATTTGGGCACGTCATAATTTACACGAATTAATATTAACAGTAATAACAACAACAGCAGCAACAACATGAAAACTATACATGGGTCATTCCAATATTAAACAATATAAATTTCTTTTTTCTACAGCCTTTCTGGATCATCCTTTTTAATATTATGCAAATGGAAATGGATTTGGAAATTTTTAGTACTTTAACGTTGTTCTAACTTTATTCCTTCTTTGGATTTAAAATACAAAATTTATTCCAATCTTCGCCTTGAAAATTTTTACTAGTAAAATACAACCTCAATTTTTGCAAAATATTGAGTTTAATAGAGCGAGATTCGGATAAGGCGGTGACTACATTAATTATTAAATTGCAAATGTGTTTACTCAAATACAAGTTTTTATTTTTTTTTTTTTTCGACAATTTTAACTGAATTCTGTGTGATAAACTTTGAGGCTTGACGTTTTAGTTTTTTTTGAAAAATACGCGTGCTAGTTTGTTTCTTTTATTTATTATTTTTTTGAATTAGTGTTGAAAATGATGAAACTCAAGATTAGAGGATGGAAATTGAGACAGAATCCCACTGTGACAATCAGAAAAATAACCTTCTTTTCATGATTTTTTAAAATACCCTTAGTGTTTTTTTTGGCTTCAATTAAAGATATGTTATTCCACGTACAAGAAAGTAGGCTCGAGTAAATTTTTATTGAGAAAAAAAAAAAAGAAAAAACGTTGAAATACAATACATTTTTTCGAAAGTGATGCAGACCACAATTCGAGCAGTAACAGATATGTAAAATTTCTGCACAAATTTTTTTGAAATATCAATAGCTATCATTGAGCGTAGCTGTTCTTGACTTTGTTTACTTTTCGAAATACGGTCGTGCTTTGAAGTAAAAAGTATTGTTTTCATCTGAAATATTTTCATTCAAGAAATAGTTTTACTTGAGCTTACTTTAACGTATGTCGAATAACATATTTTTAATTCAGGTCAAAATAAAACCATAAAATGAATTTTAAAAAATCCTAAAAACAAGCCTATTTTTCTGGTGTCACACTGGGATCCTGCCTTAATACCGCTCCACCTGAAAACAATCCAGTCGTGAGTTGCCTCAAATTTATAAAATCAAAGGGCTCAAACTTAGCAAACAATCTATTTATAAGAAAACAAAATAAGGCGTCGACAACAAGGACGAATGGAAACATTTGTTGGCGAATTGCCAACGAGTGTGTTTAATAGCGCGAGGACCCATATGTATATATATATATATATATATAAATATATATATATATATATATATATATATATATATATATATATATATATATATATATATATATAGAATATATATATATATATATATATATATATATATATATATATATATATATATATATATATATATATATATATATAGAATATATATATATATATATATATATATATATATATATATATATATATATATATATATATATATAGAATAATTAATTAACATCTAAAAATCACGAAACCTCAAATTAGATAAAAAAATTATGATTTGAAATTTACATATGTGATATAAGTATATAGCGCAAAACAGAGAGCGAAGCACTACAGCACGGACGTAAAACGATGATGGAACGGATGAGAAAACGCTACCTGGTCGGTCGTCGTTATCGCCGCTAGTTGATCTTGCAAGGTTCGAACCCTTCTCTCGGCACCGGCAAGCTCGGATTGTAGGGTCGTTACGCTGCTTACACTTCCAGCACCGGTACCAGCTTTCGCTAGCTCGCTACGCAATTTATCGACGTAACTCTGCTCCTTTTCCAACATAAGTTGAAACGTATGAACTCGTTGAGTCTCCAATTGTCGTTTTTTCTCGTGCTACAAATTCAGAGAAAGAGAAAATAAAATTATAATTAAATTGTTGAATGATTCATTCGGGTTGGACGACGATTGGACATATAGATGGACGAAACGGCAATCACGAATCCCGATAACCCATCACCGTTTTGGAGAGTGCGATTCACGATAGAAAAATTGATCGTCGTTAAGCGTTGGGATTTTTTTTTTTTTTTTTACAATTTCGAGTATCGTTAAAAAAGGATTGGATGAAATATTGAACATAATTTGTGATTAAAATTACGGTATTTATTTAAAAAAAGACTTTAGCGAGTTTTAATGATTAGTTCTTTCAGAGTAAAATAATTTTTTATTGACACTTTTATTTTGAAATATTGATAGCAATTGTTATTATTATTAAGATATTTTGAAAAATTTTCATTCAGTTGTATGGGATTGTATAGTTTTTATAGTGCAGGTGAAAATCTACTTGCTTTTTCGTATATTTTTGTGAATCCATCATTAGTATGTATTTTGTACTAATGATAAATTCATTAATACAAATTCTCAACTACTAATTTAATTTTTCTAATAATTCTCGAATATCTTTACGCGTTCGATTATAGCAACTAAAAAAAAAAGTATTATTTGAAAAAGTTACAATCTCCGTTATCTTGAAACTAACACCGATAACAATTTCCCCCCCACAAAATTAATTCTAATTCAAATTCTCCGGAATTCCCGCGTCCCCAGCTCGATACGCCACCACACGGTCACCAATTGAACTAACGACAAAAACGTAAGGATATCCACCAACGATAAAAGGATGTAAAAAAACGTGAACAAAGAAGAGGAAAATAAAGTGAAACAACAGTCGATAGGTCTTACGTAGCCCGAGGTCGTCGTGAAAAAACCAGTTCCTTGGAAGATCGATGATCTCGGTTGCATCACGATAAAGGGTATTGGAGAATCTTTCAAAGCACGCGCGACAAACGAGTGAGGTGATAAATTGTCAGGACGATAGAAACATTCGGCTCCGATATGAGAATCGATGTTAGCGATGTCGGTGATAATGGAGCGAGAGTTTTCGTCAAATTGTCCAAAATCCAGTGGACCATGACTTACGTCAACGGGTTGGGGACCCGTGATACGAGCGTTACAGGAAGGTAGAGCGCCACCGGCCGGTGCTGTAGAAGATCGATGGAGAGATGTCGCTGGCTGCGTCGGGGACACCATTGTCGTACCGGCGCTGAGACTGGCTGGTCGTTGATGGTGCTGCTGCTGCTGCTGTTGACCGGTTGGTGTACCAACGATCTGAACACCCGTACTCCCCGTCGACACTGCTTTTTTCTGTTGTACCGTCAGAACCACCTGCGTGGACGCTGAAAACACGAGAAACAAGTTCAAGGACAACTATTAGTCATCGGTTATTTCGGAACGAGGGCCATGCTTGCGCCTCGCGAGAACTTCTTGTCGTCGTCGATGCGCAACTTCGTGTGATTGTGTGTGGGCCACGCGAGGCCCACATCGTCATGGGTTTTCAAAGAAAGCCGGGAGAGAGAGGGGCGGGGGGAGGGGGGCGTCGTGTGTGACCGCGGAACTGTCGTAATCGAGCGGTCAATTACACACGCAATTTTATTTAAATACACTTCGCTCTCGCACACGCGTATTATTCCGGTGAGGAAATAATTACGTATCGATTAATACGTACGGACTTGGTTAATAAACGAAGTTTTGATGTTAATGTATGTGGAGAATATTGAAGAATATTTTTGAATGGAAAATAAATATTGTTGAGAAATTATCGAAGGAATTTGGAGAGTGATGCTAGTTTTTGAAAACTTGTTTTTCTTACTTTTTTTTAAAGATAAGTAATGAAGTAAATTGATAATGACCGAAATTTGGGAAAGATCTATATGCGAGAACTACGTCGATGCGCATGCGCAATACGGATGCTGCGCAGTTTGCAGTATGCGCATCACGTGACTACAATATGGCTGTTTACACGCGTCCGTCACCTCGAATTTTTCAGGATCGATTATTCCTCCATTTTTGCACGGATCGTCGTGATTTTTTGTCTGTAGACGCGTACGAGTGGCAAGCATCAGCACCCGTGAAATAAACAGTGTAAGTACTCCCCGAGATTTATAAATAAATAATAAAATTCTCGAGTAACACAATTTGACAATTTATCGTACCGTGAGACGAAACTTTTCACGAATCACAGAAAGTTTCTTCAACAATAACTCATACAAACTACCGTGAAAAATTCTTAGTTTCAATTTTAACCACTTGGCACTCTGTACACCTTCATACTCGACGTCTTTTGACTTTCCTTTGGTTCACAATTTTCATTTTAGCTCCGAGGAATAAGGTATACAAGTGTATTAATAAATGTTTTTTTCTCTCTCACGCCTTTTCTTTCGCCCACGACATTGTACAATCGCACGAGGCAATTTAAGGACAAACTACGCACGATTATTATACGATCGTATTATACTTTTCGTTTCTCGGTTCGCGGCTACAACTTTACGCGGATATTCACACGAGAGCTGATATAACCGGCGGATGACGACTCTCGTCACCGGGATTTTCGTCGCGGTTTTCTTAAAATATCCTAGAACACGTATCTCATTGAAACGCGTACATACGCAATTGTGAAATTGCTCGAATTTAAAGAACGTGCTTTCAATTTCCCTTTTTTCAATTCATCGCGATGATGAAAATTGATTTTAGCGATTTTATCGTTAAAACTCATTGCTCGTTGCTCATAGACCGTGCGTAATCGCGACGCGCATGCAAGGACAGAAAAAAAAATTCGCCGACACATTGGAGCCGCTCTGTAATTTCGATTACGTATTGCAAACGTTTTTTTTTCTCCTTGATTTTTTGCATTAAACTCATCAACTATCCGATCAAAATAAATTCTAATAATTCCTTAATTAAAAATTGAGAAAAAAACGTTGTTTCACTAAAATTTTTTATCGCGTTTTGTGTAATTGGGTTTCAAGGTTTCCCACTAAATATTCATAACTCTATCTATATGCATCAATTTTCAAGGTTGCAGGAATTTGTGGGGATTAGATATTCATTGGGATTTAAAAAATAAAATTTATGACGTTTTTTCTTCACTTATGAAATTTTCTTTTTCAATTCACAAAATTTCATATTAATCCGTACGAAATTTTCACAGCTTTGGAGCCAACTATTTATCAATCCCCGTGTAAAATCCCAACTACACCACGACTGAAAAAATGGCTAGGGATAATTTCTCACTGATTTTTATTTTTAACATTTCTCCTAATTTCCATAAAATCGTAGAAAAATAAAAAAACGAAGCATCAGCGATCCAAATAAAGTTCGAACTAGGGTTGATCCCAAACCCTTCTCAGATCGTACATTGTCGGTATTCTCATACAGAAAAATTTAACCGAAAAAAAAAAAAAAAAAAAATTTCTGAAATTTTCATCACTCATCAAATTTTTCTTTTTCAATTCCCAAAATTTCCTGTTATTTCATACGAAATTTTCACAGTAATAAAGCCAACTATTTGTCAATCCCCGTGTAAAATCCCAACGACCCCACGACTGAAAAAAATCACTAGGGACAATTTCTCACTAATTTTTATTTTTAACATTTCTCCCAATTTCCATAAAATCGTAGAAAAATAAAAACTAAAAACGAAGCATCGGCTACCGAAATAAAGTTCGAACGGGGGTTGGTCCCAAGCCCTTCTCAGATCGTACGTCGTCGGTGTTCTCATGTAGGAAAATCTCGCCGTAGCGAACGAACGTTGACCAGGAAAAAAAAAAAAACAAAAAAAATGAATAAAAAACAAAATATTTCTCCCACACTAAAGAAAAGGTCTACGAGACTCGTTCGACGAGACCGAGAGCTACGTCTGAAAAAAGAAAATTGGCTCGCGTATTCGTGGTTTAAAAATGAAGTCGCGCGCGGTCCGCGTCGTCGACGATACTGCGTCGAAGAAGCTTCGAGCGACGAGTCGACGAATCACCTCGACTCTCTTCGGGAAGAAGAACGGAACGAGGAAATCTCTTCGGTGAATCCGCGTGTCCGACTCCACTCTCCTCTTCGTTTATACGCGTCGTGCGATTTTCTCGTCTCGTCGTTTCGCTCGTTTATAACGAGTTTAAACGTTCGAGTATTCTCAGGTGCGTATTAATACGAATGACCGAAGAATGCTCGATGTTTATCGAGATAAAAACACTCGAGTACACACGCCAGTTTTCCATCGCAACAACGAGTCGACGAATTTTGTCTCGATTCGACCTTCTTCGTTATTTGGACACGTTGCAATTTTCACGCTGTGGCCTATGGAAATTGTCAAGATCGTTGATGTTGAGAACGACGTTGATCATTGATGATATTAATGACGGTTGGCACATTCACGTAAGACAGAGGGAGAGAGAGAGAGAGAGAGTTGTTATATTTTTTCTGAGAATTTATACCAGAATATCCCAGGGAGATTTCTCACGAATCATCTTTTGATTTTTTAAACCGATTGCTTGATTCAACTAATTTTTCATCTGATATTGGGAAGCAAAATATTATTGTCGTGGATTTTTGTTGAATTTTGTATTGGAAAATTTATTTTCAGTTGAGAAAATAAATAGTTTAAAAATTGTTGGGATAGAGGATTTTTTATTGTTAAATTAATTTTATTTTTTTAATAAAAATTTGCGTCTCTTGTAACGATTTTAAAGATTTTTTTTTTCTCGAGGGATTTACATTGTGAGTGAAGTTAGAACCAACGTAGGCATTGCAAAAAAGATAAAGAATTGTTTTCCCATTTTCGACTTCGTGATTATTTGAAATATTTTAATGACTGTGGTATAAATATCTTCAAATAATAATAATAATAATACTAAACAATTTTCACAAAAAAACTTCCGGCACGAAGAATCTCATAAACAATGTGAAAGAAAATAAATAAACATATGTTACGTAACGACAGAAAAAAATCGGTATTCCCCTGACCCACTGAACTTCGCGGAATGTAAAAGATATCTCTTTGAAAAAGAATTTTCTTAGAAATGATATTTTCTTTCGTTCGTTTAAACCAAAACTGAAACGTTGAAATTTTGGTTAAATTCAGAAAAACTGTCGTAATTCGTTCGGGAGTAGAAAAAGGTGTTAAAAAAAGGTAAGTAGTTATAAGGCAGAACTCCACTGTGACGGTCAGAAAAAATAAACATTTCTTTTTTTCATAAATTTTTTTAATTTACTTAATAGTTTTTTTTTTTTTTCAATGAAAATTTACATGATATTTTTTCAATGTAACATATGTGGAGTGACGTATTTTTAATCAAGCCAAAAAAAAAAAAAAAAAAAAAAACATTAAGTGAATTGAAAAAAAATTCATTAAAAAAATATTTTTCCGAACGTCACAGTGTGGTCCAGGTTTAAAAGAAACTTATACCCGACTACGGATAAACAGTAGTTGGAAAGGAAATAATAAGAACAAAGCTATAAACGATGATTTCTTGGCACACCAGCAAGTTTATCGTTAGGTTCTCGATATTTAGTACAACGCTCGTGAGAGTGGCACGTTTTTTGAACGAGGAGTTGAAACACACACCCAGCACGAAAATATGCGGACTAAGCATTCGTGCATCAAGTCACGGTCACGATTGTTTACTAATTTCGACTTCAAATATCGACTATTGTTTCGAGAAGTGAAAACAAAAAAAATTGCGCAGCTCGAACCGATGCACAGTTCTGACGATGCATGGAAAAATAGTAAAATAGAGACGGAGAAAGTAATCAATGGAATTGTTTGATAATTGGAATGAATGTAAAAAAGACAAACAATTTTTCAAGAATATTTCAATAATTTGAACCAGAAATATTGATGTTGTCAAAGAATAATTATTCCGAATTATTGCCACGATTATTTAAATAAGTTGCAGTTCTTTTTATCATTTTTTTAAAATACAATTAGCCATTGAATAACCTTTTACGATTTTTGATTTTTATTGAAAAGACAATAAATCCTTGTTGAACAATTTACGATTAAATGTCTCCGTGTTTTGAACGATCGATTATAATATTTGTATGCCTCAACGGTATGCAATTCACAAATAATAATGACGGAGAAAGAAAGCGATGACATTGTTTGATAATTGAAATGAATGTAAAAAAAGACAAACAATTTTTCAAGAATATTTCAATAATTTGAACCAGAAATATTTATGTTGTAAAAGAATAATTATTCCGAATTATGGCGACAATTATTCGAATAAGTTGCAGTTCTTTTTTTTATTCTTTTTAAATACAATTAGTCATTGAATAACTTTTTACGATTTTTTATTTTTTATTAAAAACAAGATAAATCCTTGTCGAACAATTTACGATTAAATGCCTCCGTGCTTTGAATGATCGATTATAATATTTGTATGTTTCAACGATGTGCAATTTACAAATAATAATGACGGAGAAAGTAAGCAATGATATTATTTGATAATTGAAAGGAATGTAAAAAAAGACAAACAATTTTTCAAGAATATTTCAATAATTTGAATCAGAAATATTAATGTCGTAAAAAAATAATTATTCCGAATTATTGCTACGATTATTCGAATAAGTTGCAATTCTTTTTTTCATTTTTTTTTAAATACAATTAGTCATTGAATAACCTTTTACGATTTTTTATTTTTTATTGAAAACAAGATAAATCCTTGTCGAACAATTTACGATTAAATGCGTCCGTGTTTTGAATGATCGATTATAATATTTGTATGTGTCAACGATGTGCAATTTACAAATAATCATCGTGTAAATGGTCTGTAAGCGAGATGCGTTACACCGGCTTATCATTTTGCTATTTAAAATTCATCGTCAGCGAGATGACGTGTCTTACTAATTGCACATGCATTTTTTTTTCTCTTCTGTATCGTTGATTTTTTTTAAAGCGTACGGACGTGCCAATGTGCGGAATTTCCAAGTGAAAATATTGGTCTGTAAATGGATGTAAGTAATATCGGTGAACGATCGTCGAAGAACATCACGTTCGTTGACGATTCACGATCAAAGTAACGGCCGTGATAATTATGATAAAGAATTGATCACTAATTTTATTTATGAGCGAATTAAAGTTGTTATTATTTTTATTATCATTAATTGTTTTCAACTTATATAACCTTTCAGGGTTTTTGCTACCTGTCCCTTTGTCCTGTTTTTCTAAGATCTAAGATTTTTTACTTACACTTTATTCGCCTAAAATAACTTTCCTTCTGTGTTTACAAAAAATCCCAAAATTGATTATATTTTTCACTCTCCAGAGTACTTTACCCTCTTAAAGCGAAACATTTGTGTAAACTAGGCTGAGTTTAGACATTGAAGTATATTTCCATAAAATATAAGATATTTAACGATCGGTTAATTAACAAATGGTTAACTATTTGCTAATTGTACAAAGTTTTTGAAAAACTAAGTTTGCCTTTTTTTTCAAGTTTTTATGAGAGCCAGTGACTCTATAATTGATTGAACGAAACTTCGTGGCTAGAAATTTATGATAATATACGTATAAAATTTATAGCCATCTGGAAAAAAAAGTAATACACTCGTTTAATCGAGAAGTTTAAACGAAAAAGTGATTCATCGTTCGACGAACGAAACGAGGTTGTGTTTACCAAAATCGAATGGTTACTATGAATTATAATTACAAGGAAAAAGAAATTTCATACGTAAAAAAATTGAAAAATTAAAGAATCGCTATTTCTCAAAATTTTCATACTCTATTGGCTTGCTAAAATACAAATAATGATCGTGAATAAACCGAAACGAGATTGGAAATGCTAAAGAAATTCATCGAACGAATTGAAACAATTTTTCAAATTTGAAAACGATACGATTGAATTGATTTTCGTGTAATTTCTTTATGTAATCAATTTTTTAATTCTAATTACAGCGAACGTGTTATCGATTTAATGACGTATTTTTCCTTCTTAGGAAATTGCAGCGAATTACTCGGACAAAATATGTCTCAGGAGGATGTTCAAAGGCGTTTGAGAACGGTTTTATAATGGATACCTGCAAAACATTGATCACGGAGAGCAGGTTTCAGTTCGCGATGACTATGACACACCGGTCACCGCTATAAACGCACGTGCTTACATCACTGAAGCTTGTTTGCCATTGTGCGGCATTGCGTCGGTTGGACTATACACGAGAGCCGCTTGTAAACGCGACCTAGACCCATTCATCGACAGCCACATCCGTGAAAAAATCAAATCTGATTTTTATTTGAATTTGAGATTTTTTTTTGCAATATTTATTTAGTTTTTTTGTTTTTTAATTTATCGTTTTTTGCTTATAAATGTAATTTCCCGTCATAGGCAGTAGTTTATTTTGGTGAAAACATAAAGTTTTTAGAGCGATACTGCTTAAAACGTTTCATAAATTTAAAAGTTGAAAAAAAATGGCCGAGTTTGTGTGTAACGTGGTTAGAAAATTCAAACTTATATAAATTAGGAGTATCTTGCCTGATTGTAATGAAATTTTGCAGGCCGGTAGGCTCACAAGTTTTCTTTCTTAGGTTAAATTTTAATGAAGATTCGTTCATTCGCCCGGATTTTATGGGATTTTATAATTTTTTTGGTAACGTTTGTCGAGATCTTTCTCCCACTTCGAAAATGGGATTTGCAAATTCTGCGACACGACATAACTGATTGGGAGGAAGCTTTGCTTAGTTAACACAGAATCGTGGCAAGAAGAGATTAATTTACGTTTCTTATCGATCGGCCTAGCCATACGGGAGAATTTGCAAATAGCGTTTTGCAAGTATCTCAGTCCGGTTTGCACCGAACTCGGTCGGTAACACAGCCTGTTAAAAGCATGATTTTCGAAATTTTTGATCCATCGAGCCAAAACGTTTACGTAACTACGCATTAATATTAAATACTTTTCTTCGTTCTGGAAGAATATCGATTTAGTCACTTACAATTAGATTTGATAAATTTTATAATTTTTCGAGAATAGTACAGCGCTCCCATATATAATGAGTTTTTAATTCATTAAATTAATACGAGGATCGTTCCTACTAGATTTGACAAAACTCAACAATAATAATTCCGTGGAATCGTTAATTACGTTTGAATATTTGCGATTGTCGAAAAAATGGTTGTTTACAATTTCAGACGATGTAGATTACCGACCGAGCCGTTGTGAATACGACAGAGTTGCTGCCCCAATTTTCTCCCAAACAATCTAAACTTTCGATGAAAAGACGGTAACAACGAGCTCTAGAATCGTAACTCCCGTTATTTTGTTAGAAACATTAACCACGTTCAAAAAAACTTGTATTACAGTTTTTGTTATCAACTGTTATACATTACTTTAAATGGAACAATTATCATGATAAGGCACTTCCACTTTATCGAATGCTTCTAAAGCGATGTTAAAAGTTGCTTTGTATCGAATATTTTTGAAAAAAAACTTGAAATATGCTTTTAGAGTTAACTAATATCAAGTAACTTATTAAATTTCATTATTTTTTAATGGCTCAGTTCGAAGTAAAGATATGCAAATTAAAAACTTACGTATTACCTCCCAGTTATTTTATCTCCCTGACAAATCCCAATATGTACTCATTTTTGAGGAAGCAATTTGCCATACTCCAATTCCTATCACTTGTCTTTTTTTTCAGCTAACAATATTTTTCCCCTCAAATAAAACCGTACAAACCAGACGTCGATCGATAATTGTTATTCAATCGATCATCATTTTTTTATCGCAAACACATTGGACGTTTTATTATCGTTAATAAATTTTGCAAAACGTATACAAACATTCCACTTCTTTGTTTTTGCGCTGGATTTTTTTCTCGCATTCAAGATTATGGATAACCGTACGTGAAATTTTTATAAAGTGAAAGACATTTCTCAACGGGTCGTCGACCGGTGCACGGACAGAATTCCTTTTTTTTTTTGCGATAAAGGCTTGAACAAACAATCTTCATCCCGGGGAGATCGATCATTTTGTAGTGTACTTACACTTTATCAGCTCCACGACGTCAGTGTGAGTCGACTGTAATACGTTCACTCCGTTCACCTGAAAAGCACAATAGAAACATTTTCATTGTACGAAAAAAGAAATCGCGGAGACTATTCGCGAAAGGCGATGTTAGTCACGAGAGCAAATACGACGTCTACGGGGAATCTTAGTAATAGGGAAGTGTGTAGAAGAGACTCACCTTGATTATTTGGTCACCGGCGTTCAGTCCAGCTCTCGCAGCCGCACCGCCTGTTTGACAATAAGAAACAAAAGTTGGATAAATTTTCATTCAAATAATATGTTTCAAATTAATTGTTATCGTTTTAATTTTAAAAGATTCCAAGGAAAAATTCTCAGTTCAAAATTGAATTTAGATTCAAATTCATTTGAAACTCCGATTTATATTTAGAAACTTACTTCAACTCTAATCTTTTTGATTTGTGAATTTATAGGTTTGAGTGAAATTTTTAAAGGTAAACTAAAATAGCAAAATTAATTTATTTTGTGATTGGAATAATAAATAGATTAATAATGAAAGATGTAAAATCGAGATGTAAGATAATGATCAAAGAATAGTTTGGATCAAATTGCAAGTTGCGAAATTCCATACAAATTCCATTTCAATTAAAAAAATGCAACTGAACGATACTTTCTTTTTAATATCGTTGATTTTTGTAAATCCAATTGATTTCAGAAAATCAAAATGCGAGGAAAAAGTTTTATCCAAGTCTGTAATTAAACGATGCAAACGTAAGAGTAAACCTTCTTTTTAGAGGCTGATTAAGATGTTCTATTTGAATCACAAGAAATCTACAAAAATCTGAAAAACGTTAGTGTTTCGACAGTCTGATCAAGAATCTATCAATGTATTATTTAGAAAATATATACATTCAATCTTTATTTCAGTTTCACGTAAAAAGTGATAAACGTTTCTTATATTAAATTTTTTTGTTGCAAAATTATTACAAGTGCTCGACACAAAGTCAATTTTATAAAGTGTAAAAGATTTCGTGTAAAATCAAATGAACTTCGATTGGATCAAATAAATCAAATTTGAAATTTCCCACGAATTTGAAATTTTCCACAAATTGTTAGACGGATCTTGATCCAAGGTATATCACGATTTTATACTCGTTGCAAATATAAGTTTCGAGAGTTAATTATTATATTAACAATGCTGAAATTACTAGAATTTGTTTCAATTTTTCGAATCGATCGAACAAATAATATTTTTTCGTCGATTCTCCGAGAGAATTGTTGAATTTTGACGATTGGATAGTCTCTTCGTGTTGTATTTATTCGTCCATCCGTAGTCGTCATAAAATTGATCGAATTTCATTTTTACAATATTTGTATTGGAGGAAATAAATAACGAGACTAGAAAAGAAGCGAATATTTTTCTAGAACAGCTTACCCTCTTTCACCGATTGAACGTATACGGGATTGTCGCCGGAAACTTTCATTCCGTATCCACGATCGTCTCTGTAGACAACGAGGGTCGCGACGGGCCGTGGTTCTTGGCTTCCTGCCCCACCACCCCCGGCACTGCGGCGTATCGCCGTAGTTCCATTCATCCCTTCGATATCGGCCACACCTTGCCGCGCGCGTCTCACCTCTTCCCTCTAACGCCACCTCGCTGATTCCGCTATTGATAACAGAATCATCATTATCATCATTTGTTATTATTATTATTATTATTACTATTATTATTTATTTATTATTTTCAACTTTATACCCCTTCGGATTTCTAAAGCCCACCCCTTTTTTTCCCTCTTTCAGCAGCCTGGTCTGTCCTACCCGCAACTTTGTGCACCTAACCTAACTTTCCGTATGCGTCTGTAAACGACTTTCCCACACTACAGGGGAACATTAAGTTCCGGGATAATAACCTCAAAGCCCAACGAACGATTCCATGCGCGAGCCAGCCCACGGCCAAGCGGTCACCGCACCAAGTAATGGCCCCGTGAAATGCTGCTTAACTTCGGCGATCGACAGAACCGCACGCTGACCACGTACCCATCGCTGTCGACTGATGACCATTAATATTATTGTTATTCGTTGTTTAAAAAAATACGTTTCGGTGGAATAATCTTATTGAATTAGCATTAATTTTAACCCTGTAGATGCCTCGCATAGAGAATAGGGTCGAGCTTTCCTTTTTTCAAAATAAAATAGACTTTCTTCGAATCTCGGATTAATTAAATATGTTGCTTTTTTTCCAAAGTCCATTAAAGAATGATATTTTTTTTAATACCATATGTCATGTGTATTATTCATGTTGTATTATTGGAGAAAATTTGTAACTTTTTTGACAATTTATTTTATATAAACGTTATATTTTTATTTTTTATATTAAATATCGTAACTTTATGCAAATGATCTTTAAGTGAATGTTGAGGGGACTCTTTTAATTGAGACGAACCATTTTATTTTCCATGAATCACAATGAAGAGAAATCGAATCAATGTTTAACAATATTGCACCAATGCGTTGAAAATGTTTGTATGAATTATAGTAACGTTCAAGGCATATTGACCCAATAAAAATTTACAAAAAAAAAAAAAAAAAAAAAAAGGAAAGATACAAATTTTTAATTCGCGAAGTTTAATTTTTCATTTCCTCTTCCCAAACTCCCAAATTGACAAGCAATTTAAAAAATTGACATTTTATAAAACTTTCCATTCCATTATTAGATTTAACAATTTTTTTTATGAAATTAATAAAATAATAAATAAAACAATTTTTTTTAAATGTGTTTTTTTTTTCATTTCAGACATTCTTTGTTTTCCACCGTTTTATGCACTGCCAGTCCTTTTCCTATTTTGCAGAATTTTTCGTATGATCGAGGACCTTTTGAATCCAGTGAAATAATTCGAGATGAAAAAAAAAAAGTTGTCTGAATTCTCGGAGATCTCGCGATAAATTATCGCTCTTTCGCCAGACACTCGAGGCAGCGTTCGAATTCATTCGTCTCTTATCGCCCCGGGGACAGGTGTTTCACTCGCGCGGAAACCGCCTCGGCACACGAGGCAGAACCCTCGACCTACCCGGCATAATGCAAATAACTTTTGCCCTGTGCTATCTCACCCCGATCCAAGGGAGTTCCGACAGTGAATGTCATTGTCCAAACGAAATAGCGTATCTCCTTATGGAACACAATAATTCATTCATCCGACCAGTTTCTACAATAAACCACCACGAAAAAAACGTTCAAATAAAAACAACGGACCAAAAAATCAAGCCAAAAAATCAAATAAATTTTCTTTTAATTTACAGAACAATTTTAGTTGTTATTTTTCCTCAGTTGGAAAAAATTTGACGATATGAAATTTGATAGTGATATTTTTTAAAACCACTCGTTTTATTTTAAAGAGAATTAAATTACAGGCTCAACAAGAATACAAATTTCAAATTGTCATTCCTATGTTTTCCAACCAACGAAAAAACATCAATAGCAGAATTTCACTCGAACAATTTTTCTCTAATTTTGATCTCGGAGAAATATAATATTGTGTTGGGCAAGAGCGAATTGATTTTATCTTTCTAACGTATGGACATACCCGTTCATTGATTAGAAAAGAAATTTTATTTTGGTCAATTTTGGAACAATTATTTTGGAACAATTTTTCTCTAATTTTTATCTCGGAGAAATATAATATTGTGTTGGACAATAGCGAATTGATTTTATCTTTCTAACGTATGGGCATACTCGTTCATTGATTAGAAAAGAAATTTTATTTTGGTCAATTCGATAAAAACTTAAGTTACTCAAGAAGCTAGGGGTATTTTTTTATTTTTTATAATGGAACACCCCAAGCTGAAAGTTCCAAAACGCAATCTGGGTGAAGAACGCCGTAAGCACATTGCCGGAAATGCGACGGAAAAAAAGAAAACGAGGCGTTTAGATTTTCCAACGACATTGCCGAGAAACGATCGTATGTATTTAACCGAGAGAGAGGAAAATACATATATACATACATATATATATATATATGCGTGTATGCGTACGCACGGTCTCTCGGGCACACGCCCGTTTGTACGCAAGAGAAAAAAAAATGTCCGTGGCATGTACACACGCGGTCACTACGGGGAATGTACAAAGGCGTAAGAAGCCCCATTTCTCGTTGTCTCGTGCTGCATTCGTGTACGCGCGGTGAGGAAATCAGGGAGCGAAGCGTCTGGGGGTCTTTTTTTACAACGATTCTTAGAAATTGACAAATTCGTCATTCCTTCGTTATAAGTTCCTCGCGCGGGATTTTTTGTTTCTGTAATCATGGAAGTCGAGTAATCGGAAATCACGTCTAACGTTTATTTGCAGTGAGATATATTTTGTTGGTTTGAAAGTGTAGGTCGATGATTTCTCTAAATTATGGAATTAAAAGAAAGATACGTTGGTATGGAAAGAAAGGCAATTGCTGATTCTTCAATGTTTACATGTTTATATGTTACATGTTTTTAAGATAGAGAGTTTGAGGTTATGGGCGTCGTTTGAGATTGAGAGAGATTGGTGCAAAACGCGATTTGTAAATTCTCCGGCATCGTGGAACCGATCGAAATGGTATTTGGGTCAGTAATTCTTGCCACTGTTCCGCGCTTTCTGAGCTAAATTTCATCTCAATATCTTGAGGCATGCCGGAGAATTCACAAATCGCGTTTTCGAAGTGAGCCGAGCGTATAACGTTGCGTTTTTAAGCTAGTGGAAAAATGGTTCGAGAATGCGTGACCTCTGGTGCGATGCGATGTAAACTGAACGAGTGGTGAAAGATTTTTGTGTCTGGGGAATATCAATGTTGTACGTTGTTATTGGCAACAATGTTAGATAAGGCACCTTGTGACAACAATTTTGAGATTTAATGATTTTGAAATATTTGTTGTATGTTTTTAGATAAAAAGAATTACTATTTTTGCATCGAATAATGATCGTTAGTCTTCAAATATTGCAAATTTTGAACGGCTGTAATAATCCCATTTTTTTCAACCGCTCTTCAGGTCTATTTATATTCACTGTAATCGAGTTGATCGTCGGTTTTCAAGATTGTACAATTTATATTAACGAAACGTACTTTACTCATCGTTTCATTGAAATCACTTAAAAAATTATGAATCGAAAGTTCTCAGATTTTAGTTACGTTAGTTTTTACAATATTGACTTTATAAATGTGAACAGTTTGAAATTTGTTATTGTTAAAATAATTCTAACTTTGTTAATACAAATACAGTCAATCTTTTGGACGGTGAAATCAATTCAGTGTATTAATAAAGATATTATCTAATAATTCACAATTTTGACCTCATCGGTAAAATTCACAATTTTGATCTCATCGATTGACCTTTCGTTTCACCTTGAATTAAGGAAGGGCAGATTTTGATACAAGGGACCAAAGCAATTAAGCTACAATAATGTGCAAGTCGTTTTTATTATTATTGAAAGGAAATCTATGTTATCACTCGAGATAATTTGATTGGATAACATTCAAGGAAAAAATACAAATTTCATTCTAGGAAATAAGGTATGTATGTGTGCTAAATCATGAATTGATCGAATATAGATATTTTTCGCGATAGAAAAATACAGTGCGATAACCGACGTTGCTCACACCTTTCTGATAATAGCGAGCCTAATAAATCACCAGCAGGAAATAAGCTATGATGACAATAACAATGTTAAGGCGTTGCTTACAAACCGATCACGATTAACTAGTAACGTTAAGTTCTTTTTTTTTTATCAAGGAAGAAATATTTTCAGGTAAACAAACGTACATACCCGTTCGAATCGAAAGATTAATCGCCAATTAAATCGACAATAGAGTTTAATTCAGGATAAATCAAATTCTTGATCCGTTTGAAAGTTCTAAATTTTCCAAGCGAGAGAGTCGAGTGAGAAAAAAATATATTAAATTTTTTAGCATTTATCGAAGCATTGTAAAAACGTATAATTTCCAGAATTCTTTAATCACCAAGAATAGAACAAGCATTTAACCATTGTCGTTGTTTTTTGTAAATACTTTCCCAAAGATGATTGAAAAATATTATTGAAATAACATATAACGTTTTTTTTTGTTTGTAAACAAGTTAATGTATGTGCTAAACACACTTCAGCCTATCAGCATAGAAAACGTTTACTGCATGGATAGATATTTGTAGTCATCGATGCATTATATTCGTTCGATAAGAAATTCTAAACTTTGAACAGCTTTATCGATTACGACCAACCTAAATACCGAACAATCATAACGAAAGCTTCGTTCGTGTAGAAACTTTGGTCGCAGTAAAATTGAAATAAAACAAAAATAAATCTACATCTCCGTAAAAGTGAAATTTAATTTTCATATTGTAAAGATAGCTGCGCTCCCACAAACTCGACTATTCAAGTTACTTCTCACCCAAAGCAAACACAAATTCATCCCTACATTCTTTATAAACATATTCTCCTGACAATTTACAACATAAACACTCGGATAAAACATTTAATCAAAACAAAAAATATCATTGTCGCGTTTCATCCAATTAATGGAGAATAAAAGAAAAACAAATGAATTCGACAGCTCCATAGTATAATAGTACAAGGATTTACATTGAAACGGCGTCTGCATTTTCGTACAAATTCTTGTATAGGCGTAACGAGACGAGATGTGCTTCGACAATGAATGACAATCTCGAAGATACGAATCCGAAATAATTGAATAATGATGCGTTAGACAGAGAATAAGAAAAGATCTTCCCTCAAGAGAGCATTCAAAGGAACACTCATCATCATCTTGTACACACGAACACGGGACTTGGGAGAGTTCCGTTATCGTCAGCGTTAATTGATATTCCGAGGTCGTACGATATATATATATATACATATATACATGTGTGTGTACGTATAAGCATATACATATATACGTGTCTGTATACATATATACATATCGTGATTACATGGGATATTTGTCGAACGCAAAGATACATCGAAGCTAAATAATAATATTAAGAAATAATAGCGAAGAAATTTCGTTAAACACAAGAACAGGCGACAGGAGTTTGGCGACGGGTTAAAGGAGGCGGCTCGTTTGGTCGAGTGCAAAAGTGAAATCCCGAGCAACACGCCTCACCTTTCATTTAATCGTGTATAGCTGTCCGATTGCTCGATCGCCGAAAGGACCGGGAAAAACGAGTATGAAAAGAGAAGAAAAAAAAAACGAATCCTCACTGTACACGAAGTCACTGGTCCGTCACACTGTCACAGAAGCCAGGTACACCGTTTGGCAGTAAATTCGCATCACAATTGTCACAACAATAGAACTCTCAACGAGCATGCTTGACGTACGAGAGATTATTTTCCGTCTCGTAGTTTGACGGCACATTGCAATGACGCGCGACGATACATTGTTAGAAAAAGCGAAAAAAAAAAAGAAAATGAATTTACGGAAATAAAAAAAAAGCTTTCGATTATTGGAGATGTAACGTCGCTGACTCGTTGCACCGAGTCTTTTGACGTTGTTCAACGCACTCGCGAGACGCGAAAATCACAAACGTTTTTTTTTTTACATCTACTAAATGCACATTGGAAACGTACAAAACATACACTATTAACAAGTGCCAGCCATCTTGTATCGGGCCGAAGCGCAACCCAATGTCCCGTCGTGCATCGCGTCGACTGCCGAGAGTACACACACACGCACACTATCGTACACGAAACCGCTACGAACTCACATGCTGTTAGATGTGTTAATGTACAGACGAGCGAGGCATCTACGAGTTTTTGATGGTGTATAACGTGTATGGACTACGGCACAGGAAGAATGTATTTGTATACGGCTAGACCGCGGCAGACCGCGATGAACTGCAACTCGAACGGCGTCCACCAGCCACCTCCACCGTCCGTCATTCCGCTCGGAGACGAATTTTATCGATGATGCCCGAGTCTCGCGCGGACTCTGGCAACCTTGCGACAGTAGTTTCGTGCGTCGGCCGATGGTGGCAGCACAAGGCGGATGGATGATTCCATTGCGCGACGGGTAAGTAGCAAAGCAGCAGTGACGGTAGCGTTCTGAAGTTAGCTAGACATCGTATAACTTTACGCTTTACTTTAGGCAATACGGTTTTTTGACGCGGCGGTTGCAGCGAATTATCGCTAAAATGCGTAAAATACATGTACTATAAAAAACCTTCGATGCGGCCGATTGTATTTATTTCTTTGAATCATAAAATCGTGCGGGTGCAAACCGCTTGCGGTTAACCGTGGTGCGGCGTTAACCTTACAGACATTTGGTTGATGAGGCTAGCACTGCGGTTCCCCGGGGCAGAGATAGGAGTCAGACAACGCTACCTAAAAGTTGAAACCTCGAGCAGTGATCTCGGCAGGGGGGGGGGGGGGGGCGTGAGCAGCGTTGGACAAAAGTAAAAATCTCGAGAGTTGGTTCTGCGCCATCTGAGCGGCCAACGGGTGAACCTTTCTGTACCCACGTTAAGTTGGCCGCAAGCTATCGTAATTATAGCAGCTTTTTCCTTCGTCCTCTTTGGACAACTTGTTGACCAAGAAACAATGAAAGGATTAATAAAAGTTGAACGGGATGGAACACTTGTATTTACAACAGTTTTTTGACTATTTGCATCATAGTTTTTATTTCATTGTTTCTCTTAATATATTGTAAGAAAAATTCCGGTAGAGGGAACCTTGTTTATTTTTTTATTTCTAGAACAGAAATGATACATAGGAAAAAACTAAATTGCAAACTAATTGTAACCTTTCTTGAAACGAAGGTGAGTGTGTAAGAAAATGATCTTAAATAAAATACAAAATTGACCACATGGACAAAACGAATTTGAGATTAAGCGGTTCAATTTTGCTGACGCTACTCATAAACGGGTAGAAAAAATCGTAGGGCAAGCTTATATCCAAATTTGGTCCTCCGGCGTAATAATACATCGACGGCGTCGAGATATCCGTGAAAGTAACGAAACATAGTAACTCGATTCTTAGAACGTCCGTACAATTAGGGTCGACGCACTTGAACCAAGATACGTCTGTGGGTTCGGCAAAACTCAAAGCGACACCGGCGATCTTGTGATTATCCGCGTCTTCGTGATTCGGCAATATTGTGTGCAAAATTTCGAGACGCATAGACGTCACGAGACCGGAACAATGCGCTTTATCGTCGATAATTTGTCCGGTCACGACATGTCGTGGAATTCTATCGAGCAATATTCGAGTCCAATTCGACGTATCGTTCGTTAAAAAATCGCCCGTTTTCGAAACGAAAGTTTTGTACTTTTCGAAAGCGGTTACGTTCCTCAGCGAATCTTGCAACATGTGTTCCAGAGTTAGATTCTGCAATTTTACACACGTATCCGATGAAAAATTTTCAGTTTTTAACTCAACCTGGCATTTTAGTCTGACGTCTTCGCCAAAATCAACAACGTGTCGTTCTTCGGAATCGCAATTGCCACTTTTCCGACCCAGCGGCAGAGTCAGATAATAATTGGACGCGTTTGCGACTATCTGCTCATGCGCCTCGTCGTTCGCGACATTGGTCACGAGAGAACCAATCACGATGGGCCGTCCGATTGAATATCCGGGATTCCCACTACGCGACAATTTTTTACGTCCGAGCTCTCCCAGCCACTCGTAAACAATCTCGAAATGTTGATAAAATTTTTTAGCAGCATCGTCCAGTCCGAGCTGGATTTTAATATTTTGGATACCGGCCGTGCCGTTATGGACGATCGTGTAACGAATTCGTTTTACGATGTTTCGACAAATCCCATTTTCGCAAGCTTGTTCCAACGGTTTTGTGCCGTTGCAGTAATTCCACGATTGGACTTGACAGTAATGATTTCGTAGCGGTAGACACACGTTGCTCGGACAGGTCTGTAAATAAATAAAGACAATTTTATCCGCGATGGTTTTTTTGAAAATTGGCTCAAGGGACTTTTGTAAAATTGAAAATATCGCTCATTTATTATATTTGCTTGATGGTAAGAATATTTCGTGAAACTTATGGTCATAATTGTAAATTGTTTTTTTTTGACAAAAACGTTTATTTTACTAATTATAAAAATTGTTTATCTTTCCTCTAATCATTCTGCACCGAAAGGAATGTAACTCCCTAAGATAACATAAAATTTGATACTTGTGAAATTTCTAAATCATTCAACGCGCACGATCATATAAATTGAGTATTTTAAAAATCGCAAAAATCAAAATTTCACAAAGTAGAGAAAACAATAAAAAATTCACGCTCATTAAAAAAATCTTTGTTTAATTAAATGAATAATTTCTGTTTAATTAAATAGTCGAAAGCTTTTTGGTATTATTGCATTCTACAACTCTCTTGTTAATTTAAGATACATTTTACATTTTTTTGCAAAAAAATGTTTCATTTATAATTTCGATATAAATAATTATATGCTAAATTAAATAAAAATATACTTACGTGATTCTCCGCTGTTACATGCGTAGCGTTCAAGTCGTGAGGCGACGATATGACCGTAAAATCGTTGTAAATTTTGCTGAACAAATATGGATTTTTGTCACTCAGGTCAGTTTGCATGCACGACCAACGGGAATTTTCTAAGTATTTCAAAGTTTTTCCAAACGTACATCGACTGGTCAATCCCGATTGTGGGAGTTCTGTAAGCGTGCACAAACGTGTTAATCAATTTTATATAAACATTGATCAAATCATTAATTATATTTTTTTCAAGCTATACCTATTATTTTTAGAATGTTGTTTTGAAACTTCCATATTACATCTTTATCGTGATATCGAGAAGAGAAATTAAACCGTGGTGGAATTATCGAATCGTGCCAATCCCACGTGTATTTTTTCAGATTTACGGAATTCTTCGTTTCTTCAAAAATCTTTCGATTTCCCAAATGCTGTAATAAAAATAAAAAGATTTTGACAAAATACGTTCAAATTTTTTTTTCTTTCATGATTTTTTTGAATTATACGTACCGGAACGTCGCTCATGCCATATATTGGTGGAAGATTGTCGTAAGCTATGCAGAACAAATTGTTCGCCAGTCTCTCGAGTATAAACTGAGTGTTATTTCGTTTTATAAAATTTTTCGTGTAGCAATAACGACTGTCGTACTTCTTCGGTCGATGATTATCGCAGTGAGAAAATACGGATATTTGGAAGTCGTTACAATCCACGTCACAGCAGCAATTTATATCGCATGATAATATCTGTAGAACATATGTCACATTATTATTTAATTACAGTCAGTTCCTCAAATATTAAATTTATCGTAATTCTTATATTTCTTTATTTTATTTTCAAAACTATATTGCATTAAAAAAATCACTGCGTCATTCAAATATTTGTGTAAGATATTGGGCAATGAATTATTATAAAAAAATATTCATCACTCAGTTCTTAGTAATTTTATAAATAAAAATAAAAACAAATATCTTTACGAAATTCATATTTCCATTTTTTTAATTATTTCATCATAATGGATTATTTCGACGTTAAATTTTTATGTCTGATTGTATTTCAAAACTGTTCGATAGTTCGTTGGATGGGCTATTCTCAAAGCAATAATTATTTAAACATTAATTCGACGTATTTTTAATTTTATTATTTTAATATTGAAATATCAATAATATTTTTGAAAAGTTTCCATCCACGCATTATTAATATTTAAAAAAAAGTTATAGCAAAAAATAATTATAACAAATAATTTTATAGTAAAAATCCTTAATTACTTTTATATCGCACATGCATGTGCCCGATTGATTTCTAATGATAGATCCAATTCTGTGATCCAATTCATTGATTGGAGTTGTACTAGAAACTGGCGTTGCTGTAGTAGATAATGGTTTTAGTGTAGTTTGTGAAATTGATGACGTCGTATTAACATTCTTATTGCTCTCAGTGGCAAAAGAATTATCTTGGCTCGTGACTTCCGTTACAGGATTGATACTTTGAGTAGACCGACTGTCAGTCGTCGAATCCTCGCAAAATTCGCCATCTTTGCAATTCGATAAGTTAATATCTTCTATGTTTATAGCAGCACAGTGCTGAATAAAAACAAGGCACATTAATACGAAGACTTTCATCGTAACTTTTTTGGTGCTCGTATAATTCGTCCAATCGTTGGTCCGCACACTTTTTGTTTTTTAAATGAACGTTCTATACATCGAAGTCTCTCTATGTTTCTTCGTAAAATTGCAATTACAAATGGCATCCAAATTTTCTAAAATTTTTGGCAATTATGTGAAATTGAACGTTCACGACACCCAAACTTTCAGTCAGTAGTTCGAATCGATCGTCGCCATTAGCTAGTAAACTTGGAGTTTTTAGCTGAAGCGTCATACCCAAAAATTGATCTTTCAATCGATCTTGCCAGCTACCTGCAAACAATATAATTATTTATATAACTGTTTTCAACTACTAATCAAACATTTTTTAAACTCCATCCTATAATTATATTTCTTCAAAGGAATTTTATAAAATACGTAATAATGCAATTTCATTTTAAAATAATTTGTATTTAAGTATTGCATAATTATACAATTTTTTAAATTAGAATAACAAAATATTTCAGTGAAAAAAAAATGAATTATTTCTTTGAAATTGTTTTACCAGTTTATTAATATTTATATCATTGATATATTAATTCACAATAATAATTAATATTTTTTATTCAATGTAATGTAATCTCTTTTTCACTAAACAAAATTCAAATACAATTTGAAAATTGGAAATTTTGTTTTCCATGTTACTTACCGATTGGTTTCCACGTGTGGCACTTGAGATTGTGAGAGCCAGGAGTTAACGGTATATTGACAACGCCGTATCCAACGAATAATACTCTTGCATTGTTATCGCGACAGAATATTTGTAAAAGTAATTTTGGCGAGCCCTGCAGTGTTTGAGTCGTATAGTGCAAATCGACAGGATGGTCCCAGACAGGTTTTTTAGTGTAAGGATCGGAGCATTCTTGAGTCTGTCCTTCGGAAAACCCCTCTATCAATTTCCATCCGCTGCCTTATCGTAACGAAAATTCAATTAATTAATTAAAAAATATTTTCAAGATAAAAAAAAGCGTTTTTTTAAACAGAATTTATCAACAGAGGTATCGATAATTTATGTTTAAATAAACGTTTTTTCCATACAAAATTTACCGGCGTGAAAACTCCATTTACAGAAGAGTGACGATTGCTTGAAATTCTCAATCGATACGATCTGTCCGAGTACGTGCAATTCGGCCATAGCACTCGATCATAATTGCGAACGGAATATAAATTATTATCTGCCGACAAAGAATTACGTTTCAAAATATTTTTCAATTAATTTTTATTGTTGTGAAAAAATATTTTTTTTTTGTTATCATTGTTGTCAATTAAAACAAATCATATTTTATTCAGCAAAATTGAATTTTATTGAAAAATTATTTTATTTAAAAAACACGCAATTTTACAAATAATATATTGCTTTGTTACGATCAGTTGGCAGGATATTGGTGAAAACGATTTTATTTGGGGAAAAAGATTATTTGGCGAAGACAAAAAATACAATGGATAATAAAAACTGGACATTATACATGGTAGAGGTAAAATAAATTTTAGAAGGATTTCTATTGAATATTTTTAAGAAGTTTGCAATTGATTGTAGCGAAGCAATGAGATGAATTCGAATAAACAAACAATAAATAATATTGAGATAAGAATATTCAAGATAATTGTTATAAACATTGGATCGCACTGCGTTCGAACACTTTTTTCAAACTGTATTGCAGCTGCCCAAAATCATTGAGCGCTGGGTTAGAAAGCATATTTCAAATTTAGAAAATACAAAAATTGATGATTGATCGACTTACCGACTGAGGAATTAATGTTGTCTCGAACGATCAAATTTGCATTGATACAATATTTAATTAACAACACAGTTTTACAAGCGTTTCATACGAAAGAGTAACTCGTTGTCATGAACCACCCACGACTGGCGAACGTCCACTAAAATCCAAACAAACCACCTGGCCAGGTGCGAGGCGTTGCGTGAGGTTCGTAAAATCGATAAACGACGTAATGGACAATTACCGTTGTTACTGAAATTTAACGTTCATCGATGGGATAGAATATATTATTTTTACAAGATTTTTAAAATTTGTTTTACCTTCAGTCGGTAAAAACTTACCATCTGCCGAACATTTCTCTACAGTCGGTAAAAAAGTTATTTCATGTACCGATGGTCGCGGCAATGATTCGTACGTGGCGGGAAATTGAATTTTCAGCTGGCTAAGGGAGCATGGACCGCGATATCGACCCACAAAATACGATAAAAATATTAATAATGTAAGCTTATTAATTCATATAGTGAGATCTATCTTTTTGCTTTTATGTCCATTTTTTAAGACTATTCAATGCATTTATATAAAAATGGTACGGTAAGCAGTCGCCCCTGTAAATGTAGAAATTTTATCAATACGTCTATGTCTCCTGTATACGACCAATGAAACAATAAAATAATCCAACCAACTTTCAAATGAGAATAAATAGTCCGCTATATTGAAATACTTGAAAATCGATGTTAATTTGTATCCAATCGTAAACGAGCGACGTTCGTTCTCCGAGACAACTCGATGAACAGTAACAAGCCATTTGAACGTGACACTTTAAGCAACCCCCGGTCTGCAACGAGTGCTGGGCAACATGTCACGGTCTATCTGTTAAAACTTGCAGTATTTATCTATCGAATACCACTAAAACCGAATTTATCCGTCTCCTAGCTTTCGAGTACTAGCCGTTTGAAATTGGAACTATTTAATGTCGTTCACTCTGCTGGTATGTCAACTCATATCGAATGTATCGACGACTTTACGTCCAACTTAACAATAAAATTAAATACAAACTAAAGTGAAATTACTATTGCAATAAATAATTGCAAAATTTCATTAAGTATCGCGAATCATTGCTAGGAAATTTTTTGTAGGTAAATAAATATTAACCGATGGCACGTGAATTTGGAAAAACAAAATCGTGACACGATCCGATATTTCACGAATCTTTTTATAACGTAAATCGGTTTAATGGCTTGGCATTTTTGCGAACGTTCCTCTAGTTCATCGCCGAGTATCCTGAGATGGAGAAAAAGAAGCGCAAACGAAAAAGCTCCGGTCAAGTATCTTGGAGCGGCGGACGTAAGAAGGAGAAGCCCAAAGTGTTATCGTCCATGGACACGCTCGTGTTTGCTTCTATATATCGTCTTTTTTACCTCGCGTCGAATCTTATTTTTGTTCCTTCCGTTTTTGGTCGAGAGTATCAGTGAGCCACCATGCGGCAAAGCCGTAACACTGCGATACCGGAAGTGTCCCTATTTTTCGTCCTTGCTCGTGCGACAGCTTTGAGCTTATCAAGTCCAAAGCTACGTAACAAAAATGGCAAATTTGGAGACGATAGAAAGAACAAATATCGAGATCGAGTACTTTTCTTCTTATACAAAATAGAACAATGAATCAACGAGTGATAAGAAATGGCATTTAAAAATAATGGGAAAGAAAACGTGAACTTTTTTCTCCCTGAACTCACATATTTCTTTCTTGTGGCTAATCATTGAACACGTAATCAAAGAATATTGAAAAAAATCAATTATTTTTGTTCTCGGACAGTTGAAGGAATGAATTTATTTAATGTCAGATCAACTTAATTCCATTTACTCCAAATTCGTTGAATTTTTATTTAATTAAAAATATAAACAATTTTTTTTTCGTATTGTTCATCGAAATTTTCGTGGAACTATGTTCGAATTATTGTTTAACGATACAGGGATTAATAAAATGAAAATTAAATAATTATTTATGAATTATTATTATTAGTATTGTTATATTGTTATCTACAGATTATTACATTAATCTACAGATCTACAGATTATTACAGATCTACGGTTATCTACAGATTATTAATTAATTAATTTATTATAAAATAATAAGATTAGCCTTCGAATAACTGATTGCTCGTACAAATTCAAATGCCGTGAAAGTTGTTTTTTTTGAAAATGCAATTGACCAACTCGTGGATTTCCCACGTGTCTTTCTGAAGCGAGTCGTTTTTCTCTTTACTGACAGATATGAAATACATAGACACGTTTAGCGATGTATGTTCCATCCAGCGAACATCTATAAAAAAGTAGCTCCATGGTACGAGCTTAGACTACAGTAGTGTATGTAGAAATCCGGCGTATCTATTGAAATGTTTCTCATACCAGTCTGGGACAAAGTCACGAAGGGTAAGATATTGCTGTTGGATTTTCTTATCAATAGCATAACTCGATGTGTCTCGACGTTATAAAAAATGCAAAGACTTGTAAGGTAGTGCAAATCGATATATGCAAGTAAAAAATCAATCGTGTGTAGAAAGAACTGATAAGAAATTTTTTCGGAGGAGTCTTTCAGAGTTTATTCAGAGGATCTTGATACCTTCAAAGTTCGTCAAGAATTAGCTAGTAAATGGTTACATTAAATTGGAAACACTTGAATAAATTGGATACGTTCGTCTATATATCGCAATTATAAAGTGATGATCTTTCGTTCTATCGAACATTTATGTTAGTTAGCTTTGAGATCTGCATGATGGGTAGCTTCATTAATTAATTTCATGGATGCCCATCGGATCGAGACATTTTTTGTTTGTTTATTGACAATTCTATAATCGAAATGTCACCTGTCATGTCGTTTGTTGGCATTTATTCGATTGTTAGTTGATTGTTTTTCTTCAAAATGTTTCGAATCACATCGATATAAGGTAATATTGAAGCTACAACGTGTTGGCTCGAATCAAATGAATACTTGGCAGTTACATCGATCTTTCGGCAAATTGCTTCCATGCATCACACACTAACTAAACGGGAGATCCTACAGAACTCAAGTGACATTCTGTATCGTTGACCGTGAAATAAAAAGAAATTAAATAAAAATATTTTCATGTACATCGTCGAGGCAAAGGTAAAGGTCAGCAAGATCTAAATAACTTTAAATGCATTTTTCTCCACCAGGACATAACGAATACAAATATAAATTCTGAGGCCTTCGCGTGCCATCCATCTACTCACATTGTTAAAATTTCATTGAATTTGATGTAACCATCATCAAGAAAAGTGAGTTTAAAGTTTCGAATCGATAGCGTCGTTTTCCTTTATAACCTCAATCTTAATTTTTCTTCGCAAACTCATAAGTTTGCAAGAATTAAGGAAAAATAATTGTGGGGTTCCCTCCGTGCCATTACTCTGTATCCCATGACGAGGTTTCATCCCCTTCGATTCAATCTGCTATAAATGACACGTGTTGAAACTTTCGAGGTGGGCGAGCCAATATTTATAACTGTCTGAAGAGCCATAGAGTGACGGCATACGTCGATCATGTAGGGTTCTTTACTTACCCTACATGATCTATAATTGCAAGTTAGCCTCGCTACAAAAAGAATATCTCTCGGTATAAACCACTCACCTGTCACTGTGGGAGCACTTGACCTCGCGTTCCTCATGCAAGACGGAGAATTTTTCTCGATTCAGCCTTTAATCCTTATGCATGAGCGAGGAGCTGCCTTCTGCCCGATTGTCGTTCTTGTCCGTTCTCGTACAAATATACATATACAATATACACATGCCTGACGCCTATATTTATATATATATATATACGTGTGTATGTGAGATGCTCTATATACATATATGTAGATAGGCATATACGTATGTATATAGAAAAAGGAAACGCGGGGACATGCGAGTGCTCGTTGCGAGAAGGCTCTTAATCCCAAAAGCGAAACGAGAGCGGAGTTAGGAATGAATTTGCGTCGTTAGCAACTCTCCGTGAATATATATACGTGTAAGCACGAAGGAGCAAGGCAGTACGAGGAGTGAAACGAGGAGGGGGTTTCCACATGTATATGTATTATCCTGATACCGAGATATAAGCTCTGAGAAGGTCCAGTCCGAAAATTTAAATGAGTGTAAATTAGGGGCTGCTCCATGGTGTGTAGTTTCGAAGGTATAGTTACTTATATGTGTATATATATATATATATATATATATATATATACATGTCCGCTACGTTATGGGTTACGTAGTAGGCAGGCACTAGACTCGCGTTGGCGACGCATCTACTGCAACACCAAACTGTATAAGGATTGTCAGGAATGGGATAATGGAGGTCAAAGGACAATGGGGGTCAACCCGAGAAACATTTCTTGCACTTCCTCATGGAGGAAGTTTTGGTTTTATATAAAAGGGATGTTTTGACGTTTTCTTTTATAACAATGTGTTCAAGTGTGACAATGTCGAGGAAGATTTGTCGAAATGTGTGGATGGATGAGGGTGTGAGTTTGAATTATGTACGTTTGTATGCTATTGACATCTAATGCTGACTAAAAGATACAATTCTTAAAAAGAAAAAACTTAGTTCATTATTTAAAAATGAATTTGTGATATTTTTATTTCTAAGGTGCTGTTAATGTTTATATTGAAAAGTAGGTAGTCATTCATTTTCGGAAATTGTTTAAATGAGTTTACCCTGGTTTTGTTTCCATTCCTTTTTTTTTTTGTTTTATTGAAAATTTATATCATTTGTTTGGATAAAAGGACTCTAAAAATATAAAAATGTTGATTTTATGTTTTTTTTTTAAATATTTCAATATTTGTTTTTCGAATTGCCAATGGACGATCGACCCATGGCTTTGTACCATAAGAATTGTTATGCAACATGCTTGTTACATATTAATTCTTGGAATTTTATTCCCATTGTCATTATTTTACAATCGACCCGTAAATTGGAATATTAAATTCGTAAATTAGAAGATTTCCAATTTTTTTATTTTCTCGAGGGTAATTACTCTTACGACTTGTAAATTAGAAGAAATGTTGAGGTAGGTGACTACCGTTACCCCAATCTGTTCTATTTCTGAGAAGATTGGGAAGGTCGCATCTACGCTGCATGGAATATCCCGTAAATTTGTTGTCGTGTTGATGCAGAAGGGGCTTGGGTGAGACTCGCGCATGTTAAATTGGGGAAAACCCGCCGAATATTTACCCCTCCCATTTATTCGGAAAATTATTATTCTTCGGTCGGTCCAACGCTCGAGAGAAAGAAGAGGCTGTAATATCGGTGTGCGTCCGTTAGAGGTCGGTGTTGTGACGCTTTTCGTGTCCGCATGTTGAACGCAGTTCTCACGAATCGGATTCCCCTTTTTCTTTCTCATTCTGGTTGCGAGTATCCGCACGTGACTATAACGTTGAGAGGAGGGTGGGTTTGGTTGTACGTACCCTCGCCCTGAGCGCACTTGTTCCACGAATGGAATTATCCTCTTGACGATGTAGATTCGAAGTGAAAATGATTCAATCAAGAAACGAAGTGGATATATGGTGGATAGGGATGAAAAGCAGAGCGCCAGGTTCCGAGGATATCTTTCGTCCTTATAAAAAGAGAGAGAGAGACAGACAGGCAGACAGGCAGACACAGAGAGAGAGAGAGAGAGAGAGAGAGAGAGAGAGAGAGAGACAAAGAGAGAGACAGACAGACAGATAGACAGACAAACAGACAGACAGACCGAGAGGAGGAGGGGGGGGGGGAGATGGATGAAAAATGGAAGGAAAAGAAAAAGCGCTATATTATCTCACCGAGATGAGTTCGAATTCAAAATGATTCAATCATGATTGTAGAAAAAAAATGAGGTAAAAGAATTCCCTACTATAAAGAAGAAAGAGCCTTTCGTGTAATATGGGAACAGGATGATTTGCCTAAGAAGGCTAAATAAGTCGATCCGTCGAGACTGCTAAGGCTTGAGAATATATATATATATATATATATATATATATATATATATATATATATAGGAGAAGTAAAGAGTACGTGCGACCGTGCGAGCGTAGCGGAGGTTCCTGAAACTACTGCGATGAAGTGGCGAAGAGAGAAGCTAGCTTCAAACGAAATTAGCTACACGGGAGTCTTGGCATTTTATTAGTCGGCGACGAAATAAAAATGAGGTACGTGCTGTGAAAAGCGAAACTGTTCCGAGTTGGCGAGAGTATGGGGGACTGAGAACAGCGCGTAGGGCAAGTAGTACGAGACGGCACGTTGTTATACGGCCGTCTGTACTTACGCAAGCTTGTGCATATACATCAGTTGGTATACACATAGAGCTTGTAGTATATTGGTATATGTATGGACTTACTATATTCATCAATTACGGACACGCTTTGTTTATTTTCTCTTTTTTTTTTAACTACTTGGACTAAAAAATTGTTACTTACCATCGATTTTTTAAAGTGGCTAAGAGCTTTTGTATGAAGCGACGTGGTGAGACAGCAGGCGTTTAGTTTCAAGAAGCGGAAAATTTTATCATTTATTAATGAACGTTTCGAATTTTTATAAAATTTTTCCTGTTAAACTGCAATTAAAGGAAAAAGACAACGTTTAACCATTGATTTTTTTAAATAGCTAAGAGCTTTATTACGAAGCGACGTGGTGAGACAGAACACGTTTAGTTTCAAGAAGCGGAAAATTTTATCATTTATTAATGAACTTTTCGAATTTTTGGAAAATTTTTCGTGTTAAACTGCAATTAAAGGAAAAAGACAACTTTTAACCATTGATTTTTTAAAGTAGCTAAGAGCTTTTTTATGAAGCGACGTGGTGAGACAGAACACATTTAATTTCAAGAAGCGGAAAATTTTATCAATTATCAACGAACGTTTCGAATTTTTAGAAAATTGTTCATGTTAAACTACGATTAAAGGAAAAAGACAACTTTCTTGGCGATATCAAAGTTATTTTGTCAACGTTTACGCTTCTTCGTATTGTTTATCTTTTCAATTTGCGTCTGAACTTTACAGTTTGTATTAGTCGTCTATTTTTCAAGCCGCGCTAATATAATGTTTTCCATCGATATGATGTTTACACTGTAAGCGACGGAACGTTGTTATTTACTTTCCTGTAATGTAAATAGTTGAAGTATAATTGATAATTGCAGGAAAACAAATTAGTAAACGTAGTTTTTTTCGACGAGTGCTCGACATCGATTCAAGTGAATTTTTCTGCGCGATGAAACGCACTCGCAATCAATTGCAGTTAACGGTATGACTTTAGTGAAACGAGAATACGCCTCAGTCTGAGAAGAAAAATAATGTAGCACTTAGAGTGGAAGCGTAGGTTAAAGTAAACGCGTTAGCGAAAGAAAGAAAGGTCAAACTTCCATGCTCAGTCCGGTACCGGTAATAGCACCGGAAGCTACACTTAGCCGGAGTTCCGGTAGCTCAACTCTCTCGGCTGTCAGGAACGGGGGCCACCTTGAGCTGTGTCTCTATTGCACGCACTTCTTTTCCTCGCGTTTTTTTCCCCGGGTTATATCGTCCGAGAGTCAACGGATGGGTCACGGGAGCGAGTTTTTAGCTCTTGCCATATCCGTAACTCATGAATTCTCGTGTGCTCGATTCGCATCCCTGAATTTCGGGAGAAATAGCAAGGATTTAAAGAATCATCCCTACAACTTTAGCGGTGATGTTTTGATTCCTAAATCTTTAGAAAGAGCGCCCTCTTTCAACTATTCTGATTTGGCATTTAATCAAGCGTTATAGGTTACAGTCGGTCGTTGAGTGATTATGATTCACAAATTCTCCCGAAGTGTGCGAACAATCTTCTTGCCACGATTCTCCGTTGATTAAGTTCAGTTTAATCGCAATCTGTCGTGTCATATCGGAGAATTTGAGAATTGCGTTTTCGAAGTGGTCGAGTGACATCGCGTCGTAGACAAACATAACCTATAAACCTTATGAAGAATTATACTATAACCTCTAAATTGATAGACGAGTGATCATTAATTATCAATTCATGTATTTTCAATTAATAATTGATTAATAATAATGAATCATTAGTCAATAATATCTCAATAGACAAACATAACCTATAAACCTTATGAAGAATTATACTATAACCTCTAAATTGATAGACGAGTGATCATTAATTATCAATTCATGTATTTTCAATTAATAATTGATTAATAATAATGAATCATTAGTCAATAATATCTCAATAATTAATCAATAATAATCGAGTTTCCTAACATCGAACAAGCACATCAACGGATATATCTCTGGAAGCAAAACAGTGTAGGGTTATCAGTTGGAAACCATAGGTAATAAAAACTTGTGCCATGAAAAATCGCATTTATTGACTACCGATTTTTTGAAACTGAATAAATGACGAATACGTGTAAAATCACATCTCGTACTTTATTCGTTCGAAGGTGAACCTTGCATGCACGAAAAAGCTTCGATATGTTGGCGTAGGAACCCTGGTCGCCGCCACGAAGGCGCTACTTACGTTTTGATGAGGCGCGAAGCCAGTGCATGGCTCTCCGTGGAGTTGTGGTCTCGCCTCGCCACGATTCTACTCCGAAACCCTCGCAAGAGGAGTTCGGAACGTGGCCTTAACGTGTCTTAGCTCTGTATTGTATATAATGCCAGCGTTATTAGGGCTTCACTCCCACACACTTCACTCTGTACATATCCTCGACTCTCGTCCCACGAGCACATAACCTAGAATACAATCTTGCTATCACATTTACTCGCGTTCATGCCCATGCTGTTGAATCGTTCGTGCAATATTAGTTTACGTTCGGTGAATATATAGGATGTTCTAGAAGCTTCCTTTCGTACGGAGTGTTTTTGAAAGGATTTTATAGTTTTACTGTACGATTTAGACTTTGGCCTGGCAATTTACGATACTCGGTTTTAATGATTAATCACCTTCGATTATTTAATTTCTACTTTTTAGTATAAAATTATTAGTGTAGTTAAATTTTTTATACGAAAGATCCATGTGTGTCTGTTGAAATGGACTAACTTCATGTGAGTGAACAGTTCAAAGATGCAACTTCAGGGCAGTGGCTCAGTAGGGGAGATTGTTGTGAACTACGTATTGAAAATTCTCCACAACTGTTCATCCGACTTTGAAAAAAAGTAGCTTAGTCCATTTCTGCCATAATTGTGTGTTGATCGAGCTTTATTTTCTCTCAATCCGTTGCCTTACGGTGGAGAAATTGCGAATGGCGTTTTCGAAGTGGACAAAGTCAGCCATACAGCTTCCTAAGAGGTTATATTGGAAGTTTCATTGTAATTCCTTCCTAACTCCACCACTTATTTTCAATAAAACAGTGAAGTACAAAAGATCAATTAAGGTTTCTAGTTAATATGTCAAAAAACTTCGCACCATGTCTAAATCTTCCCAATAACGCAAAATAATTTCTTGTATCGACCACTTCTAACTCCATCCTTGAAAAATTTCATATCGAGCTTACATTTTATTTTCAACAAGTGCTCTATATAGATGCGATTTTCCGGTTAGTATAGCCATTCCGTCACTCGGGTCTCTTCTATGTTTCGTTCTCCTCCGCCTTGAGTCTTCGGACCCTACCAGCCGCGGCGCCACAATCCCTTCTCTCTCTCTCTCTCTCTCGCTCTTTCTCTCTTCCTCGACGTTCCTAACTTGTATCTCTCTCCCTCATCCATCTCTTCGTTCTCCCGCTTGCAACAGCTACTGCTCTTGCTTCTAGCCTTCGCAGATGCATCTCGGTATACGGTAGGGCATATCAGACTCTTGGTTACAGGGTCTTCGTTCTATATCTGAACCCCCTTCGCCACCACGCGTTTTCTCCTGCTCTTGCCCTCTCCCTCTCTCCCTCGCTCTCTCGGCGCAACTTGTGTATCTACCAAGAGGCCGCCACCGTCTCTCCTTTCTCTCTCTCTCTCTCTCTCTCTCTCTCTCGACGTTCGCCGCGTACGGATATAATACGATTCGAAATTAAACTTCCGAGGCACGCTCGGCATCCGAATAATGCGCGAGGCTGCCTAAAACAGTAAAGATATTACGTATTATTACAGCGTGCCAACGCCGGAAGGGCAGAAGGAGAGAAATGGCGGGGGAGGGGAGTTTGGTAGTGGGAGGCAAAGCTATGCGAGCATGCCTGGGTATCTTAGACACGCGTATAGTGCTTGATAGCGTTCCGACTCTACTCGCCTAGTCTCACTATCCCTCTTTCTCTTACGCTTTGCTATCGCTCGGCTATTATCACTTCGTGTCCTTCCCACCTCGACTCGCGTCCGCGTGTTCTTGTTGTTGCACTTGCCACGTTGTTCTACAGGTTATATCACAATTTCTTATATACTCGAGGTTAATACATTTTGATATACGGATGGGCATAATCTGAATAGAAAAATCCACAATGCTGGAACACCTCTTGTGCATAATCACCAAAAAATAAAAATTTATATTTTTATGGTACTTTCAATTTTAGGAAGCGATTTATTCTGTTTGTTTCTGTTTGCTGCAATGAAATTGACGAATTGAAATTTGTAGATCTACTTTTGGTATAATTTTTCAGTAAGACGATGGCATCACAATCGTTGATACGAACTACTTAAGTTGGCAGATTTACGAATTAAATTTTTACTTGGTGATTGAAGAGTTGAGAATAACTTCCCCAAACTTTGGCGAAATTGTGCGTCAATGAATGAGAAAACACGTTAGTAGATTTCGTCTGAGCAATTTGATTTATACAATTAAAAATTTGTTATAACCAATGAAATATGAGTAAGATATCAAATTGGGTTACGAAAGAGTAATGGACGAATACAAAATGGTATTGAGGTTTGTATAAATTTTAATTGAATTTATGGCAGCTCATTCGTTGATACGTACTACTGAAGTTGGATTATTTATTTTATTTTATTGGGTATTAACATTTGTAAACTCCGACCGACAATGAGAGGGAAGGTTGATTTCAACCTCACCAGGATTTGGGAAAAACACCACTCCAATTAATAAATCATAAATTATGAATGCATAATATTATGAATAAATTATTAATAAGTCATAAATTATGAAACATGGGTTGTGTATTGAGCAGGCAGATGAAGAAACAAGGGGCGATAATTATTTCTTGAAATTATGGCAAACTATTCGTTGATATGTACTACTGAACTCGGAATAATTTAGAAACAACAGTTTTTATGTGTTTTTTTTTAAACAATAAGTGACGAATTGTACCCAAACGAGTTATGCGCATCTTATTCTACTATCATGAATATTTTGATATAATGCATTTTCGAAAATATATGCGTCTGTCGACTAGTGCCGCCAAGCGGTCGAGCGGAGAAGTAGGTATGATTAAGGATGCCCGTAGTGAGGAAAACGACGTTGGAAGCGCCGTTCGCAGATCCTCAAATGAAGAAGGTGAACACAGGAGGTTGCTTGAGTTATGTTTTGGGGCATAGAACTTGTATATAACGTCGTATACCTACAGGAAGCGACTGATCAGCTTCTTCGTAGCTAAAAATGTACGCTGAGTAAATAAATGGCTTTTTTTCTTCGCTCCCGCTATTTTTTTACGCTCACAAATAATGATGAATTGAATAATGATTTTTAATCTTATAAATTATTTGATTAATTTCATCATTCTCGATTTTATTCGTCAGCTTTTAATCCATGGCTAATTAAAAAAACACACACATTTTTCACCAAGGTTATTTTGTTTCAATATGAACTCCTCTCTTCTTGGAGACAGTGTGTAGTAATTGATATAAATTAATATAAAAGTTTCAAATAGTTCATCAATGTGTTTACCGAGTTAATTGTTCCTAAAATCGCTTTTTGTACGATGAATCGGTTGTGACAGAACAAAGTCGATTTCAATTCTATCCGTGTGACATTACAATGTCCATCCTTTATAATCCAAATTATAAATGATAGTTCCTACATTGAGATAGCTTTCCAAACAAAAATATTGTGTCTCAAATTTTTTCTAATCTTACTAAATATTTGTAATTAATTACAATTGACAAATTGCAAATGATAATTTCTAAATTGAAAACTCATAGCTCTCCAAACAAAAATATCGTGTCTCAAATTTCTTCTTAATTTACTAAATATCTTCAATTAATCACAATTGACAAATTACAAATGATAATTTCTAGATTGAAAACTGACAGCTCTCCAAAAAAAAATTTTGGGTCTCAAATTTCTTCCAAATTCACCAAATATCTCCAATTATTCGCAACTTCCAAGTTATTAATGATAATTTTTAGATTGAAAACTCACAGCTCTCCAAACAAAAATATTGTGCCTCAAATTTCTTCTTAATTTACTAAATATCTCCAATTAATCACAATTGACAAATTACAAATGATAATTTCTAGATCGAAAACTCATAGCTCTCCAAAAAAAAAATTTTGGGTCTCAACTTTCTTCTAAATTCATTAAATATCTCCAATTATTCGCAACTTCCAAATTATAAATGATAATTTTTAGATTGAAAACTCACAGCTCTCCAAACAAAAATATTGTGCCTCAAATTTCTTCTTAATTTACTAAATATCTCCAATTAATCACAATTGACAAATTACAAATGATAATTTCTAGATCGAAAACTCATAGCTCTCCAAAAAATAAATTTTGGGTCTCAAATTTCTTCTAAATTCATTAAATATCTCCAATTATTCGCAACTTCCAAATTATAAATGATAATTTTTAGATTGAAAACTCACAGCTCTCCAAACAAAAATATTGTGCCTCAAATTTCTTCTTAATTTACTAAATATCTCCAATTAATCACAATTGACAAATTGCAAATGATAATTTCTAGATTGAAAACTCACAGCTCTCAAGAAAAAATTTAGGTCTCAAATTTCTTCTAAATTCATTAAATATCTCCAATTATTCGCAACTTCCAAATTATAAACGATAATTTTTAGATTGAAAACTCACAGCTCTCCAAACAAAAATATTGTGCCTCTAATCTCTTCTAAATCCACTAAATATCACCAATAATATTCCCAACTCCATTGACAACGTACAACAGATTCGTAGAATATTTCCCAACAGAATTACTCCCCCGTTATACCTGACAGTTTCTCTACCAAGAATGTTGCAAGCCCCAGGTCACCTTGAGTGTCCTCAGATCTCTTCCATCCGTTCGCACAGTCACGCGAACAAACGGATATCGGTTGACGAAGGCTTCTTTTTTCGATTCACACAAGTGTACACTGTACGCATTGTGTGTCACCATGCGCAAAGGAAAAACTGGTCGAAAAGCAAATAAAAGGACGAGAAGGAAGAACGTGAGTGGGAAAAATAATGTGGTATACATATATATTGGACCATGAGGATAGTTTGCTACATTTCTCGTTTGATATGTATATGTATAAGGGAGGAAAAAAATAGAGGTGAGCAAGGGAGACTTACCTTGGCGACTAAGCGTACAAAGCCAACGATGGGAACGACAACGACGAGAGAGGCAATAAGCCTGCCGTCAGAGACAACCGCTTCTCCTGGGGGCTATCCATTACTTAGCATGAACAAAGAAAGCTAATGTGAATACACGGCGGCTGGGGGAAGCGTGCTTGCGTACAACCCCGTGCAAGCTTCGCTCGTTCGCTCGCGGTCTAGGCGTTTGGCAAATTAAAAGTTAATGTAGTATAAGCGATTCCATCGTGAAATTAATTCATGAGCTAAGTTGGCGCACTATATGCTGTACCTGCGCGCGTTTTAAACACTCTATCTCTCTCTCTTTCTCTCTCTCATCCCCTGGTTGCCTGTGCGTCCATATATAATTCACTTATATATCTCTCGCGTTACCATTTTTCACTTTCTGTCTCTATTTATCTCACTTTCCTCGTTTTACACCGCGATATTTTCTTCGGGTCTGTGCTCGCGACTTTTTACTCAAGGCTTCGAATTTATAATTCCTCGTTATTCAGTTTACGCTCTTCTCGATTTCTTTAACGATCGAATGAGTTTCGATTTTTAAAGCTTTTCTTTTTTCTTATTGGTCATGCGTTTGGTAATTTGATCTTATTCGAGGGATTATTTATTAGTTCGTTAATTAAGCCAGTGAGAATGTTAAATGAATATTAAATTAATCGGGCGCATAAATTTTATGCTTTTATTCGTATCATTTTTCATTCAATTAATAATATTATCGCTAGAAATTATTGTTTGCGATATTTCGTAATATTGAATTTGTGGCAAAAACACGCGAATCCGTAAAATCGTTTTACGTGGAAAATATGATGGAGTAAAAAATTACAGAGAATCAACCAGTGGATGAATCGTTACGATCGAAAATTGAATTTGTGATAATATCGCGAATACAAATTAAAAAAAATAATAAGTTCGCATCGTTCGGTAATTCCTTGCATTAAATTTAATAAAAATCTAATATTAAAAAAAAAAGAAAGTTATTATTTTTGTTTAACCACAGAATTTCTTAATTATATACACGAACAAAAATTTCCAAAAAGTGTCAATCATTCGAACAATTTCAAATTCGTTATCAACGATATAAATTGTTTAAAAAATTGTCGAAAAACACTTTTTTTATTATTGACAAAAATTTGAAGTTTGAACGAATATTTCGATTTTACAATATTCAAGATAAGTTTTACAAGTACAAATATATACCTACTCAGTTGAAAGTTCGGCACTATTACTTAATGATGTATTCAGTATTGATTATTATGGAAGCTTTGAACGGCGATATTGCCGAAGAAAGTTGAGGAAAGTTTTCGAAAGTATAACGCACGCAAAATCAACTATGAGTTTTCGCTGAAGTTTTTCATAGGATACAATCCCACGGGCTTGGGGGCAAGGGAACGTGACTTATTCTTGTTTTGCTTTACGATCGATCTAAATCCACCCGCTTTTTCCTCCACCACAGACATTCGTATTTAATTATTATTTTATATCAAAGCTACGATATCTTTTCATACGATTACGCCAGCGTTACAAATTAGTCAAGAAGAAGAAGAAAAAAGAAACCCGAGCAAAATGCAAAACAAAACTGACTGATCGATTATATCGAATAGTTGATTTTCCATACGAACTTACTTTCTGCTATTTTACATATTTCTTAGAAAGAAACTATGACTTCCGCACGTGACAGGACCTCGAACTTTTCTTCGTTTACAACGAGATAGTCACGGAACAGTTTCACCATCTTTCTCTCTCGCCCTCGCGATTTAACGTCGCGTATCCTAGAATCGAGAGGCGTTCGACTTTTGTTTAACCGGGTCTCCTACATTCGCCCAGTTTGTCTCGTTGCAGAAGTGGCTAGAGAGAAAGAGAGGGGGGAGGGGGGGGGTTTAGAAACAGACAGACAGAGAAAAAAAGGGAAAGAGAGAGCGACAAGGAGAGACAGAGGGAGAGAGAGAGAGAGAGAGAGAGAGAGGGAGAGCCATGGAGAACGAGTCGAAACGCCTCAGGAGCATCCTTCAAAAAAGTTAGCGCCATAAAATCAGCCGCTCTTTCGCGTGGGACCATTTCGGTATGGGTGGAAAATAAAGAAACGCGCCCCACGGGAAACGTTTCGAACGCGTCCTTCGCTCCTCTCACGGGTACGTCCCTGTATAGCAAACACACATGGTCCCCTCCAAATCTTTCTCTCTCTTTCTCAAGCCCCACTCCGATTCCCCCTCCCCCATCATCTCGCTCAGCGTTTTTCTGCCCCACTGTCTGATCGTACGTACTATCTCACGTTCCAGACCGAGAATTCTCGTTTTTGGCCCCCATAGCCCCCCCCCGTTGCCTTGCCCTTCTCACACCTATTCCCGTCCGACACGATCTTTTTTTTTTTCGAATCGCGCCAATGCACAAGGAAACTCTCGATATGTCCGATCTTTCGTACGCACACACGTACGTACACGCGCGCTTTTACTACATTCGAAAAATCCAATTCGTAATCCAAATTCTCAGAAATCCCATCGATATACGTATATCGCTTACGTATATACGTATAGTTTTTATGTTCTAGCGACGTGCATAGAGTCACATGTGTCTCAATATACATAGAAAGTAAACGGTCCTGGTAGAGAAGCGGAGATTTAAGCGTGTCGTGGGATTCGGGAATATCAAATTGAAACGTGAATTTCGAGGGTTACAAAGTCACATACGTATGGTATATATACGTATATTTATAGATATGTACGGTAAGGATATAGATACATGGTAGGAAGATCCGAGAAGGTGGCATATATAGCGAAAGGAGAGGACGGAACTTCAGCAATTTCAGTAACTCAACGTGCCGAGCTCCACCGTTTTCTTAAAGCCTCCTCTCGTTTTGACGATATACGTGTACATATATATATATATATATATATACAAGTGAGGGGGCTGAAATCACTAGTGTATACACACACTGAGAAAAGGGGCCAGAGAGAGAGAGAGAGAGGGAGAGAGAGAGGAGAGAGAGAGAGAGAGAGAGAGAGAGAGAGAGAGAGAGAGAGAGAGAGAGAGAGAGAGAGAGAGAGAGAGAGAGAGAGAGAGAGAGAGAGAGAGAGAGAGAAGGAAAGAGCAGTCACAACCAGACCCAGGAGAGGCACGAAGCGTGATTGGTTTTGGCCTCAGGGGATGCTTGACCTACCGATCCACCTCCGATCTACCTTCTACGACTACGTATAGATCAGTATAGCCCCATACATAGAGTCTAGTCTCCTATACGACTTCGTGCGTTATAACACGTTTCAACGGTATTCTATATGTACCTTTGCGTAAGTATACATCTACACACGCACATATATATATATATGTACGTTATCATAGGAGTGGATGTCCTGCGAACACCGACCGATGGTAACTACCAGGACCGCAGATCCCTAAGGGCTTGGTCGGAGATCGTCACCTCAACTTCGTCAACGATACATTCTGACTTATCTCTATCTATCTATCTATCTCTTGTCCGCAAATCCCTCGATGAAAAGCATTTTTTTTCGTCGCATTTTAAATACGTAATGTAAGTAAGTTGAGAATGCTCACAAAGAGGATTGTTTTTATACAAAATTTATGTTTTTTATTTATTTTTGTTCCTTGTCTTGTTTCAGTAATCGAGGATCGATATGTGGTTAGATGGAAATTATATTTTTGGTCGATTCGATGGAAATGAACGAAACCCAAGTAATATGATTACACTTACTTATCGTTAGTGTAAAATTTACTTGAAATATTAAGTGATTTTTTCGCGTGAAAACCATAATTTTTCTCATTATTTTATATTTATTAACAAAAAAGAATGAACCAGTTGTTGATCGATGATCGACGTTTTGTCCTCGAGCGACTGTTACCTGTGGTGTAAACTTATTTCTAAAACATTGGAACGAAGGGTATATTAAACGAGAAAAAATGCAGAACCGCCACCGCAAATATCGTACAAAAAACGAGCGAGAAGTATCGCAGTGGCAATTGGCAGAAAAAGTATAGGAATTTTCAACGATCCGTCCAGTAGTAAAAAGATCACCCCGTTGATTAACCTTGCTCGAGCGCTCCCCTTGAGGGGATTACCGAACTCCGCAGCCATCTCGTCTCTGGTTTTCTGGTTGTACTGCGGCGAAGAGATCTACCCAGTTTTCTCCCTCCATCCATCCTACCTTCCCATGCCAGGGATAAATGAAAATTTGTTCATCGTGAGTCGACATATCCGGACGAACCGGTCACGAAGCGACATCTCTCATCTCTCGTGACCTTTGTAGCAAGGATATTGGGGGAGGAAAGTCGCGAATTAACTAGTTGAGAAAATTATCCTTGCGATTGTTTTAGGTTTAGATAAAACAACATTCGACTCGTCAAAGTATTTAAACGGGCTGTCACTTGATGAAAAGGAGGGGGTGGAAAATTCTCACTGGAAAATTGTAAGGATTTTTCCTGTTTTGCTATAAAAATCAGGCTGTGGAGGGAGGATGCCTTTTCACTGAAGCTCTTGGTATACAAATATGATGATCCGTTTGCAAAACTAGAAATTGTCAAAGGGCTACGTCCACGTGGAGGAAACAGAGGGATTATTTTGATAAGTTTGTTATGATGGAAAACACTTATTGATAAAAATATGTTAATAAATTAAACTACATACTTTTCACTCTCTTAGGCGCAATTTTTGTAAAATAACAAGTTTGACAACGGAGTTAGTTGAACCTTTTCACAGATGTTCTTCATAAAATTATTGAGGCTTATTGAAACTTTTGCTATAGGATTCTTCTTTCTCTCATAATATCAATAATAATAGAAAAACCAAAAATCACAGCAATAATAATTGGACGTCCAAGTTTAAAATCGCGGACATTAAATCCTGCACACTTCCATTTCACGTAAAATGGATAAATGTATGTATTTCTATTAAGCTAGCGAACATTTGCCAAGAGGGCGAAAATGTCATGCACGTTTCCTCTCGAGGCTGCGGGAGAGAGCCCTCTCAGCTGGACGCAGAATGGGTAAACCACTGACAGCCGCTCGGCAAACGCACGTGTGTACGTGTATCTACTGCATTTGGTTGGATGATTACTCTGGTCCCATAGGAAGATCCATATGGAAGCCCAGAGTCTGAATCCCTCGTCCAGGTTTGGCGTCTTTTTCCCTCAATTTTCTTTTCTTCATTTTTTACTTTACGCATTCTTTTTTACATCATTTGAAAGCAGATCTGATTGGTTGGCGAGAGGGAAATAAATTGCGATCTCTTCATATGCAAGTTAAATCACTGGTGGTCGATATTGTCGACGCCGTCTGATATCGTACGAGAGGGTCAACGATTGTTACGACACAAATTAAGACTTTCGTACTTCTACGGATAGTTTGATTAATTGTTAACTTTTCGATGTATTTGCTGCATTGTACATTTTTCGCCTTTGAGAAATCTCGTTAAAAACCAATTTTACTTTATACCCTTCTGTCATTCGCAAAATCCATTTACAACCTCGTCCACCTTTCATCGATAAAAGTTTTCATATTGTATCAAATTGCACAATTTGCCAAAAATCCAGTTTATAAAAAACCTTTCTGATTGCTTTTTGTGCCTCCAGGGTGAACACGTCGAGCTTTTAATAAACGAGTGCAAAATGCGGGTTGAACTTGAAAAAAAAGTTTAAAAAGCTAGTTGAAATGTTGTGAATTGATTGGTCGTAAATTTCATCATTTACAAAATTTTCTACCTATTACGAAGGTAACATAGTGAATCCCTCTTGCTTGTAGAGGGCGCTTGTAGAGCAAGCAGCGTGTAATCTCGTTTTTTTTTATTTCTTCGCTTTACCGTGTTAAATTTTGTCACCTCAAAGTATCTTCGCCGTCGAATTCAACTGCCTGAGATGTCAGGATGTATTTCTCAATGTATAACGATATAAATTAGCAGGAGCTTGCTAATTTAAAAAATAGCAATTTTTATGAAATTATCAAAAAAATGTTTGTACGTTAACAATTTAATACAAATAGAAAATTTAAATAAAGTGCCTTTTATTCACGTCTCGAAATCCCGCGACCAAGTAGGCAAAATAATGCGAATACCTAGTCCGGAAAAAAGTTTTGTTTTGATTAAAATTTATAGGCTCTTGGCGGAAATAAGTTTATTTATGTTTTTATATTATATTTTAATTAATTTTTTTACAGTTTTCCCGAAGCCTCGTCTAATGAGCAATATTTTGTTTCGTAACCTGGAAATGTTGTATTTATTATAAGAATTGGAACTCAAGACTGGAACGTCTCGCCACCATCGAATCGACTTCCGATCACTGTGCAAATGTCCTGGAATAACAACAACGATACAACCAGGGATCGTGCCGTTTCGGACCTTTCGTCCTTCGATCGCTTATTTCATACACAAATTATATTAGCTTCGAACTGTTCACGCGCATGAATGAACAGGTACGATGAATGGGAGAGGCAAGTCGTTATCCCCATCACGCTTAGCTATTACTCTCGGGCGTAGTGGTAGCCGGTCGCTCTCTCTCTCCTCTCTCTCTCTCTCTCCCTCTCTCTTTCTCTTTCTCGTCCCCATTCTTTCGCCACTCGACCGTTTACTTATACATTGAGGTATGTTAGGTCTTACATACAGGTCTTGCAACTCTCAGGAGGGGGGTGACTCGCTTGTTGAAGCAGTTTTTGGAAGTTCACGGTTTGGCCACATGCGACACTGCAATCGAGTGTCGATTGGGTTGCGCAAGCGCACTATTAACTTGACTAGCAAAAAATAAAAACAATATTATTGTCGGTAAATCCTTGAAGATTATTAAATTAAATATCGCACAACATTAATATGAGCCGAGAAAATGTTGAACGTCAATGGAGAAAAAAATCGCACAGAGCCAACGAAAACGATGATTATAAGGTTATGTCATGTCGACACTCGATAGCAGCGCTGCAGGTGGCGATAGAGAGAACTCGATTTTTCTGCTTCAATATGCGAGTCACTTTAGCCTTCTCCCACTCCCGGGAGTTGCAAGCAGACCTGTATGTAAGACCGTGGGTAGGCCCACGCTGGAACGTCGACGGCCTATATAGATACACGGCAACGTGTTGAGATAGTCCAACATTATTTATATATTTATATACACTCGTATCCATATATATAGATATACTCACGTGAGAAAATTTAAATACAATATTTAAAAATCCACGAAAAATCGACAAATTATTGCAAGCAGATAATTCAAACGTCATTTTATAGATAAACGTCTCGAGTTTCACTGAGAACATAGAGAATCTGGATTGGTGGTGGAAATCAAAGGAAATTGAAAAAATCTAATCGATATTGCGTCAATGTTAATGCGACTATCTATAGAGAAATTTTAATTATGCTCGTGCATAATCAATAGTTCTCGACATTTAGAACAATTTTGTTCAATATCAAAGTATACAAATTTTCTTTTCCAACCCCATACATTTCTCTTGTTTTCGTTTAGACATTTTATGACGATTCATAGTTTAATCAATAATAATGAATTTGCATTTTAATTTATTAAATCTTCGTAAATAGCAACGCACCTTTTTCCAGCCGGAACCCAAGACTTGCTGTTTTTAAATAAATAATTATTTTTTTTAAATTAATTCCTTAATGTCAAATTTATTGTTTTTCTACCTACAAGTGATAGGAACAAATCTGTAGACCAGAAAATTTAAGGCGTGGTAACAACCGTTTGACTTTTTTATGCTTTTTTATACCATGGTTAAAAATTAGAAACATTATCGACCGCGAGATTCAATGGTCTGCATGGAACGCATTATGCGTATGTATCGTGCGTATGTCATACCATATTCTGTACTATAAGCTATTGGTATTGATTTCACTAGAATCAATCGCATCGATAACCGGACACATATTTGGCACATGCGTTACGTGATAATCTGGCAATATCGGAGTGATTTCCGGTCTGATCAGTGTTGCCCGTTTCTACTGTACGAATAAACACGTAATATTCTCTATGGTCGGGTCCATGCAATAATTCTCATTCGCTCTCTGCCAGGATGTGTTAATCGTTGAGCGAGTTCAATTTTCGGATCATAAATCCGAATTCCTTACGATTCAATTCAACGTACCCGATTGAAAAGACTCAGGCTCGCTCATCGTGAGAGTTTCGTACTCATCGCGCAGATTGTAAATCGTTCGTGAATGATAATGCTTCAATTATATTTTATACGTAATCATACTATATCATCAATACTCGTGCAGAAATGTTGACAGGGATACCAAACTACTGATCATATTCTGATCAGGATATGGCAGGGATGCGCCAAAATAGGTGGCTCTACAGGAATCCAGATGGTTTCCGCATCGGAAGAAATTTGCGTCGGTGACGAGATTTGGAAGAGATGGCACCACTGTACTTTCGGGGCATGCGAATTATATCCTGATCAGGATATGGCAGGGATGCCCCAAAATAGGTATACCTACAGGAACCAGACGTTTTCCACATCGCAAAAAATTTGCGTGGGTGACGATATTTCGAAACCATGGCGCCACTGTACTTTCGGGTTATACCGACTGAATCCTAATACGAAGCGTGTGGTGAGCGTAAATTTTATGACCAATACGAATATATATAGTAGTAGTAGTACCGGTCATGACCGACAGGTGGCGCATGGCCATCCCGCTTCTCACAAACGAACCATGCGTCCGCTGGCATTATAAATGCGTAAACTGTGCAGAAAAGTACTAAGTTCCCCCTGGAACGTGTTGCAAAGAGTTAGCTCACACTCCAATAAGTGTGCTATACAATTCTTGAATCGTACAATTACATACACTTTTTTTATATACATACTTATTATTTTCTCAGCCTATCCTGCTGTTTTTAATTTGTTTCCTCGAAGTCGCCGGTAGAAACTAGTATTTAATATAATGATTTCAGCTATTCATTATTCTTACGTGATTTGATCAGCATCCCTGCTCGAATCCAGTTAGAGTCATTAACGGATTCGGATCGGGATTCCTAAGGGAATCCAGTTTACGGATCTTACATTTAGTCCTCGAATCTGATCCGATATCGGACTAGATCCCGATTAGGAACCCGGGATCCAACTCAGAATCCAGCTGTATCCCTGCTAAAATTTCTGCACGGGTATTACCGTGATATCTAAACAATCTCTTATCACAAAAGTAAAAAATATATATTTTCTTGAAAACGGCAAGAATAGATTTAAAATTTCGCTTTTTGCGACGGTCATTGAATTGACACGATGAAATATTAACCGTAACACATTTAATGTGAGAAATAAATATTCTACCGGGTAAAAATACTGCAAAATGACATTTAAATAAATAAAAATCTCTTGAGCAACAATAAACGAGATGAAAATTTGTATATCGTACAGCCTAAAACACAGGGAAAAAAGATGAAGGGCATATCAAGATCATTGGGGTCAAATCGAGTTTGACGTAATTGGGTTTATTTTCAGATAGGTAGGGGTAATTCTATTCAATTTCCATGGTGAACGGTGTGGTCTGAAGAGAGAAAGAGCGATGAGGTGAAAGAGGGGTGGGATGAGTAAGGGCGGATTGGGGGAGGGGGAAGAAGCGATCAACGGGTACTACTGCCGGTAAAATTGTTCGCCGCGGCTCGTTCGGGCACACACAACGCTCTTTGTTCCCTTGGTAAAACGAACAGGCATATCACATGTGTATGCAGAAACGATTTATCTCCGCGTATAGTCGTTATTTCAGTCCCTCTATGTGTTCTCACGAGCCCCTGCGCTCCATCGTACAAAATTACATTAACATAAACACGCGGGCGTTCGCGTTCGAGCCCTTGGGCTAACGCGGGCCAGCAACCTCGTGCATGCATCAAAAGCGTATACTATGTACTAATATGCGTACATACATATATATATATATATATATATACACGCATATATGTATGTATTTACTCATATTATATGTACAAAAACCAAACGTATCCGTCAGACCAACACTCGCTATGGTCCACCTAGTGGCTCTATGGCTGACCAATCCTTGGCTGAACTACTTAGGACATTCGTTCTCTCATTACTTCATACATGTTTTAGATTTTTTTTCCATAAATCTAAACGAATTCGAAACATTATTATTTCTACTCGACGCCCCAACGTAATACGCGATTATATCATATTGTTTGTATTGGCTATGCCGAAAGTGATAAAATTTAATATATTTTTTTTTTATATTTCACGTACGAAGTCTCATGCGAGAGAAAAATAACAGCGATATTCGAAGGCAGCAGGGAATTTTCGATTATATCATATAAATATCTGACGAAATTGTTTTAAGAGGAAAAAAATTGTTACAAAATTTTGAAAGGTATGTGGGAATCGAAAAAGGGCTTTGGAATGGGCGAAAAATATTTTGGTCATAAATAATATTTTTAAAGGATATTTTTTCATCCTAATTTGTTCGTACAATGGAAAAATCATAACGGTTTCTTCAATAGTTTGAAATTAATAACAGAATTATCATTCTTAGTGTTCGTGAAAAAGATTTCTAAAAATTCATGTCAAATCGTTAAAAATGTGAAATGGCAATTTTGTTTTGTACGATAGTGTGACGCTGTGAGAATTCTAAGTTTGAATAAGTTGCAAATCTTATAGACACAGGGACCACCTGCAAAACACTTTACCGAAGGCAGTGTTAAAGTCAGTAGTACAAAATTCAAATAGTTCACCAGGTTTTTTTTTTTCTTTTTTCTAAAACTTAAGCCTTTGTAATTTTAATATAGCGGTGAGTTAATATCGCAGTTATTGAACCCGTAACTACAAGTTCGTGACAAAAAAGAACTTTGTAATAAATATTATATTACCATAAGTATCATTGAATTCAGTAGTACGAAATACCATTAGTCAGGCAGATTTTTCCATAACTTGACACTTTGTAATGCTAATGCACATACAATAATAAATTAACGCTACACTGATTTAATTCATAACTGAAAGTTCGTAGTAAAAAAGAATATTAAAACGAACCTTTATATTACCAACATTTTTTATTTCTTCTTGTGTTCCGTGAGGACCGGCGCAGCAAGTTCTTAATATATTAACCAACGTGGCAGCAAAACGAAAAAAAAAGGAACAAAAGGAAGAGGGTAGGAAGGAGTAAAAAATGTACTCTTCTCTGTTATTACAGAGGCAGTTAATAAAAAGACCACAGGTTGTATCTGCATTTCATCCAAGAGAACCCCAGAGCTATTTGCATCTCTTTTCAGAAAAAAAAGTTATACTACTTTCGTTAACGAGCCGGCATGGGGTGTGCAAAACATGATCTTTTCTGGTGGTAACAATTTTCTACGCATTTTTTTTTATAATGTATATATATTATTATGTAGAATGCCTTCTCGTGTCGAATTCGAGCCTCCCCTCTCCCACGGTACTTTTATTGGCGCTTAACATTTAACGTGCGAGGCAATGAATTTACTTAATAATTGCCAACTAAAGTAGAGCAGGTAACAGGTAGATGCATTTTTTTCTACATTTATTTTATTTACATAAAAACCATAAAGTTAACTTATAAGAAATTTGGCAATTTTGTCTTTCTTTCTATATTCATTTTTTCTAGTTGATATCCGACAGTTATTATATTTATCTTGGGCATGATCTGAATTTATTACTAGGTATGTCTACTGTAAGGTTATTTTAAAATATAAATTTAACTTCTAATGTTACGATCCGCTAGTACTCGTCGGAGTGCGAGGTTTCGTAAACACGATTTATTACGTTTCTTTTTGAGTCAGGGCAATTACGTCTTTTTACTCAGGGACGAAAGTCTGGTCTTTATTATCACAACAAGATAAATTCGGAAGAGTTTTATGCTAGGCCGGCTCTATCGTTTTCGACTTTAATCCGATGCTTAATCTTGACTTATACAAAAGATTCTGCGAGGACATATTCAACTCTCCCGTTCGTTTTGTTGTATGGCGCTGGTGATCTGATGAAACTCGATGCGATGCGGCGGTGGTTCTCGAAGAATCGGTAAGAAGCGAAAAAATTATGTTCGACACGAGTTCGTTTATCAGACTTTTATTTTGACAAGCAACTCACTATTGACTTTAATATTATTTTACAATATTAAGTTTAGTCCCAATGAGTTTCCAACTTTATATCCAGACGGGCGACGAGGAAAAATACTTCGCGGATTCTGTTGCGCAAGATGGCGTTGCTGCTGGTCTCGTTGAAATTGCAATTGGTTTTGGTTGGCGAAGGCTGAACTTTTGATTCGTTTCTTCTGCATTGTTCTAACGGAGATTTCTTTGATAGGGATATTGGTATGATTCTAGGAACCAAGGTTGACACCTCGCAGAGCTATTTACGAGCGTCGTGATCCGAATTTAAGAAGAGTCAAACGTCTTTACTACGATCGTATCGAATCAAGTGTTACAAAATGGCGACCACTACTTTACGAGTGGGTACACATTTAACCGCGCTCCTCGTGGATTTCTCGGAAGGTTTGACCATTTTTGTAAGTTTGTTCTTCGCGAATGAACCCTTCGATACTTTTGCATCGAATTCGTAAGTGCCTCGATCAATTTTTCACACAGGAAGATGAGGAAAGCGAGAATTGCACCAGTACAAAGTACTAAAAGGATCGGCGCTATCCCCGCAAGAGAGACCTGTTTGCGAGGAATCCTCGATCCGTAGGGCTTCGTCGACAAATAGTTATTCTTCAAATGCTTGAGCACTCCGGTGTCCTGGAAACGCTGAATACTAGATAGAAACAAAAGTTCTTAGTTAAGTTTTGATAGTAAAGTTTGGAACTTGTTAAATTACAAGAAACTTCACGAGTTTCCCTTGTTTCGATATTATTTAAATAATTATTAAATTTATTCGATGTGGAAATTTTTACAAATATTTATTATTTATAGTAAGTAATGTTGGATGACGAATTTTTTTACAGATCTATGAATTGTCATCGTAATTGTTGAAATTTTGGAGCTCGATTATCATTCTAACGGCTACTAGTTTTTATATTTGTGTTAATTATTATTTAACGTATATTAGTGGCGTTATTTGAAAAAGAGTGAAAAAGGAATTCATTTTGTAATTATATAGTAACCCTTTTATTTTTTGGACAAAAATAATCAAGATTTGTATTCCTTATTATTGCATAGTCGATGAAAAATTTACAATATACAGGGTCGTAGGTAATTATCCGAGGACAGAAAGAACCTAGATAGTTTGCGTTATTACAAGCAAACGTATTTTTATCGTCTTGCAAAGAACTTGCAGGCTGACATATTAAATCACAAAATTTGAAAATTTGTGGTCGGATGATTAAGAAAAATTATTCTCTTTTATCGATCCGAGTTGTCATCGGTTTACCAATAGTTATTTTCTCAAGATCTATAAAGAAGCTCAAAAAATGGAAAAACGTCCTGAAAAGCTCTTCTTGCAGTTGCATTCCAGTTTTTATCAACTGGGCGTTCGATGTCATTATTGACTCGTAGCTCAAACTTTCAAGCCTCGCGAATTAATATCTGAGCCAATTTTCATCGGACTTTCATCCAATTTTATCGCGGGACAATTAAAAAAATCACTTTTTACTGACGTCACTTACCTAGATATTTTCTATGCCCAGATAGTTGCCTAATAGACTGTGTATATTTATATAATTTTGGAAACTTACTGATAATTCACGAGGGCGGTAAATTGGCTATTTCGAGGCATTATCATTGCCATGTTATCGATACGCCCGGTGTCAATGGAAGTAATGGTGCACGCTATTTTCTCGTGCATTAAGTTCACGGAGACTTCGTTCGTGAAAAGGACACTCCTTTCATGACAAACCTGCGTGAGATTCGAAATTTCAACAATATTATTCTGGAGTTTTTCGGTGAAGTTCCAGTATCGAAAAATCAATCAAATTGTTTGTTTGAAAAATGCAAATATGCGTATCGATTTTCGATCAAATATGCTTCGTTTTACTGAACTGTATACTCGATAGAATTGAATTAAAAACAAATCGAGTTTACACTCAAATTCGTTACGTACTCTTCGGAACGCTTCTACCAAACTGCCCGGCATAGAATTCGATGGGTCCAGATTTTCAGCAACTTTCATCAAGGTCGGATGCCTTGCTGACTGCCAAAAGAATCAAATTTTAGTTTCACAATCCTATATATACGATGTTGTAAGTCAACTTTTGTGTTGAAGTTGTTTAAGCAGAATAAAAAAACGGTGACGTTGTTAAAAATTTCTGAACAAATATGGAAAGCATTGAAGTTTTATAATAAATATTCTTTTCTTCAAATGTTCTCAATAACAACATTGAAAAGATTCAAATCATCTGAAAGATTATGTTGAACCTCTTAGCAAGGTAAAAATAATAAAACGTAATAGATCGGTGACTAAATATTGTAATTAAAATATTCAAATATATATTAATTGTAAGTTAGAGCTTTTCTACTATATCATTACGACGGAGTAAAGATAAATGAAAAAAAAAAAAAAAAAAAAAAAAAATATATATATATATATATATATATATATATATATATATATATATATATATATATATATGATATTTCTAAAACCAAGCCAAAACATCTAGAAACTTTCAAAAAAAGAATTTTTCAATTCCAAAAATAATTCAAGTTTCCTAAAAATCCAAAAATCAAAGCATACTTTCTAAAAACTTACATTTCCTGAGGAAATCAATTCACTAGACTTTCTACATCACGAACAAAACTTTGAATCGAATCGAAATAACAAAATATCGATTTCGCATGATCAATCGCACTGTAAAAATTAAAAAATAGATATTCTCACTATTGTATTATATAAAAATCAATTTACCGAAGATGATAACAAGCAAAAAAATGTTCATAAGGGTACGTAGAGAAGAAAGAAAGTAAGGATTCAAAAAAAGGTTGCACGTTTGCGAAATATTGAACAGACTTACGATGATGAAATCGTATTCCGCACTGTTTCTAAGAACAATGAGTTTGTACGATCTGTCTTTTGCAAGGTCCCCAAAACTACGAATCGGTACAATGGGGAATGGCGCTGTAAGGAAACTTATCAACGCTGCAGCGTACGCCGCTGACACGACGAGAGCCGAAATAAATAATGAAAAGTAAGCTATTCTCAGTGGTATTTCGACAGGTTGATCTGTAACAAATTTTGGTGAATGCTGAATTTAAAAAAAACTCTAAAATAATACTATGGCATGCTTCGAACTGCAAATTTCAATGTACTTACAAGCTAGTCCTTGTTGACAAAATACTCCCCATACGGAGAGATAATTTTCGAAAAAGAGACTCGCCGTCACTTTATGTCCAGATTTCATTTTTATCAGCGTCATTAATAACGGTGTTGTAACGATGAAAACAATTATGATCGCCCAAACTTCGAATTCAAATGCCTTATACATGCGAAATTCATATAAATTACTACGACAGTCACCGTTAATAAAAATATCATTTTCATTACTATTAACTAGCCCTATCAAAATATTGCATTTGATTACGATCATTATGCAAAATTGTCTTTTTTCTAAGGCAATTTGAGGGCCATTGTTACAAGTCAAGTGCAATTTAAGTTGGATTGTTAGAATAATAAAAATTGGTTCTTATTACTATAAATGAAACCAGAATGCCGGAAAGTATTCTTTCAGAATCAACTGGATAAATAATGAAAATATCTTTAACTGACATACGTTAACATTAAACTTCAATGGTTGAAATCGGAGTTTAATTATTCGAGATTCTTTGGCATTAATGAAATCATATAAAAATAATAATTAGATAGAAAAAGTGGTTTCTAAACCTGAAAATGGGCCAACCACTGGACGCCCGGACCCGTTTGTGTTCGAACGTATAATCGTTGACGAGAAGATAACAATGGCAATGTAAAATCGACGGCATCGAGTCGCCTTGGTGTCATGGAAAATTCAGCGACTGCGAGATCAGCTTTGCCTTCAACTATTTGAGATACCAAACCAGACCAGGATTGAGTTGATTGGCACCAGCTGCCGAATGTCTGGCTCGATACTATACTCGATATTTCAAAATTCATAACGCGTTGCAACTCGTGGAGGACGTAATAAAAATAATTTCCGAGAGGATGAAGGTTACTTGTTTCCTCGTCGGCATCGCGCTACAATTAAAAAGTTTTCCTTATAAATTATATCACGCTGAGTTCAGAAGAATTTTTTCAGATTTTTATCTCGAAATTTTCTTTCCACTTATTCCCGGTCAGCTCGATTGATCTGAATACCATGAAAATAATATAATTAAACTCTTTACTTACGTATTAAACTTTGGTCTCTTCGGAGGTTTCTTCGACGACGGAGTTTCTTCGATGTAAGTAAAAAATTTAATTCTATTATTTTCATGGTATTCGGATCAATCGAGCTGACCGGAAATAGGTGGAAAAAAATCTGAAAAAATTCTCCTGAACTCAGCAAGAAGTAATACAACTTTTTGACATCTTGAGGTTTTGTTGTAAACCTCATCGTTTTCATCCTATGGAGCAATTTTCAAATTATCTATTTTTTCTCAAAAAACGACATACTTTGAAAATAAAAAAATCGTAGACAATTTTCTAAAAAATGAAGCTTAGACTTCCCCCTTTATGAGTATGGTGAAAGAAATTCGTTAAAAAAAGTTTTACTGCAAAGGGGGTCAACTTGCAAAAGAAGAAAAAACAACCAAAAATTGTCGTTTTCAAAACTGGGTGCCAATTAGAAAAAAAATCGTAAATTTTTTTTTAAAAGTCAAAATAAAGGGAAATCCCTGCTCTTTAAAATGGCGTTGGTTAAATTGGCACAGGCCAACTACCGGCGAAATGGCATAAAAAAACGTTCCGACACTGTTTTCAACTTTTGTCCGGAAACTTCTCGCCGGTAGTGTATATAATAATTACGATTTACACTTTATTTATTTGGTAGGTTTTTGCGACTGGCCTAAGCTGTTGTTCTAGTGTAAACACAAAATTCTAATTCTGTTAGTAAACTTCTCAATAATATTGTAAAAAAGCTATAATAAAACAACATTTTTATAACGTAGTTTCATTCACGTCGCAAAAGGGATGCTAGCCAAGATTTTAAGAAATGTACCTCTGCTGGATACAAGTAAATTAATTTTGAAGTTATGAGCAAATCTGAGGTCCCAACTCCATTTTTCCGAAGAATCATTCGAATCAATTATTATTTTTACAATATATTTTCTAAATTTTTTCGACAAAAGTGATTTTGAACTGATTCAACAAAAAATACGATTAGATTTTTGTCTCCACAATGTAAGTAATAAGAGGAAAAAAAAGTGGGATATACCTTTAAAATTGCTACTCTAAGTGCCGTGCCGTTGATCCCATTACGCGTCACGTACACATTTTTGTTAGTTCGAAATTTGTAACTATTTTCCGTCCATGTACCAAAAATCGACATTTCCGTTTTATTCTCGTGTAATGACCACCATACTTTCAGCTCGGGATCGCCGCAGCAAGAGACCAATAGCTCGGTATTGAAGTGCAGAGGAATTATATTATTCGATGGTTTGCTGCAATAATCGCACACCCTTTCATCAAATCGCTTGGTAAAAATCAGTAACCAGAGGGGACGAGCTAGATCTATTTTTCGTGCGACTGAGCTAAACGTTTTGATATTCTCCAAGCTCCTCATGAATATGACTATGAGAGGACTGGGCATTCGCTTCTCATACATGGAGAGACGTGCTTCGAGTTGATCGACATTTACGACCAACGACATGACGCCCTGTTTTGAAAATTCACGAGACAATCTGTGGCCAAATGTGAAGCCTGAGAAGGCTGCAAAAATACAAATTATTATAATCGTCATTAATTATTTACAAACACATTTTTTAAAAATTATTATCGTTCTTTCTATTTTTTGATAAAAGAGGAGGCAAAGATATCACTAACGGATGCAATCCATCGTTATCAGTAATAATTGATAATTATAATTTGGAACGATTAGCGAAAGCAACTGAATATTAATACCAACGAGGATAACGACAATGATAATAATCGAAAGTTAATTATAATCGAAACTTACGGAGCTGATGTTGCGTTATAAAAAAAACGCTGGAAGCTGCGTAGTATCTGTGAATGTCTGATATCATCGTAGTATATCGATTGAAACCTGCATCGGTATCCATCGCCGATATCGAACCAACGATTAATAAGACTCTCACGAAATAATAATTTTCAAGAGATGGCATAGTGCATTTCTATATTATTAATCGGAAAATTCGTTATTCGTTCGGTTTCTTAATTTATCGAAGATATTTATTTTCCCTTTTAATCGGCCGGTGCTTTTGTAGCTCGGGACTGTTTCGAACGATAACGAGAATAGCCGTTGGAGTTTCGCGCGCGACTGAAGTTTCGTTTCAAAAAGTACAGATTGCTTCGATTCGAGGATCTAGATATGTAAATATTCGGACTCGCATGTTCCTGGTCGGAGTGTCCTCCCATCTCGTACATTATGCATTCGATACTTTTCCCGCACAACCTACAAATTAGGGAACGCGTTGATCCCCGATACACGAATGAATAAATTTCCCTCGGTAGGCTCGTCATGTAGGAAATATTGTCAAAATAAACGTTTTCGCCCCGTCACATATAAAAAAATAATTAGACACTTGGTGTATCGACCAAATATTGTCGGATGTACTCTAGACATGTTCTAAGAAATACTTGGCTTGGCGTAAATTGTCAAGCATTTTTGAGACATTGACATTTCGTATGCTTGTCATGCGAGATAGGATTTGAAAAATTATATGCGGTGTTCGATGTTATCTCTAGTTATGTTATCTGCTATCTGGTCTCTCTCTCTCTATACATATATATATATATATATATATATAGTTTGTTGCTGCCATTTTATTTAATTTTTAACTTGATTTAACTTAGTTTATTGAAAAATAAAGAAACAATATCGATTTTTCTTTAATTCTAAGCTCATAAACTCATGGTTAAAAGTAATTTTTTTATGTTTCACAATGGTTTTTGCAGCTTTCCTAAATTTGTATCGAGGACACAATATTTTATTGAAAAAACGCGTTTTTTTGTCGATGTTATTAATTGTTTTTATGTGTTTAAATATAACATAACAAAAATTCCTGTTTTTGAGAAAATGCTTACACTTGACTTATGTGATTTGCCGTTAGTGGGTGCGGGGGGGGGGGGGGGGGTAGAAAGGTGAAAAAACCTAGAAAAAGATGCCCATCTAGACAATCTACAACAAGAAAATCACGGTTTCGTTTTAGAATTTTCAAACTTTGTTAACCAGGTTAATCGTTATTAGGTTAAGCAGGTAAATCGTTATTTCGGGTTTTTTTTTTGTGTTTTTCTCCTAAAATTTTCGAGATATCGGCCGAAATAACGTCATAATCTTAATCAGGGGTCCATTTCTCCATTCTATAGGGAAACGATTTCTGAATTTACTGGAAATTATGAGGTCCGAAGTCGCGCTACTGTTCCAGAGCTCATATACAATACATGTACATACATACATACACACACACATATATATATATATATATATATAGATAGATGGATAGTAACTTGATGTATAGCTTTCAGAACAGGGTGGTTATGCACAGATTCCAATGTACGGCGTACTTTGCCTTCTTACATTTCTTTTCCTCATAGAAATCTCCAGCCTCAATTCCACCATCAACCACTCCGGTGGACCAACAGATTGTTTCTGAGGTGAGCTTCGAACCATCGAAAGCACAGAAAAGACATAGAAAAATTCCATTGATGCCGGCGAAAATCGAACCCTGGCCCGCTGCGTGTGAGCCGGGAATGCTACCCCTATGCTACCGCCTCTCTTCTTTTATCTATATATGGGTATAATTAACAAACGATCATTTCGAACAGCTGCCGAAGAGCCTTGATCGATAATTGCTCACGGCGTGCTCGTGACGATTGTTACGCTCTTGGACGCATGTACGCAATCAACCTGATCGCGAGTGAACCCGAACGATCGGAGAGATTGCGTGAGAGATAGAGATCGAAGGGTTGTTGGGAGGAAGGAGGGTAGAAAGATGAGGAGAGGAGGAGAGATCGGGCGGAGGGTAGGGTGGACGAGGATGAGGATATAGTCCAGGAGAGGACTCTGTGCAAGCATACACTCGAACCAACGTTCGCCAATTGTGCAAGCGACGTTTGACAACACAGTGTCGACTGTGTGCTGGTTGCCACACGCTTCTGAGTATCTATAGTCAACTGTATGCACAAGAGAATCACGCGGATCCTCGATTATATACGACAAGGTCGTGTGTACGAGTCAAGACTCTCCTCTGGTCATCGTTGTTAAACGCTGCTCGATAGTATTCTATATATACGAAGTGGATCGTTAGCGATTAACGGATATATTCAGGGTGAGTTTTACAACCCTTCGATTTCGCTCGATAGCAAACCATAATTCATTTGAAATTGTTGCTTGGGAATAACGCGATATATCTCCTGTTTTTTATATTCAGAAGCGAGATCACGTGGATCACCGGTGAAGTGTCGTTAGTTTTGGGATCATGTAAAATCTAGGGTTCTAACGGACATTAGGATTAATCGCAGCTTTCCTCCGTAGGGATTAATCATTTAAGATTACGAACGGTTGCGCGCGAATGTGATACCCGCTTCGTTTTGGAAGAAAATTACTCGTTTGTTAATGAAGATTTACAATACAAAATAGAAAATGAAAAAACAAATCAGCCGAAAACAAAAAGCTGCGATTTTCCTTATACGCGTTGCCAGGAAAAAACGGTGAACAATAAAGTAGCGTAAGGTGTTCATAACGTTCTCGAGGGAAAGATATAATGCCGCTTCACCACGAGTAACAGAAAAAGTGTCGGACGTTGAGAGAAACGAGCGGGAGAAAGAAATGGAAGAAGAAAAAGAGAAAGAGAGGGAGGGTGAGAGAGTAGGAGGAGGGAGAGAGAGAGAGAGAGAGAGAAAGCGTACGAAAATTGCAGGAGGAGCAGTGTACCGGAGCGAGTGAAGGGCGAAGAGTGCGCCATGGAGGACAGAACGGGCGCGAGAGAGACTAAAATTGTGCTGGCCCTCTAGCGGGACGCTTTTGCATCACGCCGGTGTGGCGCTCGAGTGGTCTCACTCTGTTGCTACTGCCACAGTACACTCCTGCGCGTTTCCCTCGCTCACTCTTTCTCCCTGCCTCGCTTCTCGTTTTAACAATTCGCGCCGCGTCGCGTTAACAGTGTTACGACAACAAGTCGGAGTTGTAGAAACTTATAACGAGAAAATAATGAACCCGGTTCACCGAGTCTGCTTGGAATGCGAGTCGGTGCTCTCTCCTTCTGACTCTCTCGCTCCGCCGTCTCTTTTCATCCACCTCTCTCTTTTGTCGTTTCCTTTCTCTTCGACTCGCTCGATCTCTCCCTCTCTCTCACCCTTCCTCTGGATTCCACTTCGAACAGCGACCACTTCTCAACTGCGAGCTTGTGTACTTCTTCGCACAATCCCCCTTGCGTGCCTACCCCTTACTCCAACTTGACTATCGAGTCCGCAGGCATTTCCCACCCCGCCCTCCCTCGCTCTTCCTTCACTTTCTTGGTTTGCCCGAAATTCAAGAGGGGCAGTAGCGATGTGGCGGCGCAACCAGATACAGTAGCAGCGTCCGACGTCTTCGAGGCAAACCCCGAAAGCTCCCCAACAGCACAACGGATTACTCTCGACGGGGCACCGGCTCTTGACAGTTCCCCGCTCAAAGGGCTGCCTTTGACCTATGCGCTATATCCGGCGTTTTTTCTTTTACAAAAGTTTTCATGGCGGCATTTCAATATTCTCTCCCTCTCCCTCACGCTCTCTGTCTTTATTCTCTCACTTCGTGCCTACTTTCCCCGCGTTCTTTCGATCTCCTTTGTTCTTTTAGTATTCTCGATTCCAGGCCTCAAACACTATTTCGAGATTCTTACCAAGAGAGTGACGAATGCGCGCTTAGAAGCCCTCGCACTTCGACGAACTTCTTTTTTTGTTCGGAGGAATGTGAAGTGTTGTGAATGGATCGCGGTTTTTAGAGCCTGAATGGGATAATGTAAAGCTTTTTACCTATGGGAAACGCTCTGACAGCTGAGTCAAGGATTGATTTTAGCACAGGCATCTTAAATAGGTACATGACTTTGATATCGAAAATGATAGTCCCCATGCGAGAAAGTCGCTGATGACTAAATACGATCGACGATTAAACAACAACTTTCGAATCGGTTGTATCGACTTTTTTTTAGCTAGGTTTTAATTATTTTTTAAATATGCGGGACATTATTTTTCCAGCAAGGCGATCCATATGTTTCTATTTATTATAATACAAATTTAAAAAAAACATTAGTCTAGCGTTTGGTGCAAGAAGTATAGAGAACACAGAAAACTTCGTTTATTTCACCAACTACGTTTACATTTAGGGACTCTGCGAGCCATCCGACATGTGGTATGGTTCTCATGACGTGGGAAGAGAACACCTATCATCCGCTCGCATTGCCATGGGGAGAACGTACGTTGATCGTATGCGCTTATTGTTGCTATTGTTTGTGAGAAAGATGATCGTACGTTTGAATGTATCCGAGCGCGACGTTCTCGCTTGCGAGGAAGGCGACAAGACGCGCCCGTCGTCTTGGATGCGTGCTTCACCGCGTGCACGCATGTAGGACGGGTTGCGCTCTCGCAGGCGCCTCGCGCCGGTCTTGCGCGTGTGTCGGGCGGGTTGCACGTTTATAGGCGCGCTCGTCTTGGATTCGGTTCGTGTTCCGAACTGCCACGCTTTATTAAACATACGGAAAAAGAATATCAATTATTGTTACGTTTTTCTACCGGCGTAATTATTTTGGCGAGTTTAAGCATTTACTTATTAAAATGCGATTTTTTTCATTATATAAAAGGTTTTAAGAAATTTGTGTAAATAATAATTTTACACAATTTTTCATTTTTCATGAAAAGAAGTAATCTTGTTGAGGAAGGGAAATTATTATTTCGTTTAAGGTGAAATTAATAATTCAATGTGAATTCAATGGTCCATATCGAACCATTGTAAAACAATCCGATTGCAAGACGTCGATGATGCCCTTTGTACAACTTTTATCTCGATTCACGAGACGTACACGAAAGTACAGAAAGACCGGATTCCCTGCACTCTCGAGGCGATCTTTCAATTTACGAGCTCTTGCCCTCCCTCCGTCTCGTTTCCGTGGGAAATTATCTAGACGTTAAGACGAACGACGTCGGATTCCTGCTTTCTTTTTTCAGAGTCTGTTAATGCGCCTACTTCGGACTTGGATTTTATCGGAATCATTAGGGTAGGTTGATGGTTTATCCTCAGGTAGGCAGCCTCCCCCATTCTTCGGGGCTGCGTCGATGAATCTTCTTCGACTTGAGTGGTATATCCGTCTGCGAACAAGAGTAGACTTTTAACGTTTCTTCCATTGTACATTTTTTTCAATCCTGCTTTTTTTTTTCGACTGATCAAGTGCCGAGGATATTTATGAATCGTATCGAATCTTTTTTATTGGAAATAAATCATCGTTAAATAACTAACGCAAAAATCGTTTATATTTAATTTTAATTTTATTCTCAGCAGGTTTCCATAATTTAAATAACTAGAGTAGAAGTAAAAATACACATTATCGTGACATACATTATTCTAAAAAAACTGAGTTCTAAAAAGTTTTCACAGTTTGATTTTTATATGAGAAAAAATGGCCAGTGATGACGAAAATTTCTATTATTCTAAGATATTTGAAGATTTAAAACGACATTCAAGAATTCAATTAATCATATTGAATTGTTGCTTTTTTTCACCCAAGAGAAATGTGATTTGGCATATGGGATTTTTTCAATTCTATGAGTAGCAAGGAATTCATTTCCGAATGTCTGTAACTCACTCCTGAGGTGTGTTTCATTCTTCGTTCTCTCCGTGTATGCGAAAATACCGTACATACGTATATAGTGTAGGTGAATGCGATTTTTCGCGAGGGGATATTTGAATTTCGCAGATTCCACGTTACCTGCTGGGATAGGTAGATAGGTATATACACAAGGAGAATCTATGCTGGAAATAGAGAGCGAGACGCATCGCGTTGAACTATAATACCGGGCTTATTTACATCGGTAAGGGTGACTATGTATGTGTGCACGTATAGAAGAAAAAAGACGAATTATGCCAAGACTCTGGAATCTCCTCGAGTGTCGTCGTATCGTCGTGAGACGGGCCAAGGCATTGAGAGACTGATGCATTTTAGCGACAACCCTCCAAACCCTTTTCTTGTCTGCTCCCTTACATTTCTTGGACGTATTGGAGAATTTAGGAGAAATCGAGCGAATGTTTAAATCGTGATTGAATTTTTATTAAAGTTTCAATAAGATTGACGATATCCTTTATTCTCTTTTTAATCAAGAAATCATTCTTCGACATTTAAATAATGAATAATTCTTATATTTTCTTATGAAATACATATTTTTGTTTTGTTCAATCAAACTTTTATATTGTTTTCTGTAGTTGAATCGAGAATTTTATTCAGCCACATTTTTATTTTCGTTTCTCATCGATCACTTTCGGTGCAGCGTTTCATGAGTTTTAGAATATTTTCCTAACCATACTATCTCTAAGACGAATTTCAAATGAAATGCAGTCGTCGAGCCGTTTCGATATATTCTTCAACATTACAAAAGTTTAAAATAAAAATTCTCGAACGAATAATTAATTTCTACTTGTGTGAATTTTTAATCGTTCTCAATCGTTGAAAAGTGACGACTTTAATTTTCGGCCAAAGTTTTGAGCCAGTTACGTATACGTTGGTGGGAGTGGCGAGGTTGCAAGTGCGGAGCACGTTGTCGACACTATAGTTATTGCCACGATATTCGAGAGCAGCCACTCTTTGAATAGCTCACCCTCCTGTATAACCCTCTTCCAGCTCCTCTTACTCTCCGAAACGGCGATTTTTATGTAAACGCTAAATAATAAAATTAGCGTAGAGCCCGTTAATACCTCGGCTTGGTGCACCGGTGGTTCAAGCTAATTTAATGATTTTCGTTATTGGCTCCGACAATCGTAAAGCAATTGCCGCACATCTGTTGCCCGCATCGATTTTAATATTCGCTTGAGCTTCGCGTACTGTACGTGTACATTATACTGTATACGTACATGTATATGTATATATATATACCTACATATCTTATACGCTACATTAACGTATAACAGACGTGCAAAAGTGCATCCTTCTTTTTCTTCTGCAATTTCTGCCTAGTCATTACATCCGAGCAAGCCATTTTGTAAACGAAGTTATGCCTATGTATTTTTATGCTACCCAACATGGATTAACTGACCCAACAGTCAAAACAATTTTAGTCGTGCCACTTACATCTCTCTGTAATCACCTAAATTATATAAAGTTTAAGCTTGCGTAAGAAACTTTTTTGTCGTTTTAACAATTCGCACTCGAAATATTAAAAGCTTTCTTCTTGAAATGGCGTATGAGAAAAAGAATCGAGGGATTTTTTTACGTCGACTTGAAGATCAGAATGAAATTCCAGCAAATGGATCCGGAAAGTATCGAATAGAGGTCAAAAATGGTCGTTTACTCGGTCTTTTGACTACTGACAGCGTCTTAAGTTTCTCGAAAAAGCAACTGGAATTATAACTCGCTTGTAACGATTGGTTCTTGAATCGAGAAATTAAACTACAATTTGTGAATATGAAGATATTTATAATAGTCCGAGGAGTGACATGCGGTCTGCAAGAATAACAGTCGAGGTCGTAATAGAAAAGAGCGATTTGAAGCAAAAATAAACAGTGAGCATAGAAGAAGGGCTGATACAACTTTCTATCCAAGAGAAAAGACGAACGAGCGATGAGCATACATGTGGAGTGTTAGAAGAACAGAAAAATAAGCCGAAGAATATAAGGAGTAATAGTCTGGAAGTGGAAGGCGAAAAAGAAGTGGATATTGGAATGGAGGAATGAAATGCTGAAAAAGAACGATAGGGGAAGCGGACGTAACGAAAATAGCGAACGAAAAGGAATGTTAACGTTAAAAGAAACAAGATTGCGGAAAGAATGAAGAACAAAAAACAAACAGATGGTGAGTAAATAAGAAACGTGAGAAAAGAGGCTGAGAAATAGGAAATTGACAAGATCAATTTATATCTAGAATAAATAAAGATATTTCTATTAAATAATCTTAATATTAATTTAAAACAATAATAGTTAATTTTTTATTGTGGAGGATCGGTTTGTTTTTTATTTTCGTCCTTTTGTGCTTGAAAGAAATGGTCGAGCCTTTGTAAGTCGATCCTATACGAAAAATCAGCTTGGTTTTTTCCAATATGTGTGTATGTATATATATATATGTACGTTAGACGCTTTCCTCTCTTAGCCCGAATTACGGTACGTCGTTGGAGTGTCGGCCAGTTGCATTCCTCCGACCTCACGCCCGATTTCCTCTTGCGCTTACGGGCCATTGGTACGTGGTACGTGCGTCCGAGCAAAGCTCTGTACACCCCCATTGCCCCTTTTCTTCGAAAAGTCTTCTTTTATTTTAGTCTCGCTCTCGCCCATGTCTGTGTAGATACATCGCTTCGTGTCAGCTCGTGTGTTTTTTTCCTCGTTTATATCGGTAGAGAAACTGGGGTGAAGTGGATCACCACGGTAGTTCAATGGGCACACCCTGGATACGTAAAAAGGGAATATCTTAATTTTTGTACGTTGATTTTCATGTTTGAGTGGTGTCTTCATTGTTTTTTTTTCATTAATTAGTCTCGACGATTTAGCCACCAAGGCATTGCGATAAGCTTTTGGAAATTGAAATTGTTTTTATTTCTAGACACGATATATACCCCTACGTGCAATTGTTTCGTTTTTATTTTCACAAAGTCGATATTAGAAGCTTGTAGCATCGAGAAACGTTTTGGATTATTTTTTCTCCTAGGTGATCCATTTTAACCCCGTCGCATCAATATAGGTGTGAACCAATATCGGGTTCCAAGTGAGGGATGCAGCACACGCCTGGTGTTCAACTATGGGAAAAGTGTCTGCGATCAGAGAGAGCAACCCAAGCATGGGGTATCTCTCGTTCTTATCTCTTTCCTTGTCGCAGTTTAGCTCAACGGTGTGCTGCCGTTCGTGTTTTTAGCTTCCTCTTCTCGCCTTTATCTTTGCCATATCGCTAGCTGTATAACGTTCTATCTGCTCGTACACGGAGGTGAAGAGGCTGCGTCTCGAGTAGCCTCGCAGGCTGCGCTTCCATATAACCTACCACACACGTATCCACGATAACGATCGTGCCAATATAGCTCTCGACTTTGCGATCGACATCTCCGTTCTAGTGTATTTTATGAGCAATTACGTAAAGTCGAGCTTCTTCCAAACATTTTGTTTCATATCATATTTGAAAAAAATGTTTTTTTCTCGTTGATAGATGACGGGGATGCAAAATGATGCTGGCAAGATGTTCTTCAATAAATATAATGTTAATGATGATATGGCTGCAAAGAATCTTTCGATTGGGGCTAGGCGATGGAGAGAATGTTGATGCGGTCTAGCGTCGAAAGTCTAAAATATGAGATTCAATCTAATACCGCTGCATGATCCGATTCGATCGGGCTCCTTTTCTTATTATTCAAACCTGACATTTGTGCCCAGCTTGTGTCCTCTTGGTTTCATGAAATTCACGCCGTATCGGTCCTTAGATACGATGACACCCTATCAACAGTTCAGTTAAGTTTCCGATTGGCCAAATAATCGATATCATGCCCTCCCGCCTGACCAAGAAAATTGCAATAGTCCCTAATGCTTTATTTAAAGGCGTGTCTATCCAAGCGCAATCAATCATCGCGTAATCAAAGTAGCAACGGTTGATCTCTGGTTGTAAGGCTCTGTAAACATCACTGATGGACTTTCCAGACCTATAGGGAAAAGGAGAAAAACTGCTGCTGAAGCCAGAACATCAAATATAGCTTCTAATGACGATTCACCTAGCAAGGACAGCAGCTACCTTGGTGCTACCGTGGATATTTTATGAACATGGCATATTTTTTAGATAAGAAAAAAGGAAGGATATGAAAGTGCAATTGCTTCTTTTGCAGGTTGCACTGCACCCGAGGTTAAAGCAGTGTCCTGGGGATCAGGATACTTGAACCAACCATTCTGGAAATCAAATTGCCTATCAACTTAACAGTATCAGCACCTGACACATTGCGGCCAGCTCGAGCCCCAACCATAGTAAATGTGCGTTGCTAGTGTTTATAGGTTGGAGGTCGGTGAATGAGTTTGAATGGCGTGAAACCCCTCGAGTCGATGGCGTTAAGCCGAAGGCTTCGAGACAAAACATTCTATCAGGAATGGATTCTGGTCGTCAGACGACGATTAACGTGCTTACCAATACACGAGGACAGCAAAGGATACGTGACATAACGACAGGAACTCTCCGAGTGTGGAAGGATCATCTAGTCACTGTCGAGGTGACCTATGGCATGCTAGCTGGTGAAGGGAAACTGCACCTCTACTCATGCACACGAATGATCGAATTATGTTTATCGACTACTGGATTATTTCGGCATAGTGTTCAACCAGCGCGGACAGTCAGCATAAGGGACGATCCTACTTTGACAACGGAGCCCTGATCCAAGCCATTCCAGATAAATTTGCTACGAACTCTAGGTGCATCTCTTCTGAATTTAATCTCAATGGAGTTTATAATTATAGAAATGCAGGGTTTATACGAAAACTTTGCCCAATCAGTGGACAGAAGATCCAGAATGGCGAACGGTGGATGATGAACGCCACATGGGTCTAGGTTGATACCTGTTAGGTTCCAAAAGGTTCCTCTATATGGCTAGGACCCTATGATGGTCCCTGTAGTAACTGTGTACTACTTTTCCCATGTCATGTTTGGGACACCTGTTGCTGCCATCGTTTACCGAAGGTACTACTGTCCTGGAATCCTCGCGTCTATCATATTCGGACTCCCAACAATGCCAAGCATCCCGCTCTACTCCGCCAACAATTGATACGTTGTCACAGATACGGGAAACCACCAGACTACCTACAGGGGCCACATTGCGATATACCTTGAAAGTGATGGGTACGAGACCCGCGTATTTTCATGAACCATTGAACGATATCGAGAGCAAATAATTAAAAACTGCTGAAACATTGCATAATGATTTAGACAATAAGAAGAGTGGAACTGTTTCTAAAAATGAATACTGATGGATTGACGAATTTTTATTGTATGCCCTTAGAATATGTCCGCATCAGGGAATAATTAGGAGAAAGATTGTATGATTTCATCAATCTTATAGATGGACAATGCAGCTTTTTCTAGCAATTGTTTGACCAATAATGGGGTTTAGCCTACTTTTCCATCATTCTACATCAGCTAAGGTCAATTTATTTCCGATCGATTATGTCTTGCCAGAGACTTTATGAATGGCGTTTTCAAAGTCGTTAGAGCGTGTCATACTACCTCTTAAGCGATTTCGTAGTAGTTGGCCAACGTTGATCGTCGTTCGGGTTCGTGTCTATCTTAATCTTTCCCGTCAGCGATGCCTCTACAGCATTATCGCGGTGTCCTTCTATCTGTTCCTCCTGGTAGTAAAGTGTCTCTGTGCTCACGTGTATGTGTATGGATCGGACGACTGATAATATTTGAGTTGTCGAAGACCACCAAGTGTGAACTGAAGGGTGCTGGACGAGAAAGAGAGAGAGGGAAATAGAAGCGGGGGGGGGGTAGCTTCGGAAAACGAACGATAGAGGGCAAGCGTAGTTACAGGAGCCCGCACAGAGCTTGCGAGGGGTTAGACAAGGGGCGAGAAGGTTCTTTGGGTTAAGTAAGTGGTTAAGAGGTCGCTGGGTAATGGAATAAAAACACTCGACCCCGATGTCTCTCGATAGAGGGCTTTCGAAGAGATCACTCCCCCAACTCCCTCGCTCTCTCTTTCTCTCTCCCTCTCTCTCTCTCTTTCCCATTCTTCTGTTTCTTTCTTTTTTCTATTTTCCTTTGCTGAAGCGTTCGGTGTTCTTTTATCATTTTAGGCCACTTTTTTCGCTTCTTCATTCCGGCTAACGCTACACACACGAAGTAGCTTGGCAAGCAGCTCTTGAGAGAGTACATATACCCGTTGGTTGGTGAAAAAATAGATATACAAGGTCTTCTGGCACCTCGGGTAGCCTTCGGGCATCAAATAATGTCATTTCTGGAACGTCGGGATAAAGAGGCTTGTCATTCGAGTGGAGAGGAATTTTGTGAAAAATGCAACTGTATATCTATGTATTGCGACGAGGACTCTGCTGTGTAGGAATTGATTGGATTCTTAATGGTGAGAAAGATATTACAAGTAGAGAGGTCATTGGCTGTGAAAGCAACGATTATATATTGTCAAATGTTTTGAATTAACGTGAAATTCGTCTCTATCATTGCAGAACCTACATGTAATTAACCGAACTGCAAGAACTTAATTCAGTTGAGACTTTGAGCGGAGTAACATTATTTATGGATTTACAATAAATCTCGTTTGATTCGAACAGATACGTTTTTCTTCGTATAAGATTTTAGTTGAAATCAATTGATTCCATGGGCAGTCCAATTAATTTCTTTTTACTCAAATCATTTGGATTTGATTAGGATAAAATCAAATCTAATTACAAACTGCAACATTCATTACAGTGATATTTGTGGCGAAATCCCAATCGGTTCTGTCTGGATTTCTGTCGTATATATGAATTTTATTTCCACGAAAAATCGATTTTAAGTAAATAACCATTATAAAAGTAAACGATTCAAAATGCATTGTCCATTGATTTTATTTTTATTGTAGTACGTTCTAGTTGGCCGACTCAAAAATAATAGCTCGATGAAATCAAAAAGAAACAAGGAAAGGAAAATGGAATCCCCGTTATACCAACAGGATTCTCGATTAGTATCTGTCAAAAATGACATTGATGACGAAGTTCGATACGAAACAAACCACACTGAGGCATATAGTTGCTACTGCGTAACACCGCAGGGACAATAGCGAGCAACAGGTTATCATTGTCGGAAACGTTTTCCCAACTATTCTCGATGTTACAAATGTTCGCGATCGTACTCCTCTCATAACAATCACGATTCGATACGTTATGGGATGAGAAGACTGTTAAATATAATTCAAAATAAGATTTATAACAAGTGACCTTAATTAGTAAATTGAACGATTATCATGATAGGAATTAGGCTATATTTAATACCTTATTACATTTCTTCTATTTTTTTACCACGCAGATAACTATCTTCGATATTGAAAAATTAATGATTTGGGTTTCTTGTACAGGGAGCTTTCATGAATTAAACTAATTAAGATATAAAGACATTTTTTTAAGAGATTAATTATAAAGTTCCCAATAGTCAGAAAATCACGTTTCGTCCGAATGGCAACAGCTACGTGCATATGTGTTTATTTGTCTATGAATGTGTACGAGCCCGCGTCAGTGCGCTACGTGCGTGTGCGTGTCTGTGTGTGTGTGCATGTGCGCTCTAGCTTTCCAATATTAAATGGCTGTAGGTTGAAAATGCCTCGGGCGATCGTGCTCGACTTTTTGGCGTACAAAATGAGGAACAGCTACTCTTGTTTCCTGTAATTGTAAACATTCTTCATAAATGAAATATTCTCAGCGATTTTATAACTTCATAAAATTTTGCAAAAATTTGATAAAATTGTTTCCATAAACGAAATATTTGGAAAATATTGTTCATGGTACATGGACGATGATTAAGAACAAAGAGAAAGAGCAAAAATGGCGATTAAAATTTGAATACTGCGATTTATGAGTTTTTCTTAACGACAAAGAATCTTCTTTAAGGAAACTAAAATTTTGAACACTTCTTCGAAAAGCAAAGTTTGCCAACAGACATAGCTTCATGGATAACTTTTCAATATAATATTTGTATATTCTCTTAACGAAGAAACTCACTTCGTATAAGTAAAATCCATTTTGTCACACTTTGTCGCAGAAACTTTATGCGTTTTGTTGGCGAACGAATTTTTCGGAGTGCCTGATCGGCAAAGGTTTTTGCTCGCGTCGCACATTTAGCATTATATTTGAAGGAACAATAGTTTTGAAGGCTTCTTACATCTGAAAATTTACTGAAAATTAAGAAAAACCTTACTTTTGTAAAAAAAAAGAAAAAAATTTAAAAAAACTCAGTTCCTCTTAAAAAAACATTTCGATTAGAGGGTTAATGAAGCAACAGACTAACCTTCGTTAATCCAAATATTACAATCCTATTAGCTAATAATGAAGTAATTTGCGTACCTACAATTCTTAGCTCCGTCGGTAAATAAACGTGACAAATGAGAAAAACAGCACGAAAATAAGCTCAAACCTTAACTAAACCTTGATTTTTTCATTAACGACTCTCGATTCGGATCTTGGCACTTCACTGACACTTTTCCTTGCATTCCTGCAAATTTAATAACTCGGTTATTTCGGTATTCGCATGCAATTTCTTTTACGTCATTGTCGGGCTTGACTCGGATGGTAAAATCACGTTCCATTTTACCATCAGCTTCGAGCAGCAAAGATGGCTTTCTATAGCGTACGAAAATTGTCGAAGGTGAGCAAAAGAAGGACTTGGCGTAGGTGCGATCGCATTTTGGAGACATGAGTGAGAATCAATCCCTCTCCCTCTCTATCTCGCCCTCGCTCTCGCTCTCTTGCTCTTCCGGTGTGCTCGAAACGGTAGCACTGGCGAACAATCTTGGATTTGGTAGGGGTGGCTTTCGTTCGAATGGAGGCGGAGCGACGTCGCGCGACGAAGCTTTCGTAGACGACGGGGCGTTTAACCCCCATCCCCACCCTATGACTCTTTCATCCCCCCTTGGGCCATGGTGGGGAGACACCAAGTTCGCAGTTTCCGACGAAGCATCGGCACGTACTCACGCGATATCAACGCTCTCCTGTCTCTGGCGTCGTTCCGCACGAGAGTTTGCTTCGCACCGCGTGCACGTGTCTACTAAACCCGATTGACCGAAAGTTCTGTACCATCGCGAAAATTTTATTCTCCCGTTTATTCGTGACATTTTTTGTACCTCTTAATTCTTGAAAAATAAAATTTTCTTAAATAAAAAATACGAAATGTTGATTTTATTAATTTTCTTGAGACGAAAAATGTAACAATGAATTTTTAACGTCAGGAGATTTGTTTCCCTCGTTCGCATCATTTATTTATTTTTGTATTAGTTACTTTGTTTCTCTCAAGGTTGAATTAAAATTTATGTTTTCAAGCTTTTTCTTTCATCTCGAGGACAAAAAGTGCGCGGTGCTCGAATCGTGATTCAATTTCGTATCTCCCCGTGTCTGATGAATATTCGATGAAGTGATTGCGTTGTATTTTCGTGTGATAAGGTTTGTCATTTATTTGAATTTAAGAAATTCTTGTGCGCGAATTTTTCTTCGTATCTTCGCGGAGAGGATCACTGGCCGACGAATTATCCTCGACGGGAAATTAAACAAAGAGGTCGATGCAGCCTCTGCTACCGGATAATCTTGCTAAGTTTCGTAAATTATTACGGATTACATCTGGATTCCAGCAGGTGTGAGGCGAGTACAAATTTTTGTTTCGAGGTGTTTACAACCGAAAATAATTATCAATTAATTATACTTAAAAAAAAATTATTGTATTACACTCAGTCAGGTATTTAAAAATTCCACGATTGTAAAATGTAGAATATCACATGTAAAGTTGTGAAAAAATTGAACAATTTATTTAATGAGATGGTTTGCTTAATATGAGATAACTTACAATTCCTGGATAATAAAATGTAGAATGTTAAACGCAAAGGGTGAATAAAAAAATTATTAATGTCATTAATAATTAATTAATTGATTTCATTAATAAAAAAGATTATTAATTTTGTTAATAATTTTTGAGACTTAAGGTCGTTAGAGTTTTTTTTTCTGGAACTCATATTCTAATAAAACATTATATAAAAATAATTAAAAAAATATTCAGATAACTGAAAAAGTGGTACACTTGCTGCTTCACATTGTTTAATCATTCGGCGCTCGTAACTCGCGATCACGTTTCCCGCAATTCCCACAGTTTCATTCCCCAAGGAACCATTTGGTCGACATTGCTGTGAAAATATTCATCGAACAACCAGTAATGATGATAAATCGTGGAATAATATTCGAGTGAGAATGGTCGATCGTTTAATTATTATTAGTAAGTATAAAATTCTATAAGTTTGTACAATATTCATCGGACAATCGGCGATAATAACAATTCTTGAAATAATTTTAAATGGATAATGAAACATTATTTCATTAACAGTTTCTTAAATTCGTGAATGTTATTATTGCATTCGCGATGAAGTCTAGACAGCACCGAGTATTGTATAAAATTAATAGAAGGTGCTGTGAAATAATTCCATGGTAAAAGTAATTAAATTCTTGAAAAGAAGGATAAAACCTTATTTTCGAGAACTTTTTACTATTTGCATGGAAATACAGTTTTTTTTATATATTTGCATTGTACACGATTATGGTGCATCTAAATTATTCTTTCATCTCAAGAAATATCATTAACTTTTCGCAGTGACATAACTGTACTTAATGAAATGCAACAAATTATTGTAACTTATTCGTCAATATATTTGACATATCTACAATAATTTTTAACCAACAGTTTAATCGCAGTGACAACAGAAATTACAGATTTACATGCAAAAGTGATTGATATAATAAAAAAAAAGTGCACTATAAGCGACAAAAATTATAATTGCAAAATTGTTAAAAACATGCGCTTTCAAAGTTTAATTTTTCTTGTTACTTTAGAAAAAAATTATAATTTCATTCCTTTTCATACATAAAACATAATGCCTAGATTTACCGCGAAAATTTCCGAATAATTAATAGAGTCAAAGAATCGATATCGTTAAGAAAATAGTCGAAAAAATTGCAAAAAGTCGAATATATGACTATAGAGTACAAAGAGTATTCATGATTTTATCACGGTGAAGAGACCATGATGGTTCAAACAGCTCAAGAAAATAAACAAATCCTTTAAATATACGAAAAACATCCTACAGCAATTTAAGAAACAATACCTCCGTAAATTAAAGTTTAGAAACTGTCTGATATTCCGAAAATTGTTTTTAAAAAACTTTTTTACGGAATCAAGTTAACAAAGAAAAAACTTCCAGGTGCAATTTGCACAGCTCAGTTTTTTAAAAATAATCAACCTTTAAGCTTATCAAAAAGAAAATTAATCGGATTAAGTGTAGAAAAATCGATATTTGCAATGAACAAAAATATAAAAAAATTAATTATTTCGTCCATTCGCATATATACATAAATTAATAATTGATATGATAATAAAACATTGTCATTGGGTAAAATAAGTGTACAACGACCCGTGGTACCTAAACAAAAATAACCCTCGAATCTGTCATAATAGCTCAACATTACTAAGTTTTCTAGAAATCAACTTAACAAAGAAAAAACTTTCAGGTGCAATTTGCACATCTTAGTTTTTTAAAAACAATCAAGCTTTAAACTAATAAAAAAAAAATTAATCGGATCAAGTATAGAAAAATCGATATTTGCAATGAACAAAAATATAAAAAAATTAATTATTTCATGCATTCGTACATATACATAAATTAATAATTAATATGATAATAAAACATTGTCATTGGGCAAAATAAGTGTACAACGACCCGTGGTACCTAAACAAAAATAACCCTCGAATCTGTCATAATAGCTCAACATTACTAGGTTTTCTAGGTTTTTTTTCCAGCCCCAGACATTACGCAATTTTCCATCTCCATTTTCCGAACCCGGCTCATATGCAGAAAGTCGGTTGTTTCCGTATTCGGGCAACGCAGGATAGGAAAAACACGCATTTTACAATAACGAATGGAGCTACGGATAACTTTGCATTGATTGTTCAGTTGGCCGTTAATGAAGGGCTTCCCTATGGTTCGAGGATGTGCGCATTTTTTTCATCCCTCTTTTCATAGTATGTAGGTGGCTTTGTTCGTCGTCGGCACGATGCTAACAATCGCACGGCTGCGTATCCAGCTTCAGTATCACTAACGCGCCAGGCAACAAGCATACCGCGCCGTCCTATGGGAGCGAGCGCGAGAGAGCGAATAGGCAAAATACTGCAAGCGAGAGAAGGACAGAGAGCAGAACAGACGAGCCAGTACAGTGGGGGGTGTTTTGCTCCGCAGTGGAACAAGCGTGTGTGCACGGTGCTCCGTCTGACCATTGCTTGACGTAACTACTGCCACGCACAATCCGTCATCTCTCGCTCATTCAAGGATCGTCGTGCTTCCGGTGAGAGCTCGGCAATAGTGGAATGAGCCACGCGGTGTTGCAAAGCCGATTTTCCCCTCTGTTTTCTCACTCTAACCGTCCTCGCTTTCATTTTTCAATTTCCTGTCTGTGACGTCGGTCGTAGCGCGACCCTTCCATTTTTCGCCACGCTCCGCTATGAACTCTGATCGTTTCGGGTTCTCGATATCTCGCTTCAGTGACGGAGACAATTATTTTTCATTTCAAAACGATCCTCGTTCTCTATGTTTCACCGTTTGTCTCTCCGCAGTACCGCAAGCAGAAAGAAGATGTGTACGCTCGAGTAACGACGTCTGTAGAAACATTTCTTTGCAATTGTCTTTCCATTACTTTCTCTTATACATCGTTAACTTTTCTTGATAGCAATTTATAGAAAAACGAACGATGTTGTTTATTTCTTGAAATTTAATGATGCCAAAAAACTGATGAAATTGGTTCGACGACAGTTGTCTGATCTATTCTCTCCATAACTACTTGTAACCTTTTCAACGTTTGACGTTGAATTTTTCGTTTCAACTTGAAAAGACGAAGAGAACGATGATTTTTATTTTATCTTATCGCAAGATGAGACACGCCCAACGATTCTTGTAACAATTATGAATAAATGTTTATAATAATCCATCGATAATTATCAATATCACTGTAAATATCGAAATTAAAAAAATCGAGGCAAATGTCGGAATTCATCAAGGCGTTAAGGAATTAGTAACATAATGTAAATCGTCTATCGTTTTTATCGTAAATTTTGTCTATTTCATAATTAATTTTTCATCGGACGACAGTTTTTCTACAATTTGATATTTTTATTATGTCTCACAATGTTTAATCGAATTGTTATATGCCATTTAATTTTTATACTTCCATTTCTCGTGTAATGCATTTTGAGCTTCGTAATTTTAACATTACCAAAATGAAAATGGGCAAGCATGAAAATTGGTAACTAATTATGAAATTTGTCATTCGCATTCGTTTTATTACATCTCATTAATTTTTCAATTCTTTTTTCGAATCTTCGCGTTATTTTTCATATAATTTTTGTTGCGTAATGAAAATTATATTTCTTAATTTAGAAGAGCTGAGATTTTAATGAGAAACGTAAAAGGGGGTATTGTTAATGACTTCTTCCTTAGATTCTTCGAGTATATATCAATGTCCTTCATAACGAAATGTATATATGGGGCAATCCATGTCAATTGCACAATTGTAACAATGTCTGATCCTAGCATTTTCGGATTCGTTAATCATTTTTATGGAAATAAAATAAAATTTTCATCGAAAATAATAACGTCGATACACATCGTGCAATTGTTAAAATACTTCAGTGTCCAAAACAGAATTTATTAACTAATTAATTATTTATTTCTATCACTTTGGTAATGCACATTTTTTTGTTTCATGCAATAACAAAAGTATGAATCGACGATCGAATAAATTATCGATAATCTTATTTCACCCATTATTTATTTGACTTTTGGAAAATAAACAAAAATGTTAATTTCAGTATAATTTTGTCGAAAACAATCGTGGATTTTTGTATTATATTTTAGAACTATAATTCAATAATAAGAGCTGAAAGTTGAAGAAAAATTGAGAAGGCTACTTGATTTCAATAAAATCATATAAAAAATTATTAACAAAATTCAAGAAAGTCAGACATTGGAAAAATTCACATGGAATGCCCCATATGTGTATGGTGTATAATATGAAATATTATTAATGCATATATATAATACTAACATCATTACCATCTTTACTTTGGAGAGTCGTCTCCGTAATCGCGAAACTCCACCACCCGTGTTCTTTTTATTCGGAATGTGTGCCACAACGATTTCTTGTCCATAAAAGCAAAACCACGAGCGTGTCCCAACCTCACAAGGATCTTATACAGCTCTACATTTCCGCACCGGCGTTATATACGCTAAGTAATCGTATACGAATACAGCACCGTGGCTTTCGACCCGACTCTCGCAAAAGTCGAGCTTCACTTACAATAGGTACACTACTCGCGAGAACTCTATGACGAAAGGAATGTAACATTTTCCGAGAGAAAAATACGGGCAAAGAGAAGACGCGCCGATAAAAGCGGAAATGTGTAACACGGATATAATTTTGAATATGCTTCGTTTGTTTTCTTTTCCATTCCCTGAAATAGTTTCAATCGTTCAAGTTCGTAATAATTAAAATTTTATCGATGGCTTATAAAAACTATTTACGAAAATATTAAGCGAACTAGTGGATTTATTTTGAAAAATCGTAAAAAGAAATAAGCATTTTTTTTTAAACAATTTTTATTTCCAGCATGCAATAATTGTTTCAAAAATATGTCATAAAATTCTTTATGTCGAAGATCAATAATGTCGACAAAAATAAACTCGCAGCTACTTACCGAACGATGTTAAGTAAAACCTGATCGATGCGATAATTCGAAACAAACAAAACCTCTCATAAACGATCAAAACATTTTATAATAGAGCCAACAATTGGCAAGATAAATGTATAATTAGAGAAGAAGACATACAAAGTTTAAGCACGAGATAAAAAGTTCGAAAATCAATCAAACTCGATTTTTATCGACAAAAATGAATTAACGCTGTCATTATGTGGCTCGTACTTGTCACATGATGATAAATAAGAGAATAATCCACCCAGTAAATTGTTACTGATGCCGATGCGGAGTTGATGAAATAGAGAGAAAGATGGGCGGAGAATGAAGCAGGGTGTAAAACAATTTAGCCACCTGGGGGTTGTCCTCCCCATGTGTTTGTGTATATACACGTACAGGAGAGACGTACACACATAAATATATATATATATATATATATATATAGGTTTATCAAGAGTGAGGGTAGCGGCGCATAGATGAGGGAACCAGTTGGTGGAACGGGGTGAACGTAATGGCCACAATTTGTGGTGTTTTGCCGGCAAGCGTTGGGGGGTGCTCAGGCGAGGCGGAATCGTTTAGCACGCGATTTTCTCGTAATTCTACTCTCGGCACGCCACACAGGCGGTGAGCAACGTTATAACCACCTCGAAACGCATCCGTTGCTCTCGCTTTCTCTCACACCCTCGTCGGCCCAAAGACTCTTACCCCATAGAGATCCTTCGTTTTTGCTCCATTCTTCTTTCCGCTATTTTACCCACAAACATTTTTGTCCAACGTAAAAACAAAATTCTCCGAGTAGAAAAGTCGCTCGACGTAATATCGGTTGGTTAAAAATTCATCGAATCGCACAAATCTTTATGTTTTCTTTTTTTTAATTGGCGAAGGAGTTTAAAAATGGAATGAACGAAAATAACTGTATTCGTTTCGTAGGACAAATATTTGTTATCGATTTATATTACTTATAAATACATTAATTATTGTAAATATATTTAATCGAACACTCGATATCTGGTTTTATCGATACTCTCGGCGGTCGGAGATTTGTGTAAAATTGCAATATTTTTTCGTATGTATCTATCGCAGTTTGTATTCGGTATTTCTTTATAAATGCTTTATTTTAAATCGGTTAATTATTGTGGATCATGTCCCAATGCAGATTCAAAAATTTCTTTCTCATAAAATAAATAAAACCTTTTTTTTAGCCACGAACAATATTCAGACATATTCTTTTATAATCTCCAAATTATTATAAACATATTAATACAATTTTTTCAAACTGTATATCGTGAGTCAACAGTGAGTGACGCACTTTGACCCAAAATTCTAGTGTCAAACGTGTGTGATCGACACGACACGTTTAAAACGTTATCCAAAAATATCATACAGTACAACGCAAGAATTACTCCTCTATTTACTTTTCTAACAAAAATATTGCTATATATCTGATCCTGAGTATAGATAACTTATGAAATAATTATCGTAAGACTATTGTCAATTTTAGTTTTATTCATACGATCACTAGCTTAAGCGTCTTGGTAAACGTGTTTGTGAATTAAGTTTCGTTCTGTATGTAATACTAGGGGTTGGAGACGCTTACTAGCTACATGCCCTCACCCAGGTGTACCACCCCTTGTGGCGTAACCAACACCCCTGAGCATCGTACTGGGGTATCTTAGCCCCCCCCCCCCTCCTTCTGTCTTGCTTCCAGCAGCAGTGATGATGAAATATATATTTTTGAACACACTCACTCACTCACACACACACATATATACATCCATAAATACATATGAACAAGTGTGTATATAAATAAATAAATATTGACTAGTTGGATGTAGGCTGTATACAAATTTTACACACGCACACGCTCAAATGTATGATATGGGCATAGAGGGGTATAGTTCACTCGGTGGCACGGTTATGGTCGCACGCAAAGCCTAATTGATCAGTGGATCGTCAACACGCGTTACACGATTGCTCGCGTCTCTCGCGAGCGTGTTAATTGATTACGCCACCATCCCTCCTACGTAGAGCACACTCACTTACTCCGGAGTTTACATCCGAGAGAGACTATGTTAGTATATGCGATATATCGATATACACCCACACACACACACACACCCACACACACACACACACACACACACACACACACACACACACACACACACCTATATATATATATATATATATAGGTGTGTGTGTGTGTGTGTGGGTGTATATACACGTGTGTGTGTATATATAGTCATAGTCCATACCACTGGAGAGGAAACTACTCGGCTATCGTTCTCGGCTTGCGAGACACCGTGTATCGGAAATTATTTTGCGATTATTCGGGAATCTACCCCGAGTGTACAACCTACTCGTGATTCATATCTCGCGCGAACGACGGGAATAAATTCGACACACATCGAAATATAATCGGTTCGTTAATTCGAATAAAATTCATTGTCATTAATGAAAATTAAATGAGTTACGAGAATGTAAGATTAAAGCACGATGAAATAAATTTGTTATAGAAAATTAATTGGATTAACGAGGATCAATTAATTTTGGTATAATGAAACGAATGTGAAAATTAAATGTCGAATGAAGAAATAGTTATAGGAGAATTGGTTGCAATTATGAAAATGGATTAATCGCGATTTGAAATTTAATGAAGAGAAATATAAATGAATTTTAGTAAAATGAATGAATTAATTAATTGAAATAAATGAAAGAAGAAATAGTTTTAGGAGAATCGTTTGTATCGATGAAAGTGGATTAGTTGCGATCTGAAATTTAATGAAGAACATATAAATAAATTTACAAAAAATGAATTAATCAGGAGAGAAATAAAGAAAGATTTTAAAGGACATTAATCAGGACCCAATACGATTGTAATATCATCGGAAATTAGTATGAACGAACAGAATGAAGTAAACGACATAAAGATAACAAAAAAAAAAAGAAAAATTATCGAAACGTACGAAAATTAAAAATCCATTAAGTCGAAATAAAAAAGAGAAAAACGTGTAATGATCGTGGAATTTTCTCTCCGGGTCTCGCGGGGGATTCCACAAAACTTGTTTATCGACGATTCGGCGATGTTCCATTGACGAGATGCGTTGTAGGTACATCCTCCTCGAGAGGGCTCTGGCAAACAAAGTTTTTCCCTTATTTTCACGCTTCTTCACTCCTCGGCTTTTTCTATCCTTCTTAGCTACCTTTTTTCTCGCTCGTTAACTCTCGCACCGTTTCTACCACCGGTTTTCTTCGAAGGGTGCAAAAAAGCCTTCAGGCTTCCCCCTCCCTCTCTCATCCTGGCCCGTGGCTGACTAACATAGAATGCGCAGAAGCAAAAATACCTTTTCCCTTGAGCTTTCCGGAACCTCGAGCTTTTCTCTCGAACCGGTTACTTTTTACGTGCGCGTGTCTGTGTTTATCCTGTACCGGAATCTTTTATGTTTAGAATTTGTGTCGGCGTATGAAGTGAAATACACAGTTTTTGGTAAAGTAGATGAGTAGACGTACGGGGAGATTGTTGTAATGCTTTCGTCCAAAGTCCCTTTCACTCGTTTTTTCAAGAATTGAAAAATGTCTTTTTCGTTTTGTATTCTCTGTTTGGCTCTGTTCCGTCCGGTTTTCCGTACATAAAGTAACAAACCTGTCTTTCTCCCTTGGCTATCGAAATTCTTTACCTACTGTGTAACGTATAAAAGTGCAAACGTTCTTTGGCATTGATTTTTTGTATTCGTGATTTTAATTTTATATTTAAGGTAGATTTTACGACAATGTTTCACGAGAAAATGGGATAAATGATTTTTTCCCTTTGTTCTGTCAAAAAAAAGAACAAAAGTTTAAATAAAAATTCATCTTTTCTTCTTCGATTTTGTAAAAACTAAAAAATTCAGCTCCCTTTTATTTCTCGTATCTGCGAATGTTTTATAACATTTAAGCCGGAATTCGCGACAAACTTTTGGAGAAAATACAATAAACAATTTTTCGTATTTCGGGAATGTGACAAATTCGGAAAAATTAACGCATTTGTTCATTTCGTAGCAAATACAAAAGAGGCAAAACATTTGGTAGAAAGAAAAATGTTCCATTTTCTGAATAAGAACAATTTCCTAGATAAACACTTACGAGCAGTTGCGAAAAATATAAAAGATAAAAAAACATCATCGCCACCCTATGTAGTTTTATATCTATATCGTAGATAAAATCGTTGACCCGAACAGCGGTCGCAGCCGGAACATCTTCATAATCGAGAAAAAGTTGGAAAAATCCTGGGAGCGTGTCGAACGGTGTCCATGTGACCGCGTATTGGTAAATTCTTGCTCTTACCCTCTCGCGAAGTACACTTGCCCTATTACTTCGTTCACGTAATGCTCTTTTTACACGTCGTTCTCGTAGTCGTTATACTTTTATGGTATACGACGTTATTGCTCCGCAGTGACAATCATATATTTCGTTATTTTCTAGTGATATTTCTCATTTATTTATATCACAATCGTTTATTCAATATTTATCATCGGATAAAATCGTTTATTATTACGTTCACCGTTTATGATTAGACGTTTCCATGATGCAATAGAAACGTAACGGGAATACATTTTTCAGCATTTTTTTTTACAATCAAAATCATTTTTTTGTACACAATTCGTAAAAATATTTAAATGTTGTCTTTTTTTTTAAGAAAAATGGATCCAAAGAGACGATTTTTTATGTTTAGCAATGTGTAACAAAAGTGAGGGTCGTTCAATAAAATATATTGTTTTTGAGATAAACATTAAAAGGAAAACACATTCTATCCTAAAAACTTGCCTCATTACATTTTATAGAAAAATATTAATATCTTTTTATCTATTATCTTATTTCTAATATTTACATTATTTAATTACTAATATGTCTATTATTTAATTACTAATATTTCTATTATTTAATTCCTAATATTTCTATTATCTAATTTCTAATACTTCCATTATTTCATTTCTATTATCAATATTTCTGTGCATTATTTAATCCGAGTGAAATGCATAATGCAATCAAGTATACCGTTTAAATATTTTCTTTCCCACGTTTTCCCCAATTTCATCAAATTATTCTCAAATAATCTTGTCCTTGTCTTTTAATCCAAACCTCAGCCACACAACCCACGTAACGTCGATCTAAATTGCAATGAACAACGTTAAATTAATTCTACGATAATTAAATGCAAACCGGCGCTGTTTATCGAAAGTAAGAAGCGTCGATCTTCGTCCCTCTCTCGTCACGCGAGCTTCGTTATTAATTTTTCAAAATTAAACGGTGAGTAGAAATTCCATCGCCAACGCACATTTGGGGTATTCGGTCTTTGCATTCCCCGAGCTTGTATATTTCTATAATATATATATATATATATATTATAGATATATATATATATATATATATATATATATATATATATATATATATATAACACCTGCGTTGACGTCTACACACGTGATTCGCGAATGCTGGCGCAAAGCAAAATGCGGTTTAAACAGCATCAGCGTGTACCTTCTCTAGTGTTGACGCTCGGGCTCTCGCGGATTCATCAGTTGAGCGTGGCAGCAGCACTCACATCTCGTGAAACACCCATCCGTTTATTATACCTATATACGTATATATGTACTGCATAACAGAAGTACACACAGTAGCCGCTTAGTGTTATTATCCTTTTACGAGGAAATGAAAAAGTGCTCGCAGGACGGAAACATATTCACAAATTTTTTAATCTCCTTCGTAAAGCGTTTGTCATTCAAAATTAAAATGTTTCTTGTATATTTTTTCTTCTCTCTCTTTTTTTTTTCTCGTCTCTCCCTTCCTCACTCGGCTTTTTTTTCTCTTTCATTTCCATCCGCGCGACAAAATTCAACATAGCGCGAATATTTTATTACTCGCGTCTCGTAAAGAGGGACATTATAGTATCGTGGATTGTAGCGATGCTACGACTTCTCGTATACATCGCACATGTGTATATAACGCGTGTGATAAAAATTTGAATTCACGAATAGTGCGAGAGGTTCTTTTTTTGTTTTATATTTGGTGCATATAATTTTACAGCGCAAAATTATAAATAACTTCCATTTGTGAGATTTTTTTACGATATGATTGTTGAATTTTAGGGCAGACGTTGGACGGGTTGTTTTTTGGTTCGTTAAGATAAGAGTTGGAAGAAGTTTCGAAATGAATTTACGATCGAGCATCGTTTATCGTAACTTCGGGGAATTTACAACTTTGCTTATTTTAATTAAATAATTTTTAAAAAACTCTGTGAAATCCTTGCGCAGAATCGCTTATTAATAACGTTGGAGATATTATTAATAATTCAAAAGTAAATATCAATTATTTATTCACATTTCTCACGATGAATTAATGATTCATATTTACCATTTTCCCTCCGGAAATAATTTTTCGATATAATTTCATCGTCGACTCACTGTTCGTGGAATGTATTATTATCCATTCATTTCTGCCATAACAGCGATAGATAGATCGACAGATTTTATTATTATTTATTAACTACAGAGGAAATCGCGATTATTCGTGATCAGCCATTAACCGCGTGACGACTGGCCTCAGTCGTTTTATTCCCATTCCGTTTATCGGTAGTCACCTTGTTGATCGATTAGTGACGATATATTTTATTATTACGCTCGTTTAATTCGATTTCGTATATCAATAGATTAGATCTCATGTTCTCCGCAAGCCCCAATTTTATTAATCGATCTCGTCACAACCCTCTACCAGTATACTTCTCGTCACTTATTACGTGGACTGGCGCTTTCTGAATTTTTGACCAGAGACTCTTGAATAGATGAAAGCCAGCTTTGAACCAACGGTACTTCGTGCTCGATGCCTAATTATTTTTGGCTGGGTTCAAAAGCTGATTGTACACTCTCGTAATTCTGTTAACTATTTTTTTATCATCGAAGATTTATGATTTTTTATCACGAAACTTTTATCGTCATAAAAATATGTTTTTGGTCAATTCTTCGTTAGATTTTTCGACGATATAGTGAACTGTGAATTGTGTGGAAGTTACAAAATAAATATATATATATCTATATGTATTAAATAAAAAGGTAGTCAGAGCAAGGAGAGAGATAAAAAAGGGATTCTTAGCCACGGATAAAATTTCTTTCGAGAAAAAAAAAGTTTTTTTTTTAAAGCACCTTGTGAAAGGCACGTCTCACTTATTATGCTCGGTGAAACGACGAGGGAAGAAAAAGATCGGGGGTTGCTTCGTGTTCGCAGAGCCCGTTGTCGCGACGAACGCGCTCCTTCGCTTCCTCTCATCATCTCTTCCATCGTCTTGCACAGGCTCGTACGTCGTTTTCTGGTCCCTGTGACCGTTGGGGCTTTTTCCACGGAGCTCAGCCCCCAAACGGCTTTCCTGTATCCGCTCTGTTTTATTTATTCGTTCGTTTTTTATCCATTTTTCTTTCCAATTTTCTCTTTCACCGCGGAAGACAAAGTCTTTGCCAGAGCGCGAGTCTCCCTATCGTCTTAATCTCTTTTTCAAACTTCCCATTCTTACGTATATGATATAATCAAGCGGATATGTATTTGTTATTTTGTCTGGATTTTTGAAAAATTGCAATATTTGACCAGCAACGAAATTAATTCTTTCGGATCAAAAGTGCATTTTTTAATGTGACGTTGTCAACGATTAATTGGAAATATTGGATGGATGATAAAATGACATTGAAATATCATTAAGTATGCACGCTTAGTTAGAGAAATACAGTGAAACTTAGGATTCGTTTACCCGCATCTTTATAAAGATATGAATAATTAAGGCATAGATTCGTTTTAATAACGAGAATTTCTATTACACTTGTGAAGATTCGAGGAGATATAAATAAAATGTTCTTAATACCTCGTGCTCGGAGAGTTTCTCGGATTACTTATTAGTGACACGACAGTACTTGGATGCGAAACGTCGAGGTTCGCATTTCTTATTAATAAAACATTATATCATTGGATTTAATTGTACGTTTCGGGTATTTAGCTCGTTAACTTATGAGAACGGACTTAATTTAAATCATGTCGTTTGTCCTTCCAGAACGCATTGCCACCATTCTCGAGGGTATTCTTGACATGGTGCAACTTATTACGGAATATTACTGGTGTATACTATATTTGTAGAGACTATTAGAGGTGAAAGAGGAATGTGAAGGAAGACAGGAAATGTTTATAAGGAATAAATAATACGACATAATAGTATAGTATATATTTTCATATTGTAATTATTATTATTGTAATAATATTTATGATGTTTGTTGGAGTTAGTCAGCCAAACACTTTGTTGTTGAACACACTTATTTATGTAAGAATAGGAATATGATACAATGCAAGTTAAGCGCGATGCGTTACAAGAGAGAGTGCTAAAGTTAACGGTTAAGAAGTTGAGCGTATACCACGGTCTTACATTCAGGTCTGTTAACTCCCGGGAGTGGGGGAAGGCTAAAGTGACTCGCATATTGAAGCAGAAAAATCGAGTTCTCTCTATCGCCACCTGCAGCGCTGCTATCGAGTGTCGACATGACATAACCTCATAATCATCGTTTTCGTTGGCTCTGTGCGATTTTTTTCTCCATTTACGTTCAACATTTTCTCGGCTCATATTAATGTTGTGCGATATTTAATTTAATAATCTTCAAGATTTACCGACAATAATATTGTTTTTATTTTTTGCTAGTCAAGTTAATAGTGCGCTTGCGCAACCCAATCGCCACTCGATTGCAGTGTCGCATGTGGCCAAACCGTGAACTTCCAAAAACTGCTTCAACAAGCGAGTCACCCCCACTCCAGGGAGTTGACAGACCTGTATGTAAGACCGTGGCGTATACACAGATGAGAGGCAAAGGTCCGAAGTCAACAGCAGCGCTGTTCCGTTGAATGGTGTCGGCAGAACTCGGAACTGTCCGTCGCGGGAATATTTAACTGCGTTAAATCCAACAATGTTAATATTATAAAATACATATATAACAAAAGCAGTGAATGGTGCAAGAGCAAGAGTTCGGATTAATAAAGCGAGACATTCATAATTATAATGATATATAAATGATATAAAAAAAATATAAATCGGGTAGATCGCGCAAGGTTCAGTACCACAATTTAAAAAAAAACGGTTATTTCTGGCATATTTTATCGAACGTTCGATCATCCTCGTATTTTGATCAAATAATAATTATTTACTTCAAAACTAGTAGAAACCTGTCGTCTAATACCGCCCGGCGATTCTGATTTTTTAATTTGTAAAAATGAGCCTCGCGTTAGAAACTTAAAATCGTTTCAAACATTTTCCTCACATAATTAGAACCGTTTATTTTAAGCAAACAAATCGATAAATTCTGAGTTCTTATATACCTCTCGTTAACTTGGAAAAGAAAGAAATCGATAGATCGGTGTACCAGAATACTCGTGTACCTACTATCATATTTTTAAGCATATCCCGGATGTGATGGGGGAAAAAGAGTGACTGAAATAGAAGACCGAAATACGTTCAAAATGATAGTTCTGTGCTGTGCGATACGCGAAGGTTCGAAGTGGAGGGCAGTTGAGGGAGTTAGGGGTGGCAGCCCACGCGGAGGATAACGCGGGCGTCGCCATGCTAATGTATATTTATGTATTAAACAGGCATTATTTATACGTCCGATGAATATGCATTGTTTGGTGTGGCAGTAGCGAGGTGTCGAGTGCAGACCCGTCGCTATCACTGCCTCATCAATCACACACAGTTCCACATATGTACGTACACAGATATATATGTATATATACATATAGATAGGTCCTGTGCTTTCGCTATCTCTCTGCTATCTCGCTCGTCCGCGGGCATCTCGACTCACCAGCAAAATCCGTCGGCTCTCTCGTATCCTGCAGTCCGCCCATGTCATTCCTCACCCTCCGTTTTACGCGGGCCTGCTGCTGCTACTCCTGCTGGTGCTCGATGGGTGGACGCCCGCAATTGACACTAATTTACGTAACTTTTTCGCAGTCCGCACATGTCACCACGACCTCTTCCTTCTCCCCTTCCTCCTTGCTCTCGCTCACCCTTATGCTTTCTCTCTCCCATCTCTCCCTCTCTCTCTCTCCATCGCCCTCTTCCCACCTTAACCCTATTTGACCTATTAGAGTTCTATCTTTAGAATACACGAGAATATATTAGAAAATTGAACGAATAATGATAATTTTGAGTCTATTTTGTAGGCAGAGTTTATGTATGACAATCGTTTAATTTCAAAATTTTGCGGTATTCGTTCTTACCCTCATGAACATGTTTAAAATTATTCATTCGCTCAATTAGTAATTTATTGATTATTTATAATCATTGCCACTTATTCACGATTCTAAAAAATGTGGTATTTTGAAAATGGGAAGCTGGAAACAACAAAGAATTTTAAATATAGAGATGACGCTCGTCTAATTTCAAGATTTCGCGGTATTCGTTCGTACCCTCATCAACATGTTTAGAATTATTCATTCGCTCAATTAGTGATTTATTGATTATTTATAATTATTGCCACTTATTTACGATTCTAAAAAATGTAATATTTTGAAAATAGGATGCTGGAAAGAACAAAGAATTTTAAATGTAGAGAATCGTATATATATATATATATATCGTTTTTAAAATCTTTTCCACCCACAATTTTATCGAAATATCGAGGCTTACCAAAACATGATCACGTTGGAAAACTCGGATCAATCGGTTTACAATCCGAATCATAGAATTTTTCTAATAAAACGATGGTAATCCTCTTATTTTTTTAATCCAATCGAAACGTTTAACGGTTCGATAACAGCGGTAATTCATGAGATTTTAGGTGTGAGCTGTCATTGTCACTTAATTTCGATCGTCTACAAACTCGATGACCATCATTCAACGATTTTCATGATCAAGTTATTTTCGTTTCGTCACTAAAACTAAAAACCAATAACGTACGTTCGTCACACTCGTCAAGATCGTTTCTTCTGCAAAAAAAAAGTGTTCATCACGTATCTTCAATGTTTATCTCTTCTTCCTTACTAAAAAAAAAACTAACGTAATAATGGTTATAGTTCTATGGAACTCAATTACAAACAGTTTGGGGGGAATAAATAACACGCTGAATGAATTGATCGCTTTATTAAACGAACATGTGCGAGGAGGGGTGAGGTGAAAAAAAACAATAAAAATGGAAAAATCACTGAATACGAATGAAGAATCGAACTTTTTGTTTTAACAAATTCGCGACGGGAGACAAAAAGCTATAAGCCGACGTGTATGCCCTATGACGCGGGTGCGATAGAGCTTTTCGTTTTGGTCCAACGTTGAACCTAGGAGGAAAAAATAAAAGGGACGAGAACGGGGATGGTGACTTTTTTTACTGTCTCACATCAGTAAAATACGAGCGCCCTCGTCGTTGATGCCGGGTGCACAATGTCGAATAAACACTGCGAAAATCGCTCGTGGAAACGACGCGTTTTCAGTCACAAAGGTGATGGAACACACACGTGTGCTCTTGGTGAGGGCGATTTTACCCCTCGCGTGGTAAAGGTAGAAGGGCAGATGAAATTGCCACTGTGCTAACGCATCAAAACCCACGAAAAGGCCAAGCAAAGTAACCAATACGACAAAGTAGTGTAACACAGGTGTTTTGCAAAGGTAACTTTAGCAAAGGACGAAGGTTTCGTGTGGTATGGGACGTGAGAAAGGCCTGAGGGTAGTAGGAAAATGAGTAAACAAAAATAATAACGTCAAAACGTTCGTGATGCTTAAAAATGCAGATGATTATCTTTGATGATAAACTTTGTGTGTAAATACTTTTTTGATCGAGGAACTCGTGTGATAATAATTTGTTCATATATTAATTTTTCTTACTAATTCTGTTGGATAACAAATATTTAGATATTTTTCTTTTGAATTATCCAATTATTGTTTTTAATTAATAATTGTGAAAAATAAGTTAACAAATTTTTAGCAGTTTTTTTTTACCGGGATTGCTAAGAAACTAAGATTATTTGGGTTGCTGTTCAGTGATTTGTGGAATATTCGGTGCGCCACGTTTTTGGTCGATTTTCTATGATTCGCGATTATGCAAGACTTCCGTTCTTCAGGTATTTCTAATGCAACCTCGCTGGGGTATGCAACAGATTAATATTAAGAACTTGCGGTTCAGCACTTCGGAAATAGTAACTCGTGCGCTACAACAAAAGATTTAGTACTTTCGAGAGGCCAATGCTCTATGAGGAAGACGGAAAAACCGTTATTTTTGAGTTTTATTTTGTTTTATGCAAGCCATTGAGCACTTTGTTAACAAAAGTTGGTGTATTTGTTAATATATCTTTTCGAGAATTTAAGAATTAGAGAATCTTTCGTAAAAAAAAAGTCAAATATTAACAGCGACAATTATGCTTTTTTTGGATTGAACTCGACCACGATAAAAAAATCAAGAAATTTTCGTCATTATAGTAAATTATCCAATACTCGATTCTTCGGCTTTCCGAAATTTTAATTCCATCTAAAACAGTTTCGAGAGTTACTGCTACTTGAAAACTTACAAAGAGTATTAATATTCCCTTAAATATTATGATTAAAAAAAAACCGTTGCGTTTGAGCCAAATCGATCCATCCCATTTCGAGAAAAGGCGATCCATTCTTGTTTGGTCGAAAGTCTTTCCTTTATGAAGTTCCTTCGTATTTTTGAATTTGGAGCGGATCAGCACGTGCTGATTTCACCTTTTGTCAATAAATAACTACTCGGATTGACCCATAGAACACGAGAGTGCATTTTATTGGCTCATGTGGGAAAAGCCTTGTCGGCATAAAAACCCACGTGAAAATGTGTAGAATATAGAATTTGTACAAGATATATTAGGTTCGCGCTAAAAGAGGCAGTGGCACAGGGGTTAGCGTTCTCGGCTCTCAACTCGGGGGTCCCGGGTTCGATTCCTCGCCGGCACCAATGGAATTTTTCTATGTGCTTATTCTGTGCTCTCGGTGGTTCGGAACCCACCTAACCAAAAACTGTAGGTCCACCGGAGTGGTAGATGGTGGAAATGAGGATGCACGGTGATTGTAAGAAAGGAGGAATGTAAAAACCCGCAAGGATTATACATTGGAAAATAGAGACTTACAAATTATAATACAAATTATTAAGTTCGCGCTACCGTGATCGCACGAGGATTTCGTGATTACGTAACCTATGGGTTTCGTTATTTTAATAATCAGGATCTTGGGCTGTGACCGTCCTTGCGTAAAAATAACGATTCTACGAGATCCGAGAATCATGGGCCGTTGCCCTTCTCGCGATCTGTTTAGTCACCACCTTTGATAACCTCGTTTGTTATATATATTTCGTACCTTCCTTTGGTCTGTCTAATGACAATTAATTCCTCTTTCTTTTTTTTCCGCGTACGCTCGCCAGTCGCCTCGTCAATCGTTCCTTTTTTTATGAGCATCAGTCTCACTTGTTTATCATTTTATGTTGTCTGAAATTGATCACGATAACGCGGTACAACAAACTATAAACTTATTCACCAAACAATTGTACTTTATCGTTAATTAAATAATAAAATTGCGTCATTATTAAAATCATCGTTCAACGAGACACGAAGAAATCGTACGATATCCTCATCCAGGTAACAATCATTCGGTCAACTACGCTACCTCTATTTTTCACCGAAGATAATACAGCACGCTCCAGTGAACTCGATCAATTTGATTATCGTATAACATTTCAGCACCCACACTATACAACGCATAACGATATTTATTTAAATATCGTTGCGTTTCAGTATAAACCCGTCGATATGCGTCGATATTTATTCAAATATCGTAATGTTTCGGTATATAAAGGAGATCGGGAGGGTGAATTGGTTGGCGCTCGCGAAGGTCGTCGCTATACCATGAGCATTGTGCGGTTACGTGTCAACGCCTCTGGCAAAATATCGGCCCTCGGGGGAGTGAAACCAAAAGAGATGAGAGAGAGAGAGGGCAAGCCAGCCGGTGGCGCAGAGCGATATTCAGAACGTTAATCGGCCGGATCAATGGGCCTGTCACCACAAAACTTTCCGATAGTAGCCCGTGTTCTATAGGTACACTTGGTTCACGCGACCATTTTCAACTCTGGGCTACACGTATATGAAGATATACGTGGTTCGACGGCTTAAAATCAAAAGGGCGTATTCGTCGCGCATATTATTAAGGGCTAGTGCCTACTGGGTGTTGGAGCATCGATACAGAAGCGATGTATCGATGGAGCTATACGGCGATACGATATCTGTGAGTGACCGTATTCGTCGCGCTTACAAATCGGTAATGACCAATTCAATCGGAACAATTTCACGGCTAAATTCGTAGCTGCTGGCCCCACGTGCCTCGACCTGTCACCGCGGAAAGTGATAAATGTAAACCCGCCAGCAAAACGGCTTAACGAATCGTAGAACCTGTCGTCACGTGCGGAAAGGGTTGATGAGCTATGTAATGGCAGGAAAGTATACAGTTATTGTTTAATGATACGTTCAAAGTGTATTCTCATATCTTTTGTGTATGGCGTGTATGAAATTTATGTATTCGGTTGGAAAATTTTCAATTAATTTTTCATTGTCTCGTTATTTGAATTTTATCGTCGATATACATAACAGCAGGATTTGAGAATTTGGGGTAATAATGTTTGTGGGTTGTGGTTCATGGAATAAACAGACATTTGGAATCGTTCGATTTAATTAACGGACGATTTCGTATTTCTGGGCACACGAAGACAGTCATGTACGATTTCGTAAATATTTTGGAAATTATTTTGTTGTGTTGTCCCTGAAATTAATTTTTGTATTGATTGATACGCAGTTTTTAGTAATTGGGTTTTTGAATTTTTTTATCAGTGAATATCGTCAGAATTTTTCGTTTAATTTAGGTTTTTCTTTGTCGCAGTTTCGATCGCGACTCGACACTTTTAATTCGGTGTGTATAACGGCAATGAGAGTGGACATTGAAAAAAAATTCTTTCGTGATATAAAATAGTGAAAATTGCTATGTCACGTCATTTTTTTTTTGTAAAAATACTTTTTTTTTTATTCCCGATATTTTAATCCTTCGTGATCGAACGTACTTTGAAATGTTTGTTGACGTCAAAGTTTGTTCGCTATTGTTAATTTTGTCATGGTAAAAAAAAGTCCTCGAACAATTTCGTTTTCGCAATTATTCGAGAATAATTATCATTTTCGACTCTGACACGAGTGATCGAGGTGCTGTTCTAAAAAAAACATCTCCAATAAATTTGATCAAGATCGAGAATTACATTTCCATCATTTTATTTAGCGAATAGAACATTCCTACCCCAAGGCTACTCTGTCAGTCGAATTGTGCATCAAACGGTTCCCAAAACGTAAACAAATATATCTCAATATCCCATCGAATTTTCAAATAAATTAATCTCGTTCCGTCAGTTACCGCTGGTTTCTCTCTCTACCCCTGTTCTTCTCTCTGCCTATCACCGCCGGTTCGGAATTACATCCATTTGACCGATGGGGCTTTGGCCGCAACGAAACATTTGGTGCCGTAATTCCGCTGGTACGCGAACGGTAGAGAGAGAGAGAGGGAACGACAGAGAGAAACCGAGAGAAAGAGAGAGAGATAGAGAGGACTCCCTCTGTGAATAGTACACAGAGAGTAATACAAGGAATACCAGTGAAAACTCCTACACCCACCCAAAAGCCAGCGACACTACACCCGGCCATGTAACGTTACCAAATTGGTCTTTCCACCCAACTCGCAAAGTAAGCGTAGAACGAATGAGACAACGTTTCGACTGAAGCTGGTACCATTTCGCGCAACGTCGAGACTACGAGGAAACGAGTGAGAAAGAGAGCGAGACGCGCACGCACAACATACACGCGCTTATATGCGCACAGAGGCACGTCCAACTGCGCACGAACATGAAAGGCACATGCGCATGCGCATATACACACGTGTTCGGTTGTTCAGCACACTCATGCGCACGCACGCATCGGTAACAGGCATACGCGTGCACTCATACAACACACCCAACACACACAAACACTGGGAGAGAGAAAGAGAGAGTACGGGGGAGAAAGAGAGAGATGGAGAGAGATCTAGCGATTGAGGGAGAAAGGGAGACAGCGAACTGTTCGTAAACGTTATATTAGTAGGAAGAACCTTGGTTCCAGGGAAACCAGTGTGTTACTACTGTGGGGTGTTCTGTTTTCGTTTCCACTACTCTCGCCTCTTCCATATAGCTTTGTCTCTTTCGCTCGGTCTATTGCTCAGACGTCCTTCTCTCTCTCTCTCTGTCTCTCTTTCACGCACACACACACACACACACACACACCTTTATATCCTTCACGTTGGCAAGCTATCACTCAATGTCAAGCATCGCTCTCCTTCAAACAGATCTCGCGTATCAGTTATCGGCTGTCTCGTCAATTGTCAGCATTTCGTTTGCTCTCTCGAATAACACGAATGGGCAGAAGTAGCGGCAGCTGCCTCCGTTGTCTTTCCATGTACTTGATGAATATTTTAATTATCCGATTTCCTCGCCGAAGTCGTTTACCACGATTCCTTTGCCGCTTTGTCGTACAAATGCGTTTCTTGCTCGGAAGAGCTGAGCTTTTAACCGATAGTCGGAGAGAAACGGTGTTTTAATAACGTCGATGACGAGTGGGAAAATATTGACTAACTTACAAAAATGTCAGCCTTCTATTTATTTTACATTCATTGCCGTGATGAAGAATTTATTTTCTTCTATTTTTTTTAGCGTAATTTCAGATTGTCGATATTATTGGATGAAAATGTTTTATTTATTTTACATTGTCGATAGTGTCATTGAGTTATAGGCTGTCCCTCGTCATTTTGGCATCGTTGTGTGTCGATATTGCGTTGGCAGTGTCGATAATACTGTGCCAATCTGCAACTCCGTCAGTTTGACACCTTTTTTGGTGGTTTATTTCTGACGTTCCAGTGTCCTTTGACACGTGCCAATATCTCGCCGACTATTTCAATTAAACACTATTTAGCTATACCCACTTTAAGATCTTCGTTACTTCATGTTCCAACTCCTTGTTGACAGTAAACCATTAATAACAAAGAATTCATCCACGTGTTTTCCTTATTGATTGCGTCGATAATAAAATTCTCACTCTTATTCGATTATAATACATTACTATTGACACTGTCAACAATATTTTGACACTGTCGATAATCAAGGGCTTCATTCAGCTTTTTTTTTAAATCCAAGTGTTTTCGTGTGGACACTGAATCGACACATTTGTCAATTCCTGTTTTGATAGATTTGTTAAAATAGAAAAATGAGCTTGAAGGAAAACAAAAACGTTGATACGTAAAGTTTGACGCTATTGGAAATGTCAATACGAAGTAAGCGCGATCGACGTTGGTATTTAGATGTTATATTCGATAGAAGTTCTCATCGTCGGTGGTGGCTGCGCTGAAAAACGAGGACGGTGAAATTTTTCGTTGGATTTGTAACAGTAGTATAAAGCATTATATATATGCAGCTTTAAGAAAATTACGAAGTCACCGTTCAAGAATCTGGAAACGAGTTCGTCAAAGTTTATTCCACACGGTGAGTCTCCGACGCTTTCCTTGCTCTCTTTCTCTTCCTTCTCGTTCGCACAAATCCCGTGAAAAGAGATTCAAAGTTTATCGAGCTCTATATAGAAGAGAAACCAAGAGCTCTACCACACCGTCACGCATTTACTACCACGTGCTCGTTTGTCTACACGCCATTACTACTACACCGAAAAGCGTGACTACGCGAGCAAACGTGTTATTTTCCAGTTCGAAATTCAGTAGTCGTGGAATCTTTTGAAATCGCAACAGTATTTTGAATACTAAAAGGGTAGCGTTGGGTGAAAGATGTTCAAGAGTAATTACAAAGTGATTCTGATCCAGGTTATATCACGCAGATGAGATAAACGCTTAAAATATGTGATCTTTTGTGCAAAATTTAACGATTTATACATCGTTGCGATTAATTGTGTCGCAGGAAAAATTGATCAGCTGCAACGAGAGGCAACAATCGTAATTTTATTTTACATTCCACGATCCTACGCATATATTTAATTTACGAGATGATAATTATAATTATAATTATAATATATATTATATTATATGTTATAATTATTATATTATATTATAATATATATATATATATATATTTATATATATATATATTATAATATAATTATACTATATTATAATATACTATATATATAATTATACTATATACTATATTATATTATACTATATTATAATATATTATAATATAATTATAATTATAATTATACAAGATAGAAACGTTTGTCGTTTCGCAAGCTTCAAAATCGCATTGTGTAAGAAAGATTGCAATTTGAAACAATTTGAATTTTCGATACTTCCCGCGCTTACCAGAGGGCGCTGAGATCGACGTAACTGGAGTCCGCAGTAGGGCACAGTGGTAGACACAGCAGCGCCATCGGTACACTGTAGTTCGCGGCGGGTATTTGTACGACTTCGATCACGCTAGTAGCAGTTCGTTCGCTCACTTCAGTTCGATTTGCTCACTGGCGAAACATAAGCCAATCGAATTAGTCATTTTTGTTCAACCCTTTCCACAATATTTACTAGTTTCCTATGCCAGGCATAATAAAGAGGGTTAGGGAGCTAAAAGAAATATTTTCACGGATAAAAATTATTGAAATAAAAAAAACCGCAGATTGCTTAAGTCTTATTTTTTATCATTAGCAATTTTCCAATTGTTTAAAACAATACCCAAACTTTCTTTCACGAAGTCTACGATAAACTCAGATAACGTGAGCTCGTATTATGATATTTGAAAAATAATTGCACAACGATCAACGCATAACGCGAATCGTTAAATTTAACGATCGCGCATGAATTTGTCGCGAAACGTTTTTGCACATTCTTAAATATGAATCGTCGCGGCGTTTATGCAGTACGAGCACAAGCTCCTAGCAAAAACAAAACTAAAATATGTTTAGCGAGTGGAAACAAGAAGAAGTGAGAGAGCGAGTTTGAAAAAAGGGGTGAAAAACTATTCGTGGAAACATCTCGGGTTAAAATCAAAAGCGTGCAGCGTACGAATTCGGGTAGTTTTACCCCTCTGACGAAGGACGGTGGAGAAAACGTGGCAGAGCGAAAACCAGCGGGAAAGACGACGGAGTTTAGAGCCATAAACTCGACAACTGCCACCCTCTTCCTCTCTCTGTCTCTCTCATACTCTGTATTCGTTTCTATCTCCCTTTCTCTATCTCTCTCTTCCTCGCTCGCTCTTTCTCCGTCTTGGCCGTTTGGCAAAATGTTACCCCTTCGTTTGTTCAGACCAGGGTGAGCCCGTATTACCCGAGCTATGTAAATGAATTTCGTTTAATTATCTGAGGGGAGGATCGGGGAAAGGCGCTGTAGTCGCCAATAGGACCGAGAGGAGGGCGCCCCCGGTAGTAGTTCACGAAGGGAGGATTGTATAGAGCTGACTACGGAGCTGCTGGCCTCGGAGCTTTTTCTCGTTCTCTCTCGTGCTCTACATACGCTTTCGGTGAGAAACGGAGAACGAAGGAGAAATCTCATGCCGACGAATCCTGCGAATTCATTGCGACAGCATTTTGTTCTACACGTGTATATATATATTTAATTGTCATGGATGGTCAGGTTTTACTTTTTCTCTTTCTGCCATTACACTCTTTCCCATTTTTGTTTTCCTCTCTTTTTGCGTTTTTTTTTTTGTTTTTTCCAAGGGGAAAAGACTTTCTCTTTTACCTATAGATCACTCTTGCGAACATTTTTCTCGTCTAATTCATCAGCAACCTTCACTCCTGTCGTTTATTCTACTGTCAATTCACCCTTGATGCTCGAAACTTTTTCTTCTTTAGTCAACCAACGACGCCTTGGTTCTTTTTATTTTTAATTTTGTTCTTTTTTCTCTTCTTTCTTCCGTCCTGAGAACTACTTTCAAAGAGAAGGACTTTCATTCAAACTCTGGAAATGTCAAATTGGATATATTGTCAACTTGCTAGATAATTAACGTTAATTTTTTCTTAACTTTTTGTTTTTTCTTAACATTTTGTTTTATTAATCAAGCTTTAATATAGTTTTGATAAATGTTTCGCTGAGATTGAAAATACCGTCAATTATTGTTTAATAATTTAATAATTACTTTTTGGGACACCTTCGTTTTAATTGCTTCCAGCAAACGTCGCATCGTCGATATGAATATTCTTCTCGATCTTAATTTCCCCGGAGAGTGAAATTTTATTACTCTTACACATATGTGCATAGTGTGGATGATATCCTGCTGGAGTTTCTTCGTTAAATTTTCTGAAACAATGGAATAAGTTTTTCTCAGTGCCATTCGCAGATATCTTTCTCTGTACGGGCGAATGTGAATGAAAATAGAAAGGTCGGATGAAACGAGAATAAAATCCTTTTCATCCATCTATTATAATAATTATAACGCGTGCTGAAAGAAGTAATTTATTATTAAGGTTGAATACACGGAACGAATGGCGAGCGATAAAAAGAGAACAAATTTCTTCCAGTATGTCGTCAAGCCGTTTTAACGATAGAATTCTAAGTTTTCGGAGTGCTTTCAGGAATATTTTTGAGGATTTATTTTTAAAGGAAAAACCAACGAATAAAATGGATACAGTTTTGAAAATGGCGACCCATTCTGAAAATATATCTATATAAATTTGTCTCTTTTTTAAAAGATTTGATATTTCTCTACAAGTCGTTATTTTTAAATTGGAAAACTATCCAGTACACTGACATTTGTAAAGGTCATTCGCATGACTGAAAATTCGACGAAAATGAAGAAAAAATGGCACTCACTCCCCAAATTATAAAATAAACGTTGAGTGTCCGTAACAATTAGCTACTTATAAAATTTCACTCATTTTTAAATACCCAACGAACTTTTTCGACCGACACAAAAATTTTCGGATGAAATAATTGAAGATAAAATGAATATAAAAGCTGAATAATTAATTATACGTATGAATTTTTCCATCGGGTGTTCTTTCTCACTGTGCCTCAATATCTACCTTCGGGGCTATCTTTCCCCCGCCTCTTACTATAAAGGCTCTAGATATGGAGGAAGAGAGCTCGAACACACGTTGTAAAATTTCTCTCGTTACAGTTTGTCGGAGGTGTGCCCCCGGCGAGAATCGTCTGTACGAAGAGAGGCGAGAGGAATTTAATTTAGAACTTGATTTATATTTTAGCGGGCCATAAAATGGGGAAATAATTTGTCCCCTGAACCCGTATGAGATGGGTTAGCCCACCCTCGGGCCGGCTCACTCTTCCGACTGGCGCATGGATGTGTAAATGCGTCTGTGTGTGTGTGGGTGTCTCTTCGTGTGTGCCGAGGGTGGAGGGTGAAGTGAAGGAACGTGGATGGTGAGGGAGTACCACCGGTGGTTTCGGGTTGTACGCGATAGTGGGCGCGCACGACCAACACCACAGAACCGCGCGAACCATTTACCCCCGTTATATAGCTCTCGTATGTTATATCTCTCTTTCGGCCTCAATTTTCATTCTCTATCCCGGAAGGTCTACTTCTTCCTCTCTTTTTTATTTCATACCCCTCCTCCCTTTCTCTCATCCCCGACCGGCAGATTCCCCGAACTCGGCTATTAACGCACGTTGCTTCGACATTTAAATATTCCTCGGTGAATTTTTTTTAAGCGTTCTTTTATCTTTCGTTTTAATGATATGCGCTTTGCATGACAACTTGCCGAATGACTTTTCAGCTTTTCGAAGCACTTTTATTGTTATCAATACCGGATATGACCATCCTTCTCACAAATCCACCGTCACAGATTTGTTTTTGTTTTCATGTATGTAGCTCATCTAGGGCAATTGCCCATAAGTTATTACTGTCTTTTGTTTCAATTTTCGAATACTGTGAATTGTATTGATGGTTTAGTTACGTCGAATCGAAGGATTGAGTAATTTAGTACAGTTGCGTAAATTATTGAGATGTCTGAAACTTTTTGTGACAACATGGTAAACACTTTTAAAGAAGGCTTTAAATTTTGAGTAAATAAAGTTTTGTAAGATAAAATAGCATGGTGTTAACGAGTTGCGAAAAAAACGTCGACACTCTCGCGTAGTTAGGTTAACCTTCACTCCACGAGACACTAAGCTTAGTTTTTCTTCCCGGATTTTACCAAAACGTAAGATATAAGTCACTCAGCCACTTTTTGCCACGATACTGCTTCGAATGAGCTGAATTTAGTCTCAATATGTTTCGTTTTACCAGAGAAAATACAAATCGCATTTTCGAAGTGGTGGCGGCATGGTACATGGCGTCTTAGAACGGACCGGTAGACATAACCTCAACGATTTTCGAGCAGACTTTTATCGTAACGAGTGAAAGCTTAAGGTAAATACAAAGTATCGGTCTGTGTAGAATTAATTAGCGCTGATACTTTGCATTTACCCTAATTAATTCAGAAAATGATTGAACCTAAAAGTTCGATAATCACTTTCACACTCTCGTATTACGGGATACACCTTTCATAACATATTAAAATCTGCGATTTATGAATAACATAGTTTACTGTTATCGGCGAAATCATAATAATTAACTGCTTGATTGTTACACGGAATAAATTTCTAAACTAAACAATTTTAAATAGGATTAGCCACGTGCTCGTATGTAAATTAGCGGCAGTCTCGATTATTCAATTAATCTCCAAAGTCGATAATTGAAGGTAAAGCTTCGAAAAACTAATACAAGAAACATGTGACCGTGACTTGCACGGAAAATCGATAAAAGCAGCTCATCAGTTTGATTACCCGAATAATTAATGTGAAAATTTACAATTCTACTATGAGATTGAAATATTTCATTCGGATATCGGCTGGCTTAGCTACACTTAATTCAAGAACCTATTATAGGTGCACGTGAACGTAATTTGAATGAATCAAATTGACATAAAAAAATTGCATTAGCTTTTTTTTTGTGAATTGTGCCAAAGTTCACAAAACCCCTATTGTTGTAGCTAACGATAAATAACAAAAAATAAATATATTTCCACAACGCAAAATCGAATCGAGATAGTTTAAACTCAAACTTCATTTTGACTAACAAATTAATAATGTCCATACTTTCTTATTGGGATTACGAATATTTAAGGATGGTGGGCAAGAGGTAGAGAGGAGATCTCTCGTAATTTGGTGAGAGAATATGCGAAAACCCAATTGAATCTTCGAGGATCGTAGTGCCTTGAAGCTTTAATAGCGATGTGTGAGAGAAACTCGGAAAATTTAGGGTTACGACTATGCTACATATATATTGCTATATGTACGTACATATAGCAAAATATATTTATACACGATAGATATATGGCACAGGGAAATCACCAAAGAAGAAGAAGAAGAACAAGAAGAAGAAGAAGAAGAAGAAGACGAGATAGAGATGGAAAGGGAAATACGTTGCCTTGTCTTCCGACTTACTATCGTCGACTCTACCAAGGAAGACTGAGGGATTCATTAAAGTCGGTTGAAGGTGTTAATATAGTGAACATTGCCGCAGGGACTTCGTAACACTTTGGTTCTCGTTGTGGGATAGCATAAAAGAGGAGGTGGGAGAGAGAAAGGATAGAGCGAGGGAGAAAGCGCGAGCGACATACGAGAATACGCGAAGCAGGAAGAGAGGATGAGAAGTACGGTTGAGGGCGAAGGAGTGTTGAATCCAGGAACATATGCCGCTTCACTACATTTGTGCTTCTCGCGAAGCGTTCTTATGCCGCGCTTCTCGTCTTCATGCTCTTCCCCCACTCATCCCGCCTTTCACTCCTGCCACTCACGCCAGCGCCGCTGCGCGCTTTTCTCCCTCTCACGGGATGCTCCCGTATATAAACGCTTCTGCTGCACCAAGCCAACGCTAGAGGGAGTCGTCGAGCGCCAACGTAGATGAGGCTATAAAGCTAAATTACGAGGCACGGACTGCGCGCCGCTTCTCGTTCTCTCTTTCTCTCTCTCGCTTTCGTTCTCGACCGCCCTCTCTCGTGCTAAGACGGAACTATTAGCCAAGATTTAGACACGACTACTACATTCGCACCTAGACACGGCGAGCGTCAGCGAGACGCCCCGTTGCAGGGAAACGGGGAAGCTTTCTCATTCGACCGTCAGACTATTTCTAGTCGTCGGAGCTGACTAGTATGCATTATGTATGTATGTATGTATGCTTTCGCGGCACTATAGCGCCATCAAGACATTCGAAACATAGATGGAGCTTCCTCTTCAGACCTTATAGACTTTGAATTTGTCTCGACTCTTGCTTAACTTTTTACTCTTGACTTGATGTCTCGATTCGAAATGTTAGAAAGAGCTTGTTCATTGTCGTTAATGCAATTATCATTATCTATATTTTAGATAAATAGATAGTAACTTGGTGCATAGCTCTCAGACCGAGGTGTTTGTATACACAGATTCCAATGTACGGCGTACTTTGCCTTTTTACATAGCTCTTCTCCTCATACACATCTAAAGCCTCAATTCCACCATCAACCTCTCCGGTAGACCTACAGTTTTTTCTTAGGTGGATTCCAAACAATCGAAAGCACAGAAAAAGCACATAAAAAAATTGCATTGGTGTCGGCGGGAACCGAACCCCCTCTTCATCATTGTCTATATAATAATCGTATGTCATTTAAAAGTCATCAACGAATTTATGAATATTTACATTCACTGATAATTCCCTGAGAAACTTGTAGTCTCGACCATAACCCTCACTTTTCTTTAGCTCCTGGCTTCGTGTTTAACCTCAAATTTCAGTTGAGACTTCAAATTTAACATAAGTTTAAAATTCACTTTGTACTGATAAACTGTACGTCGGCTCTTAGAAGCTCTCGTATATACTTCTAACGCTTTTAAAAATTTATACACTTTTTGTATATTTAATGTCTTTCTAGTCAATCGCGAGTAGAAGATAATCAAAAACTTGTCAAAAATGGATTTAGAGTTGATCGTACTTACGAACTAAGTATATGTCTCACGGTGCAGTTTTTGTTTTTCACGAGACCTCGGATATACAACTTTTAGGTGAATCAATACGCTATAATACGAAATTGATTGCACAGTATACAATCAAATTTTAGGTTTCCTCCCTTTCATAAAAATCGAATTGATGGATCGTTGAAGCTTCTATTTACCATGAACACCCTAAGTCTGTAACAATGAAACTTATCCTGGATCCCACATGCGCTTCAACCAACTCAAAAAGTATCTTCGTTAATTTTAATCTATTATTTAACAAATCAGTGACCATTTTGTTCGCAGCTACGTTTCCTGATTAAAAAATAACAATTAAAAAATTTCGTATCAATTAATTTCCCCTTTTTTATCCGGTTAAAAATTAATTAAGTTTTTTTTTGGTATTCAGCTCGACGAAGGACCGTCGCTTTCTTTTTCTCGAAAAGCCCGCCATTTGCGGGATTTTCATTTGCATTTAACTCAATTATTGCAAACGTTCCTGACCCTCATCACCATTAGGGGAAAAAAATTCAACGTTGACATGTCAGGGGCGGAGGGTAGCAGGCACTGAGTAAAGGCATTCAATGAGTCTGAGAATATATAACACGAGACAGCAGTATGTGCAAGACAAGGGTAGTCTCGCTTCCGGCCCCAACCGGGTGCACGGATCGAGTTTCTGCCCTCCCTCATACTCACTCACCCTCCTTCTCCCTCTCTCTCTCTCTCTCTCTCTCTCTCACTGTGCCCGTTCCTCATTCCCGATTTCTCCTTCTTTCTCTCTGCGAAGCACACTAGCTGCTTGAACAAGATCGACAATAAAGGCAAATTGGAAGCTCCGGTGTAAGGTTGAATTAGTGCCGACCGAGGCGTGCCCACCCCGTTCGGCCACGATGTACTACCACCACTACCACCATCACCCGTCCATAGCTATATCGTTACCACCACTATTTCACTCTATTATTCCTACTTCTACTGTAGCAATCATACGTGCACCACGACTACTTCAACCGAGGGTGTAGATCGTGACGGTGGCACAGTTTACTGACAATGTTTAGTTGAATTTAACTACAATGATCGAGTAGAGACGTACCCTTGCCTCTATTACTTCATCTGCCATTGAATTTGACCCAGTATTCTCGCCAGTTTTTCTTGTGAACATTTTCTCGTTAACGTGTGCGAAAGGTCGTGGAAATCACTTTGATGTAATTCACGACTAGGCAGCATGGCGTATTACTGACAAAAAAAATGTAGCACTGAAAAATTTGGATCTGCAAAAGATTTGTCACGTTTTCTTGAGCTCATTTTAAAGGCGAGTGTGAGACTCGTTAGTAGAAAAATCAACAACCTTGGGAGTCTTATCCTTTGATTTACCTAGGTCCACGATTAATTTTTGTTCTTTTTTAAATTTCCTTTGAGCCTGGGTGTCGTAAATGAATATCGACAACGAATTTGGAATCCACTACGTTTTCAAAAGGATTTTTGTTTAATTTTTAAATTGGTCTCGTTTGATCGAATGAAATTCTTTTAAAAAAGAAAATAATTTTTTCCTTGGTGCAAACTGTTAAAAATATGCGATGCTCGGACATATGTGTGCTTTTATGTTGCGAATATATGAGCGTGTTATGTACAAAAAAAATTTGAAACTCAGTGGAACAGCAAGTACGCCTGACGCTGTATATTTTACTGGGAGAGAACGCTTTGATGAAAATTGATGAGACTTTTCTACTTGCGGATGTTTCAAAGGGTTCTGGTTTCCATTACCGGACGCCCTATATCAATTAGCATTTACACCCCTTCCCGAAACGTCGTCTTCACGGGTCTAGAACTCGGGAAAACTCTGCTTGAACTCTCGTGTATTAGGCCTGTGAGCTCTGTGTACCGAGACTTTAAGGGGGTGACTCGAAAGTTTAGTCTTTTCGGCAATTTGCTTTCATTTTTTTCGTTCTTCGTTATGTCAACGTTAGCTCTAAGGAAAATTTTGTCAGTCCGTCATTACCAAACTTGAATTTAGGTGAACAAATTTTAACTTGATCACATTTTTCTTCATATTTTTCAATAATTAACGTTGTAACGTTTGTGTTCTAAAATTGTCGTTTACATTTCATCTTGTAAACAATTTTTGAAATATTAGTACATAATTAATTTAACGTAATCAAATCAACAATTGATTTATTATTCGAAGGTGATTTGGCGTATTAAAATTATGTAACCAAATATTTATTAATCGGCGAATAATTAAACATATGTATTTTTTCTGCAAAATGAAAGAATAATCATTATTAAGAATAATAGTTATTGATTCTTAAACATATATTTTACGCCGAACGATCGATTGAAGCTGAATATTTGGAATTGTGACATTTTTGCGCATCCGACTTGTCTCAGCATTACATGAATTGTGCATTCACCACTTCTATAATTAACCGAGTGGATATCGTGCAGCAGTAGAAATAGACTTATGAATTAAATACTATTCTATAAAAGTTCGTATTCACCATTGGAGAATTTTCAGGCTAACCCGACTCACTCTTATCCTGTATAGAATTCTGGTCATTAAAATTATTTGCGTAGAGGATTCGTCTCGGGTGAATAATAGTAAACTTTTCAATACATCAAAAAAAAAAAAAAAAAAAAAAAAACACGTAACGAAGGAAAAAATGGTCGTACAATGAAAAATAACTGTATCGAGCGCTATCTTATTATCAACGAGATCCAATCATAAAAATTAGAATTTTTTCCTTCCTATTAATCGCAAACTCGCGAACCGAGCTTTTCTGATTATTATTTATTTTTATTGGCCGTAAAAATTTAATGAAAAAAATTATGGAAAAAAACGAAACTTTTATGAAAAAATTCAAACACTGATGGATGTTTATGGATAAACAGAATTGTACGAAAATAATCATCGGATATTTTCGAAAGGACTAGAACGTATTGTTTTTTTACAATAACATAATAATGTTCTTTCAAAAACGGACGGATGATATCCTTGACTAATTGACAGTGACTCGTTCTCTCTAACTCGATAAATATATAGATCGCATTACATCGAGCCCATTTTACAATTTATTTTTGGCAGTGTTGGTCCTATATATATTCAACACGCTGGGGCTTATTGATTTATCTCGGTGTCGACATAGTTTTCTAACGCACAGCAGCATCCACTTTTCAGCACTAGCTATTGCTAAAGAGCTTTGCATATACCGCATCCATACTTTTGTATAAAATACACCACAAGCCACCAAATAAACTGTGCTGTTCCGTTTCGTGTATAAATATATATCAACTATACGGTCCTATAGAAAGTCGTAAATTCATGTACGCCGGTTGTGAATAAATTCATGTTGTAGTGGGGGTACCATCGGTGCATACTCATTCGATTTTTTCGTTTTATTATTGTACATTCGCTTTCAGTGTAATGGCTGCTGGGTCACTATTGTGTATGGAACGCGTTTGGGAGACGTCGGGATTATTCAACGCAGGGTTAACTAGACGCTTTAGTGATTTTTTTGGTGTCATGGGAAACAAACTGATGTAATGAAAGATGCGTGACTGGCTTATTTTGACAAATGCTCGGTAGAAGTCAGTAGGTAATTGAAAAAAAGGATTTTTTCATCCTTATTCGTTCAATTTGGTTGTAAATAAAATTTTTCACTGTTACATTGTCATTAATATTCCGGTTAGATGACGATCATATGAGCTTGTTCAGCGGGAAGAGTGCAAGACGGGAGCTGATCCGCGCTTGACCAGGAACGGGTCGCCCTACCGCTGGATAATTCCGCGCAGGCGCACTGGCACTTCGGCGCTCCCCACTGCCAGCCAAGCGCATGCGCAGTCTGGATTTCGCTTACGGCAGCTATTTCGAAGGCTTCGTAAAGACTGACAACAATTCACAAAAGGCCAAAGAACCCTTAAGAATCTATAATAGCCCTAGGGATTTATAAAGATTCATACTTACCCTCGCATATTCCTAACAAAAATAGACAAAAGTCTGCCAATATTCGCACAAGTCGATATTGTTTTATCATATTGGCTTCTTTCATTCTGCCTTCTCGCGTTCACTTAATTTCTAATGCCGTACTACGTACGAGGAGACAGCCCGCACGTAACATGCAATATATCAGTGATTGGTCGCAATTCCTACTGCCACATGATTAAAGCAAATCACCTCAGTAAGAGAGCCTCTCTTCGACAGCTACGAATGCTCACATGCTCTGCCAATTTCACAGTACTCGAAGCAAGACTCGACTCACAGCTGTTCGAGTCCCACTCGAGTTACACTCGAAGCTATGCAGGCAGCCAAGTCAACCTGGAGTAATACACGGTACTCGAGTGCTACTCGAGCCATCCGACCTGTTTATCTCGTTCCTTCGCGGATTAAAGCATCGCCTATATACACGATTCGATGTTAAATTGAATTAATAATGAAAATATAAGTAATTAAGTGATCACATCCACGATTATACACATTAGAAATATTTCCTCACTACTGCCACTTCCCGCTGCGGCTTTAGTTGCAAGCTACTTTAAGAAAACCTCTTCACATCAAAACTTTTGTTCAATAAATTATCATTAATAAATATTATAACGAGTAATAATAGAGCGTTTATGATTAATTGTGGGTTCGATACACCACAAGCACTGCTCAGATCTGAACCTGGCCGGGTTCTGGTCAGGATCGGACTAGCGGATCATTCGAAGTGGGAATTGTGCTAACAACAACCTGGAATTTTTTTATTGATCCGCCCACTCTTATATGAAATAACCATAACGTATCCTGAGGATTATTACGGTTTTCGTAAAAATTGTAAAGGAAACAAACTATTTTTTCAGAGTTTATATTGAGTGGTATTGCTCGATCCTTAGTCCTCAGTTTCTCCCTGCTTGCTCTTCGTTACCCAGAGTCTCTCGTGAGTTAATGAGTGGGCACGAAGGGTCGGATGCGCGTGACCAACAGTGTTCCGGTTATCCCGAGTGACCCCGGTCGGATTCCCGATAGCAAAATTGACGGACGTGTTAGGGTAAAATTGTTGGATGAGAGGGCGCATGTCTTGTTCCGGTAAAGCATCAATCTACGTTTACGTTATTTTCCAGTCTCGCGTATCTGGAAATTTCGAGGAAAGTTGGACAGCTCGTGTGTTTGCACTTTTGAAACAATGGCGGGTCACGCGGGACGCTGTGCTCGTAAACAGAATCTTCAATTGCATTCTGTTCATTGATCAAAATACATAAGCTCGTGACTTTCTGTATGACGAATCGAACCTTTCTATTCATTTTGATAAGAACCATCATAAAATGGTGATTCTTGATTAACGCTTAATCAATGTTATCAATGTACCATTGCTGATCACAGAACTTTAGAGAAATCTCGATGGTACTATCGTGAAACTGTATCAATTGTGGATTCCTCAAGATGATTTTCAAAGTCGTTTATGAATAACAATAAAATATATTGTAAAATTGGATTTCGTATAATTTTTTTAATTATCAATGTTTTACTTTCATTGGCAATACACGTGTCCTCCCGATAAGAAATACGAAATGCATAAATGCATATTATGCAAACGTGAAAGATTTGTTTAATCAGATTTCGACGATGTACGATAAACAACGAGACTGTTTGTAATTGATTTTCCGTGCAGAATAAGAAAATGTACATCGATCGTGCCACTTGGATTTTTTTTGTTGCATTTGCACGTGCATAAATGTTCTTTCCTAAAGTTTAATCATCGATCTAACATTGCAGTACAAGTATATAGCAATAAGTTTCTAAACGAGTGTAATTAAATTATAAGATGAATTCCGCCGGGACATTAGCTAAAGTAAATCTATGATAATGAGCGAAGCGAGGAAGTTGACAAGTTAGGTGGAGAGTCGTCGAGCTCCTCGAGCAAGACGGTTAAGTTCTCGGAAAATAGAGGTAATTGAGCGATCGAGCGGTACGGTCCACGTTTTTTTTTAATCAATAATTACACTTCGTTTCATCGAATGTTTCACCGACTACGCATGAAAATCTTAATGTTATTAATAATAAATGTCACGAAAAAGAAAATATATATAAAGGCTTAATACGAGACAAGCCAATGATCCGTTAAACGATTATCTGCGTAAGGTAGTCGTATCGTTGGGTGGGGGATTAAAATTTTGTTCCCATTTTTTCTCACATTCCAAGTCGACTGAGCATTTAAGTTCATTAAGAAAAGTTGTTGCACATCGACTAAACAACAACATTCTCAAAATTCAAATTGATCCTACGTACATTTTATTTGTTATATAATAAACAAAATCATGAATTTTGTTTCCATAAGATTTGTTATAAAAATTAATTGAAGCTTCTTTGATGTCGTATAAAAATGTGTGCAAAATTTCAGCAGATTTCATCGATCAAATGATCGAGATACGAATTGTATAATGTTGCGATATTTAACACGGGCTCTTATGGAAGATTGCGAAAAATGACGATTTTCAAGAATAAATATCGTGAGTTTTGAGTCGATAAAGGCCCCTGAAATTTTACACACATATACGTATGATATCAAAGAACGTTTCTGCAAATTTTCAGTGAAATCTAACGGAAACGCTGTAATGATAGAACTACCTCAAATAAACTTTGTAGATTATCTTGTTACTTACATTCTCTGATACCAAAAGATTCAAAATTATACAGATATTACATATCCTCCGAAAATATTTCCAAAGAATTAACATTATCCAATCGTATTATTTCAGTTAGAATTAATTTACTGACTATTAGGCGTAAGATAATACAACTATTTTCTCTAACTGTCAAGGTAATTATCTAAATATCTCCGGGTTGAAGATTCGAGTCGATGAGGTTTCGAGAAATAGAGAGAGAGAGATGCCAATAGTTTGAGGTTCACATGCATGCCGACCTCTTTCGGGCTTTTACCCTGGATCAGAGGAAACGAGCTAAGCGATATCAGTACTCTGATTTGGTTACGTAAACGTGGCAAGTCAAACATCCAGGATAGATGGATACCTCGTCTATAGAAGCTCCCTCGCTCTCCCTCTCTCTCTCTTTCTCAAACATATAGACATACACTAATACACACATACACACACATCCTCAATCTCTCGTTCTTGTATCTTTGCATCTCTCGTTCGGTCTCCTGTACCTTGCAGGTTCATTGGGGCCTTAGTAATCAGTGAGAGGTAACTGGGCCGAATTTCCTCTACGTTTAACGTCGATGTTTGCCTACCTTGGATCAAATTCCAACGGGCAGTATAACACGAGAGAAAGAGAGAGAGAGAGAGAGAGAGAGAGAGAGAGAGAGAGAGAGAGAGAGAGAGAGAGAGAGAGAGAGAGCGAGAGAAAGAAAGAGGGACAGAGGGAAGGAGGGCAAGAGCTAGCAGAATCAGGAGCATCGTAGAGTTTACACGCTGGGGCTTCTCAGAGAACCTCTTCGTACCTCTTCGTTGCTCTAAGCGTCCCGGTTCAAGCTCTAATTGGCCAAGCTGGATTTTCGAGGCTTCCAACAAGCGTAGGGCAAAAACTGTTTCTTTCAGAATTGCGATACACTGAAAGGGTGAACAAAAATAGCTGAAATCTTGCTGGAACGTGAAATTTCGTCCGTTACTAATTTCATCGTGACGTTTAATCTGCGTCGAGGAGAACTCTTAACTCAAACTTGGCCAATTTCGTGAATTATGCAATAACACGGGTTGTCCGTTTTAAACTCGTGATCCGGTTTTATATCAAGAACGTTTATCCTTATAACATGCCAGGTGTGCGATGATAGGTGATGAAATGTATTAGGTACATGAAGAGAGAAATAAGGGAAATTATATTAATTCGCTTGGTTTATTGGAGATGTGTCGAGAAGTCTCGTCCTGCAATGGTAAATCAAAATTTTTACTGAGGCAACTTGTCCAACGGAAAGATGGACGAAGATGGAATTAAATATTTCAAAAAAAATCTGTCACGTTTTGTTACATAATTTTTTTTTCTCATTTACAGTTCCCAGCTTAATCAGGTCACGTGTTATTTAGTGAGCTTTATTTCTTTATAGGTACTTATATCGTTCGAACGTCGTAGGTATTTACGAAGCAATTTTATTTCACGAGCGTTTATATTTTAGTAACGATCGTTATCCAAAGATATTAATGGAAAACGACGTCGTTACATTTATCGTAGTTAATCACAGTTCTCTGTAGGATGCATTGAGGTCACAAAACCACTCTGGATTAGTAAGCAAGCCACTTTATCCAATGGATTTCAAAGACCACGCGGTATTGTGCGACAACTACATGAAACCCTCAAACTCGCTCGAGGAGACATCAAGGTTTACAGAAAATGAGCGCGGTGGAACTGCAAGAAGAGTGAGAGGAAGGGGGCAGAGAGAGAGAGAGAGAGAGAGAGAGAGAGAGACAGACAGAGGGATCAAGAGGGAAAACCGAGCAGAAGTGCCGTTGTGTGTCACCAACGACGACGATGTGCAACAAGTTGCCTGCTCTGGTCGCTATAACCCACTTCTCTCTATTTCCGTCTCTCTTACCCGTAGAACAGCGCTAACACCAGTGGCCCTCTCTTCCCCGATTCCGACGAGAACGGCGATCTATAGCTCAACCGTTTGGCATTAAATCATTTTTAAACGTCCTACTCCGAACTCTCGCGGCAAATACGATTTCCACTTTTATTCAAACAAAACTTTGCTGCGTGCCAGACCATGCCACCGAGATATTTTGCTTTGATAGATCTTTACTTTGATATTTGACCAGCTAGTTTTTTTTAATAACTCTCATAGTCGACGATTTTAAACGGATTGAATTGAGAGCTTCCAGTTCGATTCTGCTGATTATTTATTATACCCCTATTCGTTTGTGAGCTGAACTTACACTGTGTTCACGAAGTCACGTGATTTCTAAGATTTGCGGCATGATTATAAGTGATACAGCAGCAACGATTTACAACGACTATAGAAGGAATATGCGTATGCTCCGTGCGAACCTCAGAATTTAGGAACCCTCATTGATTTGGCACCGGAGTCAGTAGTGTCGCTACTCAAAAGCCCTTACTCAAATTGATACCCAAGATTCATTACTAGCGCTGCTCGTAAATGTAACTTGACCCAATAGCATGGTAGTGGTAAATGACATATTATTACTTAGTGGTAGATACAATAAGCATGCTTGGACAAAAGGTGCATTCAGACCTGTAGTATCTTCCGTCAATTGAGTTACGACCATTATCGTTTCGATAATGACTCCTCCACGCACAACGTTGATTCAAACCATTCTAAAACAATGAAACCAACGTTCCTTGTCCCACGGAAGCACTCTTCGATTACATTATGAACTATCAACCGGAGATAACTAAGGTTCTTGCTACAATAATCTGCTGTAGTCTGTATTATTACAGTACACCTATAATCATTTCTTTGTTATTTATTGAGAAAACTTATACAGTGCCGAAATAATTGAAATCTCGATGAACCGCGATCAAATTTTCATTAACACTTTCATTAAATATCTTTCAAGCTCATGTATAACAACGGCACTGAGATTAGTTGAGTACAATCTCCTTTGTCTGACGCGGGACGTACTAAACCTTGTACAATGGAAGCAAACCGAATCTTCAGCTTTATGGGAATTAGGTTCGCAACATGCACAAATCTAGCAATCACGACAAATATCTCTATGTTTTTTTTAAAGATTTCTGCAATAATTTTTATCAAACACAAAGGGCTGTACTTCTCACAAGTACTACAATCCTTGAAAATAAAATCAAGTCTTTTGCCTGATAATAGCTTAATTTGGAAACGCACCATTTTTCCTTCCATCGATAAAAAGGCGACTCGCGCTTCGGATTATATAAAAAAATATAGCTAAATATAAAAAATATAGCTCCCATAAAGAACTCGTAACATCAAGATTGAATGCTCAGAACTAAAAAAATGGCATAAATGCTGATACTGTGATGTGAGCATCTGCGCTATTTCAAATAATAAGGCTTGAAAATGGAAGCCAATATGTTTTCCAGTGAAAAATATACAGTTTTTATTTATTATCAATGTTTTGCCATTGCAGTGGTATTAGGAGAACGTCATTTAGGCACTTCGTGTACGCCGGTGGTGCGTTCCAGGTATTTAAGATAATATGAAAAGGAGGATCATATCAAATTAGACACATTTAAAAAGTACGGAATACGGATTTTGATAATCGTGCGATATTAAAGACGAAGCCTTTGTATTCGCATACAAAAATATCGTAACAATGCCACATCGCTCTATCTACCTTAATATTTTACCCTGGACATAACAGGTGTTTAAGAATGCTTCGTTAACGCACTAGTGCACACACGGGGTAAAAACGACCCCACGTCCTTTTTCTCCCGCTATTCTCACCAAATTGACAGGGCCGGAGAAGGATCTCAAAGCGTCTACCTATAAAGAGGAAATGAAAGAAAATTATGACCTCAAAATTCGAGGGAGTGGATTCCCATGATTTGCGGTACAATCGTTTACAAAAAACTTTTGGAGTTAAATTGACCCCGCACGCAATCGAAGGGTTACACCTGTATTCATAGTTGTTCCTTGAGGAACAAGGATTCCTTATTCTTCATTTCGCGTTTCATAGACCTTCCTCGACAGAATAAGGAGCCTTATTGGTCTCCTTATTTCAAGGTAGGTCTCGAGCTCCCTTGAGGAAACCTTCGGCACTGTGATTGGCTGTTTCGTTTCATATAGCCAACGCTTGCCCTTGCGCTTGACGTCGATGCAGTTATGACCTATATGGCGCAGAGATGACAGCCAGTCTACAAGTTAACCTTAAAAATAATTAAAAATGGAGCACGGAAACAGTTTCGAAACATATCCTTTTCGGAAAAATGTGTAGTGTTTTCGCGATTCATTTTTTTTATTTGACCCCAATCCCACTCCAAACATAAAATATAACTTCTGAAGCGCCATGCGAAGTGAGTAGCAAACATCATAAAATGGTTTTGCCACCAAGAGATCACTAATATCACTATGAAACCGTTTCCTTCTCGGAGGAACGTTGGAGGCTTCTCTATGAAACAAGGGGGCCTCGAAGATTTAAGGCATCCTCGACAGAGGCGTCCTTAATTCTCAAGGTAAGGAACAACTATGAATACGGGTGTTAATCTCCAATGAAACCGTTCTTCTTCTTGTTCTTCTTCTATCTTGCGGCCATGATGCGAAATCGGTCTTAAGCCATAACCAGGTAGATAAGGAAACCGTTCAACTATCGGCCGTGAGAAAAATGTAAGCAGTGAAGTGCGCCGCGCAGCAGGAGCCACGTGAAGTGAGCTCGTACCGGACGGCTCGAGTCGTAAGTCTGAAGTTAGCCGCGATACGCAAATTATGATGACCAGGCTGTTCGAGATTAACTAAGTTTTCTTATTCGACGGTGCTTATCGCAAAATCGTTTTATAATTGCGAGCTTAAAAGCGAACCAAGAAATTAATATTTCATAGCAATTATCGTTACTTACGAACTCGCTTTACAAAGTTTCGTTAAGTGATTTACAGTCGTTTAAGAGAAAACTTTGCAAACGTACGAATACTTTTCCACCAGCTGATCGGAATGACACGCACATCTCCGATCTTTCATCGTGCAGGCAGTCGAGCGGTGAATAAAGTAAGCCACAAACAATCAAATATCAACTGACACTTTAATATCGTTTGGTAACATACATTTTAAGAGGATCGATTAACAAAGGCCCTTTTGGTATGTTTTAATCCTCGCAAATTCCCTTGGACTTGGGCGCAAGCTACAATCCCTGATTCTGTCGATATAGAGAAAATATTGACAAAATCGGGGCTTTTGATCGGTTCTAAGCTGCAGCGACCTCTATGTTGGTAAATGATCCTCGTGATGTTTCGGTAGTGTCGCTATGGCGAATTGGATAGATCGAGCCGCGTTACTCTCGCTGCCGCCTCCTATTTGCGTTGAAAGTAAATCTCGGGATTTGCGGTCACGACACACCAATGCGGCGAGTCTGCTCGAGCTATTCCGGCTAGGTCCGAGGCGCGAGCGGAATAGGGCTGCATGGGCGCGGGTTAAGAGCAAGAGATGAAGGGGGTTATTCCTCTGTGGTACAGAGCATACTCTTTGTGTATATATACTGCATGAATATACGCGCTGTACGTATAAAGCAGGTATAATATCTTTGTGGACTAGTTATATACGTCTATTCCCGGTAGTTGCCCCATATATATATATACCCTCTATATACATATATATATAATTGTACATGTGTATGTATATATATATATTAACCTGACGGCATTGGGTGGCTGGTTTGTTGCTCGCTACATAGTAGACTCTGCGCATAGAGGGCTAATACATCACATGCAAGTGGTTCAGCCGGATCCCTAGCCTTCCTACATATAAACGCAGTTATTGCACTCAAAGGGTCCAGCTTTCGATCTCGATTTGGCGTTATGCACATACGCACACACATACGAAGCTTCGCAACATGCTGGTTATCCACCTGCCAGCATCTCCATTGGCATGGATATTCCGCAAGCTCGCATGACTCGAGCTCGCATGATATAGGCCATGAGGTAGGTTTTACTGTCGAAGTAGTTTTTAATGGATGTATTCAACACAGTGAAGGTTTAACGTGTTTCATCAAGTGACCCAACGGATTATGGTAAGAACATTTTCCAAGGAAATTCACTATTTTGGGGGACATGGGTGTCCTGCAAAACAGTAAAACATCGGGTATGGGTGTGATGTTGTACAGTCTATTATATCAATCATGATATATCATGTTTAAGAATTATATACACGAAGTGGGCTGAATAAATGTGAGTTGAAAGAACACAAGGAAGGCACGAGCACCTAGGTGTCCTGACCTCAAGGAAAGGTTTCCTGTGAAAAGGTTATTTCGAATTTTTCCCCGTATTTATGATATAATTCATATAACTGAAAAATAAGTGTCTAGATAGACGTGTCCAAAAAACACGTTTTGTAACGATCACGGATTTGTGGATTGGGTTCATGGGAATAACAAAAATCGAGAAGGTCCCATTAATGCATTAAATTATTCAGTAATGGACAGTACGGGCTTCCGAAATTGCGAAGTGAGAATCTCAATTTGAATTATTATGGAACATTGTCAGAACTACATATTTATATAACATACAAGAAAGAACGTTAATTTGTAAATCATCGTTGTGCATGACCATTTGACCGATTGTCGGAAGGACTAAACCTGCGAATTGAGATTTTTCCAAATCTACAACTTTCAAAGTTTACATTCTATAATGTAAACCATTGTAACCCAAAGTACCTACACATTTTCCAAGACGACAAAACTTGTTTCATTACTCACGATCATCATCTCCAATCCTCATTGTTTTATCCTTTAATTCTGATGACCTACATGACTACAATTTTTCATCAGTTATATATTTGTGTATTCCTCAAGCCCTTCGACTTCTCGAAGCTTTCACTTTCTTCTTCGCTTCTGTTCCTGAGGCTTTTTATTATCTGTTGGTGATACATCAGCAAGCCTCCTTGGCAGTCTTGAATTTTCTCAATGTCGACCCTTTATTGGATAATGTGTTTAACTCAGAGCTTTTGGCACGAGCCAAGAGGTTTATACCCTTTGAGGCGAATATCGACTGCTATTGGTACGATAACGGAAGAATGCTCAGAAACAATGCACACGTAAATATATGTAAAGTACTATAAGTACATAGTCGAGAAGTATGTGTGTGTATATGTATATATATATATATATATCTACATCCGAATATATGGGGTATTGGACAAGAAACAGCGATAACTCGCTGCCAACGAAATCCAGCTTGGGTGTTGCATCTCGTACAGCATTCCACTTGCTGCTGATATGTCGCCAAATGTCTGCTGGGTTCTGTTGAACGTGGAAACTTGCTCGTAAGCACGGAACAGTACCATTTGCTCGATGCTTGCTCCTGCCCTTGCTTTATTGCTACTTTCCTGCCTTTCCGCTCAACCTGCCATGCTACTCTCGCATGAGGGAATATTGTGAAACTTCGCATATATACACCAAAAGATAGACAGCCTGGCAGCATTTGTCATACCACCGGCTTCGTCAAATATGCGGCAGGAATCTTGGGTAACTGATATGACGTAACTCCATCCAGTGTTTTTACACCGACCCGCGTAGTACGAAACTTGGCTCTCCATGTTTTTATGAATGTGGGTTTCTTTGTTTGTATCAATATTTCGGTATGAAGAAAGATACATCGAGAAACTGTTGCTGTTTGAGATTTATCTACAGTCGGTAATTTCAAGTTTTTAATTTCCATGGTATTTTTGTCATAACGTATCGCAACTAGTTATAAGCTTGGGAAGATATCACAAAAAATATCACAATTAATGTTTAGGTATGAGAAAATAAAATAATTAAACTGTTTTTCTAATTTCCGGCTGTTTGTAAACAAAAATAATTTGCATCGTGTTCTATAACGGCTGCGATAACTTTCTTCTTCCAATGTTTTTACAGTTTTTAAAATAAATTTGTAACATACCGAATATACACACAAATTGCAACAAAATCGAATATTTAATGCTTTTTTTCCTTCGCATTGAATCAATTCTACATTTTTATCTCAATAATTTATCCATGTTATCGTTCCAAACAAAAGAAAATACGGATAAAAAAGTAAGGGCGTAAAATGCAATTTCAACAAAATGTTTTATTTAGCTGGATGCAGAGACGACACAAAAGTTAGTGCAAGTGAAGAATAGGCAAACCGCGTGATACATGAAATGCCTCATGTGCAAAATATGGCTAGTATATGTATGAGTATGGAATCAACGTTTCTAATTAAACTGAGTGTGCTCGTTGGTCGTCGAGAGTGAGCATCTTCCCAAGCGTTTCTCCCTTACTCATATAGCTCCCCAAGCACGAACTCCCTCGTTCTCTCGCGCCTCGTGCTACTGAACCAACTTTATATACCGGTGCCCATTTACCTCTCTATGTCCTCGTTTTCATATTAACTTATTTAAATTCCACGCATTCGGAGATTATTATATTTGCCGGTGAGAGAAACCGATAATACCTTACATACGGGTTAATCACCAAGATTATCACGGATCTCTGATACACCGGATACAGCCAAACTGCATTTTGCATTCATATAAAAATAAATGGAGTTGATTTACGAGGCGAGGTAGAGAAGCTCGTATCTCGTTCCTATTTCGGTCTTCGAGACACGTAGGAATTCATAAGATCGTGCTATTGCCCCGTTTCATCTTCACTTCGTGACAAATACGAGCTAGTATCGGTAATGCCACTGTTTGTGTCATTCGTATGTGGCACTGAGCCACTGCGAAATGTTAAATATCGAAAATATAGAACGACGATAGAGACGTGTTTATAAAATATTAAAATAATTTTCGGGTAGAACTGAGAAATATTATATTATTATTTATAGTATATTTCTCGAGTGATATGATTTTTAATTTACTAAAATTGAAAATTTGTCGATACTAAGGAAAAATTTACTTCGCCATATCTAACTGCAGTTTTATTAACGATTCATTGACCCTTTTCGCGTTGTTCGTACAACGAAGTAACTAGTATAATATTGATGTATTCATTTAATAGTTAATGAACCATACGATATATAATTAGTTTAATCATTAATAATCGATTTAGCTTCACTTTTGGTAGGCATTGTTTATACATACATACATAATTACATTAATTTTCATTTATCAACGAATAATCTTATAACGGAAATATTTTATTCACACTGTATAAAAGTCGTTAAAAATATATCATTTCATCATAATTCTTGTTACCCCAGTATTGATCTCCAAAATCTTGACTGGAGGTTCTTAACAAAAATACATCCTCTTTTCCAATGTTTTTCAACACTATAGAAAAAAAGCCAGGAGAATTAATTCCGAAACTGGCTAAACTGTTAAACACATTCTTCAACGTCTTGGAAAAAACTCCTCGAGTCGAGAGTAACGCCAAAAACGTTATGAAAAAAAGCTCCTACGATAATGACAAATCGTACTTTACAAGAAAAAAATTCATAACACTTCCTTCAATTATCCCGACCTCTGTAATAAAAACTGTAACAAGTTATTATCAGTGAAATATGAGTTGCGAATTAGACCAAATAAGCCAGTGAAATCTAATTAGAAACAGATTAAAACGAGGAATACTCTCTTGCGTGTCCTTGAACATAGTCTACTGGTCAATGATAACGTAGGAAATCAAGTGGAGGCAACTTTCAGAAAAGTAGCATTTATTTTACAGTAATACACGTCCCGAACAAAGTTGTACGAAACTCAAACCGGTTCCGTTCCATCGAACATTTCGACTACGCCCAATTTTGCCATGGTCGCACTATAGCCGTCTTTCTGGGCTCGTTCGTTTCATCCTTCTATTTTATCCCTTTCTCCTTCTCTCTCTCTCTCTCTCTCTCTCTCTCTTTCCGTCGCTCTGGTCAAGTGCAATGAGGGATAGTCCCAACTTGGTTGAGTGGCCGTTATATGGGGTTCTGAGCATTCTGATTCTGCTGACCGCTGCGATGCTTGGGATTTCCTCTTGCCTCTATGTTCCCTCTTTCATCGCTATACCCCATTCCCGAAGGAATACGTGGCCCGCCTGCAAACTACCCCTCTTACACCCAACGGGCAAGCAAAAGCGTGTTTGGCTATGTCTCTCGTTCCATACTACCGCCAGCCGGTATTGGTACATCCTTGCTTGTGCCGCTAGGACTGTACTAACCGTTCCGGTAGCACCGCTACTTCCGCCGTTTCGACGCTGTTGCCCTCCCTTCTCCCTTTATACCTATCTACCCCCGCACGGTTCTTCGATCCTCGAACACATACATGCTCTTCTATCGGATAAAAGACCAACGGGAAGTCTCGTAGCCCGAAGCCGAACACCACCGGCACCTACGCTTTCGACCTGACCAATCCTTGTAACACGATCCCGATTTTTCTACGTTTTTTCCTTTTCTCCAGTATTTTTATGTCCAGTCGATATATACACATATATGTGCCATATCGTTATTATATATATGTAATATTATTTATATCATACGGTGCTTTATACATGGAGAATGTCCCAATTTAATTTATCGATGGAAATAAGTCCAGATAATGATGCTGCGCAAAAGAAAGTTTCGCAATAAAGTTTTATGATTTCGAGAGAAGCACACGATGGTAATATTCAAATTGTTGTTTGGTTAAAATGGCGAGATCATTTGAAGATTATCGTCAATTTTTTAAATCAAAGGACAAAAGAAAATGGCTATTGTTTTAGAAACAACAGAACTATGGCATTTTCAATTTTTCAACATAGCCCACGTTTTTTGACGTGCTTTGATTTGAAATCAAACATAAGTCCATACTCGGATCCAAAATGTGCGATTGAAATCATAGCGACTGCATTAGCGTTACCCAATTAGCAATGGCTAATCAACCATTGAATTACGTTTGGAGTCGTTAATTAAATACTGCGACAGGGACAAAATGCATCCGGATGACTACCTCATGGTACACCTTTACTCTGCCCTCTTCGAAATCATAAAACTGTCGTGAAAAATAGGTTTTTCTTACTGACTTATTTTTTCATCAATAAATGAAAATGCATTATTTTGTATAAGAAATGGTGCTTAGAGGAGATTATGCACGACTGGAGGTAAAGCAACAATGAAGGACATTTATCGAAACCAATATAGAACAAAGAAAACGTATCTTTTCTTCTTTTAAAAAATTTCGATATAAGCGAAAGCAATATACAGGTTGAGCCGATTCTTTATTTCTATGTTTTTGTTTTCGTTTCAACTGGCGAAGTTCGATGTGTAATAGTGTGCGTCTATATCCTTCAAATGTAATCAATGGCGACTCGTATTTTCGTAACTTCGAATGAAAATTAATACATGGTTCGCTAGGCATGCCGTAATAATAATCACTCCATAAGTATATAGGGACTTGCATCATTAATTACTATACTCGAACGATATGGACCGCCTATTTTATACATGATTATAATCAAAAGATCGATAATTATATGATTAATAATACTAATTCAAATTCAGTCAATCATATTGAAATTAATTTCCAGCCTTCAGTTAATTATTTCTGGAAATTCTATTATTTCCAATATTTTTGAAAATATTCATATTCATGTATATTTAAAGATTACTATTCGTGGATAAAAACAATTAAATTCTTTTTTGCAAGTAACCGTCGTTGGTTCGTTTTTAACATGCGGCAGTGCTGTTTCGCTGTACGAACAGATGTGTTCTTGCTGTTTTCTTTTTCTGTATGGCAATTCTATCGGTCAAAACGAAAAGTGCAGGACGCAAGGTCATACCAGTTGTCTCGACACTTCACCGAAACTAGAATTTGTTTAAAAAATAAAGGAAAGGAAACAAGAGGTGAGAATGAAGAATGAGAACGAAAGGGGATGAGCGACCAAGAAGGCCAACAAAAGGTTTTGGGAGCGTCTGCTCTAAAGGTGTACCGTAGCACAGGGTGGAACGAGAGAATGACGGTCAATGACCATTGATGGCCATACTTGTTTACTCAATAATTAAACAAATTCTGTTTTTTAAAATCCACTCGCAATGATTCCATTCTCCATTATTGCTTTTTATTTACAAACACTTTACAAATCATTAAATCACTTTCTCACTGGAATTCCTCAACCCTTTCCATAAGGGCTTATACAAACTTGAATAACAATGAAATTAATAATTCATATTATCTTCTTTGTCAAAAAATGTTTAGTTGCCGAATTTAAGTTGCCAAATCTTCCACAATTCATATTAAAAATAAAGTTTATGATCAAAAGTGATCACGATCCTTGTAAGTCACCGCAAAAAAGTAGAAGCAATATTATTTTCCAGTCAGCCATCATTGTGTTTTCTCTGTGTATAATTTTAATAGTATCGTATCTAACACCGCGATAGACGTTTTCAGGTATTTCCAATATCAGGCCACTATACAGTTATGACCAGTGCCGCAACCCTTTCCACCGACGTTCCAACTGGAATTCACTTTGGTCCATGCTTTGAAGTGTTGGTATCTGGAAATGCCACTTGTTTTCTCGGTCGCGTCCACGACTCACGGTTCGAGGAGTGGCGCGACCGTGAATGGAAAACAAAATGAATTCTTATGTGCAATGTTCCCGTGCAATGCCATTTCAACCCTCTCTCCCGGCGTTTCAGTGTATCTTTGGGTTTCTAGCTTTACTCTTCGTTTCCCGTCAATCCCCTTGTCCCCGGCCAACTTTGCACAACTCCCTCGTGCCCGCCCTCTGCTAGTCTCTCACAGTCTTCCGCGTCTTTCTACACTCCCCCTCTACCTCCTCCCTCCCCCCAAGGCTCCCAGCCAACCCTTCCGCTTTGCCACTGTCTTGCGAGCTTTCCACCCTTCCCTTCTTCCTCAATCACTTTTCTACCGTGTCCCTCCTGGTCTGCTTACAATCTATCTTTCGTTTCTTACCCACACCGGGGAAGAATTGTATAGAGAGAACCGGAAAAGCACCCAAGGAAAACCTTGGCCCACCCCTTCTCTCGCATCCAACATGTTCCGACGACTCGGCGCGAGTCGTGTACTTACCAGCCTCTTTGAAATGCCGCACGCTCGATGGCTCTCGCGCTGTGGGGCTATTGATTTAAAGCACCGGTCGTATCATATACATATATAGACATACATACTGTTACTTCTCCTCCTACTCTCTCGATCAATTTCCACGACTCTGCAGGAGACCGAGAACTACGCGGGTTATGCAGGCGGAAGATGCGTTTATCAATTTTCAACCGAAACTTTTTTCTCTCTCTTTTTCTCTAGTTGTACTAAAACTTTTTAACCACGTACCTCGGTTTTATCGATGTAAGAATTATGGCTTTTTCGAGCCCGGAATAACATTTCCAAGCTCGCTCGTTATATCGTCGCTTGTGAGCAAAAGATTACGATATTTTGCATTCGAGAAACCGAGGGACTTGTGGAGATCTGCGAAGGAAAAAGTTATTTCATATTGCTCCGATTTTCCGGAATCAAGGTTACCACAGTCAACATTTTAGGAGGGTCTGACTCACTTTCAGAGTAAATCGAAATTGATGGAGAAAGGAAAGGTGAAGGGAGGTTCCGATGTATCAGATATACACTAGGCTCTTCGATGATCTTTCGAATTGGTAGAACATTATATAAACAGGACGCAAGTGATGTCTCATAATGTGGACAACCTGCGGATGAAGCTAATCCACTAATCCATCCTACTCCGAATCCCCCAGAACCGATGTAGCTCGAACGCTACAAAGACAATCGGTTCTGGGGGATTCGGAGTAGGATAGATATTTCGATTCACATTTTCGTGGCTATCCCGTGCACATACTTATATGTCCATATTTATATTACGAATAATATATATGGAGTCCATCTGTCGATTAGACCAACGGATAAACAAAAGGCTCAACCTCTTGCCAATATTCGATGATAAGTGTGATCGACCCAACGATCGGTTGAACAATCATTTGCTGACGCTTAATGAAGAATATTCTACTATAATCCTTGTAAGCGAACAAGAAGTAAGGCGTGGAAAGGGGTGGTGAAGTTGAGCCCAATCTCCCTCGGAGTTTTCTGTAGCTTACACCTCTGTGACAACTTTGCGGGAAGCTTGCCGAGAGCGAAGAGACATAGAGAACCGAATGATTAGATACACACGGGTGGAAGAGGCTTCATGGCGTTGGCTGAATGTATGAAACTTTCGACGCCACTGGGGGAGTCAATTATATCATTGACAGACGGAGACAGTGACACACCGCGAGAGAACCGAGTTTCCACGAACTTTCGCTGGCTAAATGCAGGGAGAGAAATATCGTGTTTCGGCTAACTATATCTGGATGGAAGTCGTTGAAGGTGAGGATAAGGATGAGGGAGAGAAAGACGAGGGGAGAATCCGATGCGAGGGTACAAGTACTGGGGGTAACGGAACGAGAAGTTGTGTGTGGCTATGTGTGTGTGTGTGTGTGTGTGTATGAGAGAGAGAGAGAGAGAGAGAGAGAGAGAGGCTCGATAGAGGAGAGAGGTTTTGGTTGATAAGGTGAAGTGGGGGTGCAGTGTATACGCAAGGGTTGGTTACCCTCTCGTCACGTTCTATAGGCGTGCGGGGCGTACATACCACCAACGGCTATGTACTCCTCTCGCCATGTACCACCGTATAACCGGTACGCTGGAACTGTGGGAGATGCCGTTCCCGTGGGGTTCTGTCTCCCATGTCTCGGCTCCAAACCCCTTCCCACTTTCCCTCTCCTTTCCCGTTGCTCAGGTGCTTCTCCCGTAGCCTGAGCACGCTACACTCCATTATGCAGTGTACGCACGTAACGCGTTTCGCGCATCTCTATGTACCGACCAACGTACCGAAGGCTACCCAACCTCTATATATGCCACTACCACACCTGACACTTATACTATAAGTGTCAGGTATTATAATATACCGGGTTCACAACGGAGAAAGCCGACCGACTTACTACAGTCTGCCGCGTTGGATCTTCACCGTCTCGCAAACTCTCCGGGCCGTCAGGCTGCTAGGAAGGTTCGAGTTCCCTGCGTGGACACTGAATTCCCTGTGATACAATCCATTACCACGGAACTTGGTTCAGCTATTTCGAACCCAGAACGACCGATCGCTGGGATTGCCATGGGGTTTAAACGTCTTTAGGACTGATATTTTCCGGAATTTTGGCTGGAAATTGAGAAGCTACTTTTCAAATTTTCCATTGGGTCTCGTTGATAACCGAGTGCGGTTACGGTAACGTTGAATCTTTTAGTACTACCTCAATGGAACAAGGAGTGCAATTTGCCGTTCGACTTTATCGAGATGGGAAAACTTCGTGAGGTTCGTATCGAAAGTTGTTGGCAAGTTCACACCTTGAATTCGATCGTTGAGTTTCAACTTAATTTCTTTCTAGAATCTTAACTTCAGACTTAAGTTCGAATTCATTTTAGGCTGAGGTTTACAACTAAGGTCGAATTGATAATGTCCGGATTCAAGTCGATTTTGTTTGTTCACTGGAAGCTCACGTAGGTAATATGAATGTTGTTTGGAAACTTTGAATATTTATCTTCGGTGATAAGCCTCGTTGGCTCCTTTCGCTTCGAGCACATAGTTATGAAATAGAATAGGAATAAAAAAAAGAAAGTTTCGAACTTAACTTCAAATTGGCTAACTTCCCTGCCTCAGTAAAACTCGAAAAGGAAATATTGATTCTTCTTGGTAAGAAAATATCTACATTCCTACCACGCAACAAATTATGTGCCAGTAACGTGGAAATCAAGATTCGAATCGTCGCGTGGTAAAAATATTACGTCGCACCCAGGATATCTTTCGATGCGGAACGAGTATTTAAACAATTTTTTGGAATGTTTTGAATAATATTTCTTGGGTAAATTTGCCTTGTTTCTGGAACAGCGAGTGAACATAAAAGCGGAAAATGAGATTTAATTACGACGAATCGAATCGTATGGACAACCGGTAAAATCCGTGTATAAACGAATAAATTTATATTTGGATACGTATATAAGTGAAGCAGACTCAAAGAAACTCGGGTATAGTCGTGCAAATCCCTGTGCAATACGATACGTCCGAATATATCTGAAAGCGCCTGGCGGAACGGTCGAGTAGCTTGCTAAAAGAAAAAGCAAATAAGAGAGGCAGGCAAGCGGCGACTAAAGGCCAGAAGGTCTCAGAAAGAAAAGTAGCCGAGTGACGAAGGCGAAAGCGTGGCCACAAACGTGTTCAGCCACGTGATGACGTTGAGAAAGAGCCGAGGCAGTCTCGAGGACAGGTAGAAAAGAAGGAAGATGCGTCTATCGCCCAGAAAATATGTCAATTTTACCCGTCTGACACTTTTTCGATTACCAGTCGAGGCTGGTGGTAGTGATGGTGGTGGTGATGGTGGTGCAGGTGGTGGTGAAGAGGCTGAACAGAAAAAAAAGTGAATCGTCTCGTGAACACGAGGACAGGCTGGGTATACATAGACCCTGCTGTCTATGTCAGGAATTTCCGTCGTTGCGGAAATCATCGAGACGCGAGGAAAGCGACTGTGCTTTATAGACGATACCGCTTCGACCATGCGAACATAGCACGATGTGCTATTGCGGTTGCACTGAAAGTGACTTTCTTCTTTCCGTCTCTTATCATCTATCATTACCAATAGCTACCCTCAACATCGATCGCAGAACGTCTCTCTACGCTCGAAGGGATGTATTGAATAAATGAACTTTAGAGACTTCGGGTGAAAGCATTTTCCTTTAAACTTAAAGTTGATAAGAGTGGTATCTACCTTACCGACGAGAACGAGGAGGCTAAACGTTCGGTCTTCACGAAGTTGCGGGAAAGCCTGAATGTACGCGCGCGCCCTCTGGCGCCGATGTTTTGTACGATTTTCATAGTTTCGATGAAATTTTGATAAAGGGTAATAAACACATTATTACTGGGGGTGTGAAGTTAGAAGCATTAAAGTGCCATATTATTCATCGTTAATAAATATGTTCTTTAGAACTCTAATGAAAAACGACCGAGGTTAGTACGATGGAACAAAATTTGGGTTGATTCAGCGAGGTGAACAGGGACACTCAATTGCACGAAGCTTGAATTTGCTTCCTCCTTCCTATCCAAGCGGCAAATATACGACTCGATTTTTTAATGTCGCCGGTGTTACCACCGCTCTCCGTGCACTCTTTCTCTCTCGCGGCCCATCGAACTCGGGTAAAGTTCCTTTACAACCGGGAATGCAAATCGCCAAGGAAAAACTTAACTTAGATGAGGCTGGGCCGTGTTCGCAGAGAGAAGGGAGAGAGAGATAGATAGAGAGAGAGAGAGAGGGAGAGAAGAAGCGAGCGCGATATCCTCCCGAACTTTTAAACTGTCTAATGCAACGTCTGTCTGCTTGGTGAGCCTAATTGCTCGTTAGGATCACGAAAGCGGAAAAGAGAGACGAAAGGAGAGACAGGGAGAGAGGGAAAGAGAAAAAGAAAGAGTGAGAACGAGGAATTCACTGGTGAGGAAAGAAAGAAGGAATGAGAAAGGGGGAAAAGGTGAGACGTCACGTCGATCGCTTCGACCCCTCTCGAAACCGTTGGCATTGGCAAACGCGGGGCGAAAGAGCAGAGACCATTTGGAGTTTGGAATGTTTAGCCGACTCAGCGTTTTACCAATCTCAGGAACGAGCGTACAAATTTCACTGTTCAATTGACAAGTGGAATTGGAAATAAACTTTTCGAATTCCATACAAATCTTTCTTCTTTTTTTCATCTTCGTTCTCCGTTATCCGTTGAAATCTATCTCTTTGATATACGCTGGTTCTCGTAACGAATAATCAGGAAAGCAGCGCATGATTTTGCTTTTTGTACCCGTGAGTTGTCAAGGGGTGAAAATACTCGAGTTGAAATGACTGACTGACAAACTACGTTCCAATGGAGGAGAAATAGTTTTGGAGGCTCTCGATTCAATTTTTTAAACTTATGTGAAAGCGTCTGACGCGCAGAACTGTCGAGCATCCCGAAGTAACTTTTGGCTTGATTTAATCTAGTCGTAAATTCGTTTAATTTAATTTAAATCCAAGAAATACTTTAATTTCTTTTAAATTTAAATAACTAAACGCATCAATTGAATTTAAATTAAATTACCTAAATAATTTAATGCAGCTGTAACGACATCAACCAATCTATTTCATTTTCGCTGAAGAAGAAACTATTGTACAAAATAAGAGAAGCAATTTACCTTTTGTTTAAAAGTAATACGAAAGTACACTAAATAAGGTAGAAGTTTTATCTTGCACGTATCTTCTTTGACTTCACTTCAGACGGTTCACTGGTTGATCGAAATCGACCATTGTGATTTCTGAAATTTTGCCAACCATATGTGCATTTACAGGTAAACGATTTTTTGGAATAATTTGACATTTAACAAAAATCAAGATAACGAATCGAACCAAAGAGCATTCCAGTAACAACCATTAATGATTGGGATCATTTTCATTCATGGAGACTTAGAAATAACGTGGAACAATTCGTCTATTAGGTGAATATTATGAAATTTTACATAAATTACAGATGATTGTAATATCATCAAAAAATTCGAAAATTTATACAAAAATTGGCGAAAAACATAAAAAAACAGACTTTTTCCGTTTTATAAAAATACGAATGTAGGAAACGTTCGAAGAACAATAATTAACTAGTCTAAAGACAAATATATTGTTATACAAATGATATTTGTTGTATAACTTTAATTAAAATTCCTTCAAACCTTCACCTTCTTGATTGTAGCATGTCTGAACTTTTAAGTATTTTTTTAATCGTGTCTTATCTCTCTGCGATTGCAACCCATTCGAGTTGTACCACATGTAGGTACATACACACATAAGCTGAAGAAACTCAGACTATTGCCGCTATTTTCAAACGATTGCACGTCGTTGATAGTTCCGGTTAATGAAGTAGCGTAACAATGAAATTTATTGTTATTAAAGCGCGCTTTGCGCCACGGAACGTCGGCGCGTTCTGGCTTGGCATGTAATAAGAGCGTAGGGAGCTCGTCGTGGATCGGAGGGTAGTCTGGAATAACGCGGAGGGTTTGAGCACGCGCTTAACCGATGTGCACGTGGTAATTAGCAATGTTCCGCCATGTCGAGAAGGGAAAAAGGTGGGAGAGGTGGAGACAGAGAGGGAGACTTGACTTTAATGGAGCGCGTCGCATTAGCTTGCGTGCTTCTACGTCAAGAGCTAAGATCGAGTGGAGACAAGGAGAAAACCGGCACGCCAAAGAACAGTAAGCGAGAGAGAGAGAGAGAGAGAGAGAGAGAGAAAGAGAGCTTTACGTTACTTCTCTTCAAAAACTCAGGCTCCCCCTTATGCTGTAGTGTCGGACGAAACGTTGTTGCGAAATTTCACCAAGAACCTCAAACATTCGTACGATGTTTTTTGATGAAACGCCTGTAGCAATGAACTTCTACACGCTGCATTATTTCCTATAAACAAAACAGTTTTGATGATCGTAGATCGGACATAGATGGATAGAACGGTATAACTTTGAATTCATAAAAATAAGAGAGGTGTTTGACGATTTCTTGACAACCATCACATCGGAGCAGATAAAACGTATGCTGTCTCTTTCGTTCATGGAACTATCGGAAACGCCGATTATATTTGAAAAAGTGAGGGTAGTCACTCCGTGACTATAACTCCAGCGGGTTTATAGAAACGGCGTTATCAGAGCTATTTCGTTACTTCGAGTATTCCATGGTTCGAGTCATTCCGTGATTTTAGCTATGCCGTGAAACTAGTAACTCCTTGATTTCCACCACTCCGTGACTATAGTCCCGCGTAAATTCCATTCTGCGAGTGCTATAAGAGTTCCAATTTCTCAATCAATCCTCGATTCTCTTATACGGCAATGGTGGCGAAATGTTTTTTTTAATTACACGGAGAGATATAAATGTGTTTTTGATGCGTGAACAATTTTTCGGCTCAATTTTGGGTTCCAGCAGCCACGTTGGTCGGGAACAGACCACACAGACAGGTAATAATAAAACGCGTTTTATTCTCTTTCGAGTGGAAAATTACAGCCACATAGCTCTTCTTCTCGTAAAGTGAGATTCTTGATACTTTAATGCCAAATTAACGTTCGCGAGGGTTTAGAGGACGGACGTTGGTGCGGTCGAGACTCCGGAGTTCTCTCCCTCTCGCTCACTCATTCTGCCTCTCTCTCTCCCTCGCTCTCCTTCGTCTCACGCGATACTTCCGCCATATCTACTGGGTATCCTACCCTCTTGTGTCGTAGTTTATTTTTTTTCTGACAAGAGGAGAAAACACTTACACCACGAGGTGCATTCGAACGTGCTCTGGAAACGGTACTTTTTCTTCAGAAACTTGCCCACAACTTTTTCTTAAGGCACGTTGCATATTACTATTCGTGGCAACGCGAATGAAAATGTTACCAGAAACAAAAAAGCACGTGCTACGAGGTAGCATGTAACCCAAATACATATCCAACTAATGCAAATTCGCCAAAATGCAATAATACCAAAACTGTTCATGCCCCAGTAGTATATGCGGTCCAAAATACATATTTTCCAAGATATAATCGTTTTATTTCATCAAATTTTTTTTTTCTTCTTTCGTATCATCTTTTTTACCGCTCATTTTTTATGACTCAACGGATATTTTGTTTTTTCTTGATACGTTTGACGATTCGTTTTTGCACAGACGTCATTAAAAAATCATTTATTGGAAATGTTTATTAAAAACTCCTGGGTGTTTTTTTTCTTAAATGTTGTCAATTTTATAACGGACATTTTTACAAATAATATCGACATCAGTGGAATGACAGTCAGCTGTACGTACTCTGTTTCCAAAAAAATTAAAGATTATCGGAAATAAAAAATCACGAAGATTGATTTCTAATTAACAATTATTCAGTATCTGATCGTAATATTTAGTCAATTTTTAAGCGGGTCAGAATGTGCGGCCATTTGATTATGAAAACCACGATTTTCTACAAAAACAAAAATAGAAAACAGAAAAATAATTTGTCGATCGAGGACTACTTTTTTAAACCCAAAATAAGAATGTCAAACTTGTTACCAAAATCGATTCCTTAGTTTTCGATAATTCATGGTTGACTATTTCGAAAATACCATTTTGATAAAAAAAACATTTATAGCTTGGAGAGAAGTCTGCACTCTTGCTAGAACACACACATTAAAGATTTACAACTTCGTAAATTTTAATCAGATCGACTGAATTTCTTAGCATTTCTTAGCTATATTCTCGAAATGTTGCGCCATAAACAAATGTAAAATTAAACCGATATTTTCCAAGTTACGACAGGAAATGACTTCTCGACTTCTATATTCGCCAGAATTCTACAAAATTCACGAGTAATTTTAATTTCCATAAACTAATTCTATCTTTGTAACAAAACTTATTCTTCCATTTTATTTACAAAACCTTCCGAGTACAGGTAAATAAGACAGAAACGTTACTTAACAATAATCCTGACAGTGCATGCTTGCGTGTAAAAAAATATTTATTAACAAATAAATCCACCCAAAAAAACGATAGAAAAGAATTTGCCAAAAATTGTTAGAAAGTTAATGAATGAGCGTCGAGTGCCTAAAGAAGTAATAGGATTTCTACCTCGGTTTCAAAGCATCGCTCGAAGCATTGGCCTATTTCGAGTAATACGGTTATAGCACAATATCCTTGAACGAAATTGTACGTCGTGTGATGAAAATTTGCAAACCATAAAGTCATTCCGTGCATCAGCGAATGATCGAGTTGTCGCGACGTCGACGTTACGCGGAATCTCTTTATCTTCCGTTTATTAACGAAGTGACGCGGTGGCGGTGAGAGATCTAGTGGGTATAGGACGAAGAGAGTAAGAGCACGATGGCTTATGTGAGTGAAATTCAACCCCGGCGAAATACAAAATAATCGACTTAACTATCCTCGATAAGCTAGCGATAGAAAATCCCACGTGGAATCGCATCGATGTAGGCCCCTCAAATACGAAGAGACGCGTAGGTGTGCTAAATGCAGTTATGTCATAGAGCGCATGTCATAATCGACTTCGCGAGAGAGGAAACGTTGCTGACGCTACGAAACGATAATTTTGTGGTATCCCGCTGGTGAGACAGTCAAAAGGGGTTAATTTCACCTGGAATCTTGAGTATCGAGGAAGTAGATTTTGGTGCGTACATCAAGGTATACGTTCGTGTCGTACAAATAAGTCGTATTATTCATTTAGTTGTTTAAGTTATTTAAGTATTAAGTTGTTTAAGTTATTCAGTAATTTTGAGCGAAATTCATTTACATAGCGTGTGCGTTAGATTCGATTAAACTAGTTTAAGTGATTTTTTAAGTTATCCTGCATTTCATTTTAGGAATTAATTGATAATTTGTCAAGATTTCTAGCCACTTGGAAGATTAAATTTTCTTAATTGGTACTAATTAATTGTATAGTTCGAGGCGAAAAGTCTTTGCGCGGAGAGGGATTTTAGTGTGTCAATCGCTTAAGAGTAACGAACCATAATCAGCAATTTTTAGAAATTGTGTTCCGTTTATTTCACCATCACTTGGAAATTAATAGATATATTTTGATCGAATTTTCACATTTTTATCATTTTCAATGTATCTATTAGTCCAAAAAGAATACACTTTTGCAAAGCATAAAGGCTTATTATTTAATTTTTCAATCGGATATGTTAAGGAGTGGCCCCCGTAAGTGTAAATCCAAATTTTTCTTTCTATTGTGAGAGGGATCAGCGTTAGTCACCAATTTGAAAAACAGATTTTTGTTGATATCTCCTAACCAGTGCGTCCTGCGATAAAAATATAAATAATCTTTTTTAAAGGAAATTGTATTTTCTATAACTTTTGTTTTTACCTTTTTTACTTTATAGTTAATATTTTTTGAAATATAGGCAATTAAAAACTGTCCGTTGTAATTTTTGTCAAATATCTTGGTAATGGTTGCAGTTGCAAAAAAATAACGGTGATCAAACTTGTAGAACTTGAAATTGTCTACAATTTTTGTGAACTTTTCCACATGAAATGAATAATTAATGAGATATAATGTGATTAATGTCAGATATAGTGTGATGTAGCATGCAAGTTTAGAATTGAATGCGATACATCTCATTAACGGCACAAAGTTTCAAATAAAATGTTTCATGACCCTATTTTTGGTGGCATTTTCCTGGCCTATATATTGTGACGTTGTATCAACCCTGAGCTAGACACTATAATTTAAGAAGAATTTTTACTATTGTTAATTTTGTATTTTTTATTTTTAACGTATTTTTCAACGTTTTTGACTTTTTACGACCCATCCATTTTCCTTACCGCTCTTCTCTTACCTAAACTAACCTTCCGGTTGCATTCGCAGATGACCTTCATTCGCATTCGCCTAGGGCACAAGAAAACTGCAGAAACCTCGTGTCAGGTACAGTCGATCCTTCCCAAGTCTAATGTTCCTACAGGGAATCACAAAGCTGTGGAAGAATTCCTTTTCACCCGCTCAGCGATTCGATCCGCTACCCAGAGCATGGCTAAACGGTCACCGCGTCCAGTACTGGCTAGCACAAAATGTTTTCTTTTTTTTTAGCGTGAGTGAGTAATTATAATCCGTTATTTTGAATAACAACAAATAATTCTGCGGTCCGTCTTTTCCATATAAATCAAAGTAGGAATCGAATGATACCTTGTTCTTTGGTTTTTCTTACCATGGCATAGTGTGATTTATTCGAACCATAGATCTAAAGGATTGAACCTTTTTAATCTTTTTACTACTAAATTTATATTGAGTAAATTTGTCGCCAACTCATTAGGATGGAATGTGAGTGTTCTTTCGTAATTTGCACTAACTCGTTTGATCACTTCTTTCGCTGTTTTTATCTGGAGATTGCGATGGATTGCCACATTTGTCACATACCATGGGACGTCTAGGATGATTCTGAGTGTTTTAGACTGGAATCTTTGGTTTATTTCCAGGTTGGAGTTGCGAGCAATTCTCCACAGTTAGCACGAAATGTGATTTAACTTCGGTGATCTACCGACGCTATAGGATCATTTTAAATATTATTTTATTATATTTATTCTCGACGAATTTAAACATTTTTAAATAGGAGTATCAAATATAAACAGTCGTTTGATGTATCCGTTGAAATTTCGCTGAAATGTAGATTCGACCTAAAAAATAGCTCTTTGTCGAGGATGAAATCATACGGATTATCGTAGTGGTAGGCGAGCAAGTTGCTCGCTCCACCTAAAGCTCGATAATCAACGTCGAATACACGATTTAGATATTTATGCAATAAAGGCGAACGATAAATGTCTATCCAATTAGCTCTTGATTCAAAAACAGATTGTGCAAATTGGTTATTGATAAATCTTCAATGAGGCGATGGAATAAATATTTGTTTGTTATTAATGTTTTTTTTAAAGCTGCGATATTATTCTACTTGTAATTAACACGTCATTTGACGAGGGAAATTTATGATGATAAGTATTAAATATTTATTTCGTCGTGTTGAACCACCTGCATATATATTAATAATAAACAAATCCTCTTATAGATTTTTGAGGAAAATGTTATTTAATGCATTCAAATTATCAGTTATATTTTTAACTATTTTATTGGTCGAGTCGAGTAATTATTAAATTTAAATGTATAGGAGTCGTATGAGCTGTGTAATTAACTGGGTTATATCTCTCTACATAAATATCTTATGATGCCAATTGTATGAACAGTAATATGTAACCCATTCTCCAAAACAATAACACGTTTTTCGACCTCGCATGGTTACATATTTGCTCGAAACTAGTTCATTCACAATTAATTTATTACGTCAAAAATAAATTTATTTTTCATCATAATTAATAACAATTAATAACATCGGCACAAAATATTTCCTTCTATAAAACATTGCCAGTTTTCAAAAAAAAATATTGTCCATCAGATACAAATTCAAGAAAACTGTACAAAATTTAGAAAATAGAAAATTTTGATTTTAGGAAACATGCTATAAATTTAAAACCGTAGTCGTGTTATTATTTAGGAAAATGGCTTGTATATAGATTTGTGAAAAGATGCCCGATCTCCCAGTGGGCCATATTCCTGCAATTCTAATTATCGTCCTTTATATTATTTCGCAATTTCGTAATACGAAATATCGTGGTCTGAAAATAGTTATGATATTAAAGTTGCAGTATATATATGTATATTTTAATATAATATAAATATCAAGATTGTGCATTCCAGCGAATACAACGGGGGCTTGGAATTTACTCGAAAGATTGCAATTACGCCACATTTATTTCGCAATATAGCTAAATCATCAATTTCATTTTGGACTCAGCAAGCAGGTTAAATATGTTCATCTCAATTCTTACCGAAATATATTTAATACGATCTGTGTATCGACAGCGGAGATCTGAATTAAAACGAGTGTCGCGTCTGCTCGGACGATCGAAATGAGCGACGTCACGGAAATATAGTCACGGTGAGATCTGACGCACACCAAACTTTTCAGAATTTGTAACTCGCCTACACTCTGGCTTCACCGCCGTTTATTAAGATTTTAATAGGTTTCTTTTTTAATTATTCGTACATGTTTGCGACAAAAAATTGAAAGTCGTGACGAGATAAAAACATCAATAATCCGAAGGACTCGTACTCGAGTTTTCTATCACGTAAGTGTCATTCGAGCTTGCTGCGTACCAGTCGATATTTTCTTTTGACATCGCCGGTCGTAGGTAATCGAATCGTATAATAGCTTATTAAAAAATGATTTAATAACAAGTAAATCACATAAATTTTAAGAAATTCGACTTAATCAATTATTAATCGTTTTCTTTGCAGTCATGCCCTTTTATACAATTCTGATAAAATTGATTTTAAACAAACATATTTGATGGCATTTAAATCAATTTTAACTGTATTTTTAGCAATTTGAGATAAGACGATGCTGTCCGAAATAAAATTGAATTAATCGAGCGAATTGATATAAAATTGATATAAAGCGAATTAATATAAAAAAAAAAGAGTTTACCAAATCAGTCGATCCCAAAAATAAAAATTGAATTATGAATATAAACACGTATGTCATTTCTATTGCCATGAAAATTGTTGCATCAAATCCCGTAAAAACGAGCCACGGATGTCCGGAGGCTTTTGATAACGTATCGGAAGTTGTACCGTAGAAAGCGGTTTCCCAGGCGGCGCAAGTGTATATAACGAGATAAACGTCGAGCGACGCGTACCAACCCATTCAATTTGCGCAGGTGCGTCTTCGTTCACTTTCCGAGCCGCGAAACACTTCACCCGCGCCGGCTCCTCTTTCTCCTTCACTGTTTTCCAAGTGGCTACAAATTCAGTTTTATTATTGACTGCTCGACTCTGGTCGTTTATGTAAAGTATTCACAGCGTCCCGGCTCGCTCGAGTGGTGGCTAAGCGAGAGAAGAAAGAACAATTTCGATCAGACACAGAGGGGTTGGGGGTAGCTACCCCCTCTCGTTCTTCCTCCAAGAAAAAAAAGAGGAACGGAAGAGACGTTATTCGATACTTATTATTTAATACCGAAAGTGCATACGAAGATATTATAAACATCATAAAAAATCTATAAAATCGTAAATCGATGAAAATCGTTCGATCGATAAAACGAGCAAAAGAATTTATTCGCTACGATAGAAATAATATTTTTATTTTATTTAAGATTCGTTGAACCAAGATACTTCTCGCGCCTCGTTTATTCACGAAGCGACGGATAAATCAATCTAATGGTTGTACAAATCATTTGATAAAATATTTAATAATAAATTTAATAAAGAAAAAGAATTGTAAAAGGTGAAACGAAATGAAAAGTCTGGAAATAAATAAAATCTTATTAAAGGAAAAAGAATGTATTCTCTTTAATGAGATTTGAATTATCAGGAAATTATTACGTTTCTTTCGTGCAATTTTCCACGATTCAATTACTTTCGTACCGCGCTTAATATCTTTCCTCGCTCGTCTTCCATTCGCTCGAAATTCCAGATTCCATTCGCAATGCACCGAGCGAGAGTTACTGTCCGTTTTCCGCACCCAGCGATTTCGCTTAATTGAACGAGTATGCGCATGGAAAGCGTAAAATTAGAAATAATCCAAATTACCGCGCGCCGAATATAATCGAATGTTGATATAAAATTATATTGAAATGAAGGAATGAAACGGGCGAGATCGTTTCCTGTTCAGCGTCGTTCGATTTGGCAATTGAAGGTTCGATTCGAACGACTCGAGACTCTAGCTTGTACGTGCATGCAAACGTCGCAAAGCTTTTTCTGTCTCGTAAGAGCTTTTAAAAGGAAACAGGATATCAGAGGCATTGAAAAAGACAAAAGAAGAAATGGAAAAACGAAAATGATGGAAAAGTCTCTCTAGTCCTACCTCGGAGCTTCGAAGAGACGCCGCATATGGCGCTAGCGTCGCTCGATTCGCCAACGAAAGTTTCCAAAAGGGGTTTTCAACTTACTCTCTCTCTCTCTTTCTCTCTCTCTATTTCTCTCTTTGTCTCCTTCTCTCTCTTCTTTTCTCTATTCTATTCTCGTTCGCTCTCATGACGAAAATCTTCCATTTGCCACAGTCATCTCAGTTCTCAGGGCGTACGGAGAAACGTCTTTGCGTCCCTCTTTTGTACGACGGAAACGTCATTTCTATAGACCGTGGTAGCTGGTAAACTTTGTACTCGGTTTCGCTTTGTATTTCAATCCTGGATATGTGGAAAAAACGTCAAGGGTATAAGAGTCCGTGGGTTTAGACAATTTTTGTGAATACCACCTTTTTACACCCGGAATAACGGATGCATTGGCAGTTTTTTAAATCATAAAAAACGACGAACTAAAAATGCGCCCTTTCTCGCAGATTTTCCAACAAGCGACATCGTTTAATGAAAATCTGCATTGCGAAATATAGCTTGTTACGTTTATTGTTAGACGCCTCTATTTATGCCCTGAGAGCTTTAAATTAATTATCCGTACAATACTCGGAAAATGCTATAAATAAAGTTATAATTATGACGAATATACGGTGAGCATACACTTATAAATTATTATCAGATTTTTATTTTCTTTGTGGCTGATTCAACTTCCTCCATTGATAAAAAAACTAAATTCTCTACTTTTTTTTACAGTAAGAATCGTCAATAGACGAATCGATAAATCAATCGAATTTAAATACAGGAAAACGAAAATTTCGAAAAATTTGATGTTTACCTATATCCAGTTTTGACTTTTGGCAATGAATTTTTTTTAATTCTACCCTGCCCAAATAAAATACTTATTGAGAGGTTGAAATTTTTTAGGCGGCTGATGAAAAGTGGTAATTTTTTTTATAAGTTAAGTCGCAAAACAAATATAACAATGTACATGCATATATAGGACAACGTTATAGATCATTTCATCTTTTTCTTTTCACTGCGTATTTATAATATCTTTTTTATGCTAGCTTATTATCCGCACCATTAGAGACTTTTTCGTCTCATTTCCGTTCAAAGCGTAGCGCTGGTACCTTATTTACAAGGACATGCCGTTTCACCGAACCTGACGAAAGGATCAACCGCGAGAATGAAAAGAGTGGTTCTCGATCTGGTACATACGACAAAGGTGGACCACGAGAATGCGAAAATATACGATGAAAATATTTTAACTTCGTCATTTTTACGCTGAGGATTATATATAATAATGGTGTATCGAAAGAGTAGTGATGGTGGGCTGAGGCTGGGGAAAGGGGTAGTCAGTTTTGCGGCTTTTGTCGGTAGACATTTTAATGGAAGTTTGGACTTGGTATATTTTGTCGGTCCTGGAAGAGATAGGAAATAACGAGAACGAAGAGAAAAAGAGAGAGAGAGAGAGAGAGAGAGAGAGAGAGAGAGAGAGAGAGAGAGAGAGGGATGGGTTTGAAAGGGCTGAGTGAGGGCTGGTGAACACATTGCCTCGAGCGTGAACCTCGACGGGCGAACGATGAGAAAGAGAGAGGGAGAGACGATGACGACGAGGACGACACCGAAGACGAGGACGACGAGCCAGCGAAGTGTTCATAATGAGATGTTAATGGAGTGAGCGCGAAAAATGCAGGCGTCACGTCAGGGTATCGACAGCAGGGGACATCACCGAGCTCGAGACCTTCCTCTTCTTCTCGTTCCAGATGCTATGCATACATACATAGCATCTGGAATAGGAGAGAGGGAGAGGGACAGAGATAGAGAGAGAGAGAGAGAGAGAGAGAGAGAGAGAGATTTTTTCTTATTCTCTTGCTTCGAGCTTTCAGACAACCCCTGGCATCTCTGCTTTGCCATATCCCCCCACTCAGCGTAAAAGTCCTTGTGGTGATATACATGTGTATAGGGAGGGAAAGAGAGGGAGGGGGTAGCAAGTCAGCGAGAGACGTCGTCGCAGTCGCCCCTAATCGCGAATTCTTCGTTGGGAGGGGAGGGGGATTGCGCGACGATCCTGAGACAAGAAGAAGATGAAAGTGTGGAGGAAGGAAAATCGAGACAGAACTGCCGGGTTCGTTGCTAGTCGTACAGGGGAGTAGAAGGACGGACTAGGGATGTCGCTGGCACCAGGAGGGGCGGAGGGGGGGAGGCTTGGGGATGTAGATGGCGGTATAGTTGAGCTGACCCACCCTCGTAATCTATTTTGTCTCCCGCAGACACTGGAAAAAGGATGGGTCGTGCAATCAATTTTGCGGGAGGATCCAACATTTCTTGGTCTCTCTGTCTTTCACCCTCTCTCTCTCTCTCTCTCTCTCTCTCTCTTTCTTTCCCTCTCTGTCTCCGGGCTTCTGTATCAGTTGCTGGATCTTGTTCTCCCTTGTCCCAGTCGTTCTCATCACCGAAAGAACTTTCAATGTGGGCCACGACGCAAATACCTCATCGTCTTTGCAATTGATATTCACGAAAACATGATTACCTCTGATTGATTCAGTGATGACAGTTGTCTAAATTTTGTATTTTTTTTCTTTACGTTTGGAGTTTTTATAGTCAAATGAAAATTGACTGATGCATATCGGAGGAGGACTTTAATGGTTCGCTGGCCAGCTCCCGATCTAGCCAACCCAACTAGGATCCTACCAGGCCATGACCAGAATTCCAATAATCCGCTTGTTTGCAGCATATCGAGCTTAGCAAAGTTTTCACGAATTTTCTTCTCCTAAAAAGATCATAATAGACCTATCACTTTACATTCATTAATTTTTTTATTACTAACATCAACTTTGTAGAATAATGCTTGCGGATTGATATGAGAAAACATTAATTAGATGTCGATAAAATAAAGGAAAAATAGGTAATAGGTAATAATAATAATAATAACAATAATAATAATGTAAAAATATTAGCATAGGCTTTCCCGTGGATTCCCTATGTCCACGTGCGAATGTTATGCAGTAGTGAAAATGAGCAGGCTAGTCACAGAGTCAAAAGGATTAGTAAAATATGGAAAGTGAATTAGGTGAATAAACGTGGAAGGATTAGAAACCCTTGAGGGCTAATATTTCATATGAATAAACGAAGCTGTAAATTAAACATATAAAGGCAATGAAATTAAATTCTGTAAATTGAAACTAACACCCGCTTCGTTATGATATTCGCTGTCACGACGTTCACTTTAATAGCGAAGGAATTTTTCAATTTCCAATTTCTCATGAACGAAATTTCAAATGTGACGACAGAACAATGCGTAAATATAGATTTTCCGGAATTCTCCACATAATCCAAATTGAACTCGTGAATCGATAATTTTTAATAACAAACAGAAATACCTAAAGGATCGATCCAATTGGAAATTAAAAAAAAATGTTCTTCTATTATTCAAAAAATTTGTATTTCACTGAAATTTCCTCGCAGTTCCACTCGAAATAAATTCATAACGTACGTTCAATAACGAATATTTACGTTCCACCGATAATTGCCTATATCGATGACATCGTATCTCTCTCTTCTGTTTTTCTCCGACAGGTATGTGGCCAAGAATCGAAACGGCGGAAGTGGCGAAAAGTGCAGCACCAGGAGCAACAGTAGCAGCGGAAACAGGAGTGGGGAACGTCGAACGGGGTATGACGTCCTTCTTAAGTGGGTAGAGCTTACTTTCTCGGTATTTCCGCAAGCCGGATGCAGTACCCAAGCGACAGGAGTTTTTCACCACAGTTCGGCACAATGCTTTACCATCATGCCCTCGCCCTACTATCGATTGTCAGCGTGCCAATCGGTGAGTCAATATTTGCTCCGCACACTACTATCGTCAACGGTAAATATGCGATACACGCGTATATTTGATCCACACACATCATATATTTGTATATATATACAAATATATGATGACATATATATATATATATATATACACTGGCGACGAAAAGTTTCTAGACAAAAGTTGAAAAGAGTGCCGGAACGGGTTTTTATGCCATTTCGCCGGTATTTGACCTAGGCTAATTTACCGAACGTCATTTTAAAGAGGAGGGATTTACCTTCATTTTGGCTTTTTTTTAAAACAATTTTGACAATTTTTTTACAATTAGCACCGAGTTTTGAAAACGCCCAATTCTTTCGTTTCTTTGCTCTTTTCTGAGTGAGCGCCATTTGTGGTAAAAAATTGTTTTAAAACGGCTCACACGCAGTGGGTCCCGGGTTTGATTCTCGCAGGCATCAATGGAATTTTTCTATGTCCTTTTTCTATACTGTTGGTAATACGGAACCAATCTAAGAAAAACTGTAGATCCACCGGAGTGGTTGCTGAAAAAATGTGTATGAGAGATGTAAAAAGGTGTGTAGATACGATAAAATATATCTAACAAGTATTCTGACAACCCACTATTATACAAATACCGTCTTACCGAGCACCGTAATCTTATACCTATACACAAATTACAATTCAACTTTCGCAGATACGAAGTAAACTAATTAATAAAAAAAATGAGGGTATAATTATTAGCATCGTCCTTCGAAGCTATCGATCGACACGAATCGCGAGACGTTCGATTCGACTGCACGATATGCCAAAATCGTTGCCGTCTCTGTTTTGGGCGCTTATCCAAATGACGGTAGGGCTTTCCGGTAACAGGGCTCACGTCACCTACAGATTCGAGGGTATCGCCCAGGATCCGTTCTCGATCGGAAACACGCCATTGAATGTACAACTTCACATATATATCTAAGCCATCCTAGATATAAATACATTGTCGGCCATACTGCACGCAAATAGATCGCATGTATATATATATATATATATATATATATATATATACATATTATTTTAGTTGTAGGCCGATGTATATAGGCTTGCATACGCGTATATATGTATAACTAAATATATGCCTTCCCGGCGAATTCGGGTTGGTAAATGGAAACGATGCGCCAGGCAGCCGGTCAACTTCTGTTTCTGATGTTTATTTGGTGAACCGAGTGCGCTTGTCATTCGGATTAATTCAGATACCTCGGTTGTTACTGCCGGTCCGATGAATTCTCTGCTATGACATTGCTAGTGGCAGTCCTTATACCTATTACTCGTGCCGTACGTTTATAATAACTCTGTCGTATTACCGCGCTATTACCTATTATACGACTTTATATGCGGAGCAGATACTTTATATACGTACCTGTCGGGTTTGGTACGTATTTGCGAATTCGAATGAATAATGCAGTTAGCAATTATGAAAGTTAGTTCATAAATCAGTTCGATCTTTCATCTTTAACGATGGAATGGGCGCGATTGTTTATCGGTCAAAGGCCATTTTGTTTTCATCAGTTTGAGATGATGAATGATTTGATGATACGTTCCTTTTTTTTTGGAGGATTTGTTCAATTTTTGAACAGGGAAATCGAAATAGAAAAATATCAACACTTTATTTCGTTTTGACATAATCTTGCTTGGCGCAGAAAAATTATGGAACAATTTATCTCATCGTTAATGTGAAAAAACGGCACTGTAACAATTGGAAATACTTAATAATAATGCGAAATAAAGAAATGAAAAAATAATTGAAATATCTATGAGAGCCGTGAATTTCGAAGCGTTCTTTTTCATGAAAAAATTATCATTAGAGATGTGCCCTCTAACAATCCAACTATCTTTGTTATTGTCCCATTACAACCGAATTATTTATTGTTATATTTATAACAGATTATAGTTTTCAAAAAAAAAGCAAAAAAAAATTCAAAAATTACGATAGTTTATAATTTTATTAAATCGCACATCCGTATACTAAAAATCAAATCTTCGTTCGGATATGTAACATACTCATCGACTTTCGTATAAATTAACGAATTACTTTCTCAAACCTTAACGTGCTAACTGTCAAAACACGTGCCGGAAAAAAACTTAAAAAATTTAAGTAAAAAACAATCAATTGATTTTTATGCACAACATACACGCGTTCCCTACATGCCCTGTGTGCACAAAAGGTCTTCAGCAACGTAAACAAAACAAAAAACAGGGAATTCTCAGATAGTCCAACCCTCAAAGGTCAAAGGACAAGGTTTTTCTGGGCTGACCTACGTGCCACGAAAATGTCCCGGTCACCAAACAAATGGATCCGCATGGAAGCACATATGGAGAGAAAGAGAGAGGAAGCAAAAGAAAGTAACACAAAAGTTGAACCCTATAGGTTTTTTGTCATCCCGGTGAAACGAGACGAACCAGAACAGAGCCAAGATTTCATCGGTGTAAGGATGGAAGACGCGCGTTAAAGCTAGTTGGGGAAAAAAAGAGAAAGAGAAAGGAATAAGGGGATGTAGGAATCGGGACTTCAGAGATATCGGAAGTCAACCCTCCCTTCCCCACGTGTCCAGGAGCGGTCGTTCCATTGTTCGAACGGTTCGCGCACACGACTCCCGGCGGTATCGTAAGCGATTGTTCTCTTTGGTACTGGCTGCTTATCCACAGACAACGACTTTTCCGGGTAAAATTGGTTTACCCAAGCCTGCCAGTAGTAAATGTGATTAATCGCTTGATGCGGCTACGGATGTATTCTCGCGTTTTGGTCCGTACACTACATACTCCCTCTTCCCTTTCATTCTCTACCTCTTCGTACCATCCCTCCTGGCGCTCCCTCTTTCTCGCTATAATCTCGTACCGCCGATTCTCCGAGGCTTTAATCCGATAATCACGGTCCAAAACTCAATTGTGCTCCGTGTGTAGGTCGAACGTTGCTGGTCACGATAACAATAATCAACGAATTGGGGAACCAAGTATCGGAGTGCAACCCCAAGACTACGAATACTGCCTACATTACGAGGTACGAACAACGTGAATGGATTTAACACTCCTCGCCAATTATGTATCGAAACGCCTTATTCGAGAGTCGACGTTCCAAAATCTAAATCACAATCATCTCGCGGAAGATTTAGTAAATTATAAGATGGACAAAGGGGATTTTGTCCTTGACAAATTATACATAATTATCGTTGCGATATTTTAAATTGGGGATATTCCTGAGAGCAAAGATTGAAGGAAACACGGCTATAAAGGTTGTTCGAAACAAATTAATTTTGTTTAATTTTAAATTTGATTTGTTGGTTTACTTTTGTTTCTTCACGTCACTAATGCTCGAAGGATTAGCCAATACGTACTCAAGAATTGAAAATTAATAATTACTCATGCTATCAGTTATTAAAAGAGGAAAAATGAAAGATTTTGAAGCTACCACTTACATGTAAAAACGAATTTACAATTTCTCCACTATTGACAATGATTCAATTATTCATATCTTATTAAAATTCTGCATAGAACGAGCAGTTTTTTGTGATAGGCATTAAAGTTTCTGTAATGCGTTTCTTTTTTGTGAGAATCGTTTAAGAATCGAATAATTGTTTTCGCTAATTCAAAAGTTTATATTAAATTGCTTTTCTTATTCGACGCTTTGTTAAAGTACTAAAAAAAACATTGAACTCGTAGCGTTTCCGATTATTTTTTATCAATTTTATTATTCATGCACTACCGAATTGAAAGAAAACTGAATATGTATGATACTTTTTGAACCGTCAAGAATAAAATTGGCGTTCATTGGGTTGGAATGATTGGATTTGAAATAAGCTCCTCTGTCACCTTGTTTCGTTTGATCTTCACTTTCAAGGACAGCCTATATATTCGATGGAGATATATGGTTCCTTCAATATGTTCTATATGTTATAATTAACGGTACGTACTCCCAAAAAGATAATAATTTGAACATACATGTCTGGTAAGGCAATAGTTAACAAATTGATAAACGGATGGTTTGTCAACTAAATTTCAATATAATTGGTGGAAGTGAAACCAAATTACACATTCCTAGGTTTTGATTAAACTTTATTCCTACGATAACGTTTGCAAATTGTAAATAACAATGTTCGTTCAATAATAGTTGCAATTGTGAGCAACAATACTTATAAATACGAAGATATACATTATTTGTTCATTTGAACGATCAATTTGACTTGTTTCGAAATTTTGATCCGACATTAAGAGTAGGACACGATACTATAATGAGGTATCGCGAAAAAATATCGATATTTTTCGTTCGATATATCGATATTTTAATGCGATATTTTTTTCGATATGTCGATATCGATAATGATATTTTTTTAAGTATCAATACGACATGTATCGATAGTTTTTTACCCTTCAGACATCTCCAACTATAATTGATATAGACCAGTAGTAGGGGATAAACCAATATGAATTCGATCCAGTCAACTGGTTGACATTCCCGTCTCCAATCACTAATAGCTTACATGAAACTAAAACGCTTCGTACAAATAGCGTTCCAAATTTTATTGAAAAGAGAAGAGGAAAACGAGATCGCGTAGAAAATGTATGATTCGGCCCTTCTCGCCTGTACAAGAAGCTCTCCACGGAAACTTGTATGGTATTGCATCAAAGACGATCGCCGGGGAATGTCGAAAAGAGTCGCGAAAGCAGAAACAGGGGCAGAAAATAAAGATAAAAAAAGAGACTTGGCGAAACGTAAACACGATGAAAGGCGGAAAGGACAGAGCAAGAGTGAATTTGCGAGTGAGAGAGAGAGAGAGGGCTGGAGTGGAGGGTGGAACGTAAAAGAAAAACGAAAAGTGGCACGAAGAAGTCAAAGCGAATCGCGATAGCACAGAAACATACCACATTCGGTGGATGTTGGAATTGTGGTAAAGAGAAAAAGTCCCTAGTAGTAACGGTAGAGGGAGGTGGAGGTGGGTACCGTGATAGTAGGTACGGTTCGATTGGAATGCCCAGTCCTTCCGGTTTCGTAGGGGTGAGTCGCGATGTTCGCCCGAGACCCACTCACCGACGACAGATTCGAGCGTATAGATAGGGTAAAAGGGTCGATAGGAATAGGAGAACGAAGGAAGAGAGGTCAGAGAGGGATGGAATGGGGTGACGAGAGAAAGAAAGCCGGGACCGAAGAAAGGCAGAGCAAAGAGAGAGAGAGAGAAAGACAGAGAGCGAGAAGAAAAAACGTACAGCAGACAAGCGAGGGTTATACATACAAGACCAGCGCCCGCCGTTTGTTGTCTGACCCCGAGAATCGGATAGTTGTATACACGATAGGAGATGTAGCAACCGAGAAAAAAGTGTGACAGCTCAACGGAAGTCTTATAAACAAGCCTGGTAGAAGAGCGAGGAAGCCGAGAGACTCCGGGACCAAGATGGGAAAAGACAGGACTGCTCGAAGTCGCATAGAAAGATCGGGAAAGAAATAAAGAGTTAACATAGGGAGAGAGAGACAGAGAGAGGATGCGAATTCGCCGAGTTGTGGTACACGTAACCCTTGGTGGAGAAAACAGGAATGACTTTCAGCATGGGAAAGGGCATGTAAAAAAGACCGAAACAGCTTAGCAACGACCGAGCCAGAGACGAGAGTTGTAGTTATGCGAGTGTAGTATAAACAGACCGGAGAACGAACGACACACGCAGCACATCCGCCATTTCACGTACCTACTTACAGATCTATCTGTATCGGGCACATGCTGCATCGAGGCTTCCTACGTTCCGCTGCTTATTTCTTTCGAAAGAGTGAGCTCAAGGTTATACGACATTGAAAATGAGAGACCAAAGAAGCTTAAACGTGAGATAGATCGAGACAGAGAGTGGTAGGGGACTGAGGATGCTGGGGCTAAATGCAAAGGCACGTCTGGTTCATGAGGGAGACAGAGGGCGACGTATATTTCTCACAACCGACCCCCGGAAAAAAAACTCTCCAGTCAAAGAACGAACCTCAAGATCTGTCTTTCCCCCAGTCTCTCGTGGCACATAGTTTTAATTTTTCCGATCGAACCCAACCCCGCAGAGGCATTCTTGCCAATGCTGCGCTTTTCAAGGAGGCATTGGAATCTTAATTGCGTTATCGGATGAACTTGTTGAATTAAATATATCGCGATGTTGTAGTTGAAAAACGCGGAACTTGGAGAATAATAGTACGAAACGGTTTGTTTTCTTGGTTATCTTTGTTCCTTTTTGTTTCTTTTGAGTATCGATAATACGAGGATAAAATTAGCCTCGGGTCTTCTCTTCGCGGCTTATTTTACTCTCTACCCCTCCTGAAGAGTATAACGCTTTGGAAATAAGCTCATAAAAATGTATACCGCATATTACAGCCAGCCCATCCAATAAACAACTTTCTGAACTCGTCGGGTTACATCTTCAACAGGAATATACAAGCGATACAGGGCTTTGGGCTTGTGCCTCGGGAGAAACTTGGACCGGAGCAAATTACGATTTTGTTCAAAATTGTAAAAATTTAACAAAAAAAAAGGTAAAAAATTATAGGCCGTGTACAAAAATAATCAATTTATACGAATGAGATACAAAATATACGAAGAAATAAACTTGATATCAAAGCCAAAAAAAACCGGAAGTCAATGTGATTTCAAGCAAAAACGAAATTAAAATTAGATCAAAGCTGTTTATTGAGGAACTTTGCTCACTAGGATTATATATGGTGTCAAAATAGTCGAAAATTTTGAATTCAAGTAATTATAATTCGATGATCCAGCTTAGAACATATCTGTCCGTTCATCCAAGCATCGTTGAGAGACGGGAATATTCCATCTATGAAACCGTACCATTTCTATAAATAGTGTATTCTCGTATCGTTACTGATATTTAAATTTAATTGTTTGCATGAATGTAGAATTAAATCCTACATCCTTTACCAGACACTCTGCCTCAACCGTAGACAATTTATTTTCTCAAGCGATACCAAGATAAAGCATTGTTCATTTTTTATCCTTCAGTTTCATTCCATCCGCATACAATGCATATGATATTTATAATATGTACGCGTGTAAAGATGCATTCTACCGTGAATATAGGCGAGAGTTGGAAAGGTCGGATAAAGGGATACCCGGCGGAAAAAGCTCGCAGGGCGTGCCTGTGCACCCAACTGTCTTTATCGTGGGTAGACACAAAATGTCACTGGAAGCTCGATACGAGCCTCACGACGTAGGCTTTAATTTAACGTACTCAAGAGGGTATATACTACCTGTTAACAACGAGAGGGAACGATAAGATAATAAACATGTCCAGGAGAAGCACGAGTTTGAAGTATAAAGATTAAAAAAAGGCGCAGAGGCGTCGAGACCGACGATGATGACGAAAACCGGATCACTTGCGTAGAATTAGTATTGGACGATACACAATGTACACACGGAGCTACGTTCCATGATATTCCTATCGTGATCTTCGCCAAAGTCTCGTGTCATCAAGAAAGGGGGGCCGGATACCACACTTTAAGAGGAAAAAGGAGATAGATCTGAGGATTGTGGACGAAGAGGATCAGAGACACAATGGAAGCATCGTACAAAACGTAATGTAATACGATGTAGAGATTTGTATTGTAAATGTTTTGAATAGTTAGTAGAGCCACATTTAAAACGAGAATACCCGGGAAATCTAGTTTCATTTTAATAAAGAATGTTTAGGAGGTCCTAACAATATAAGAATGTTACCGTTGGTGTCGGATTGACCGGACATCCGGAACTATCCAGGTATCCGAAAATAGTACCTAATCGAAACTACAAGGAACTCCAGATCCGGGCGTGCCCATTTCGAATTCAATGAAATTTCTCTCCTGGTATAGTGCTGTACCGCAAACAGGCTGGATTATTTAGGGTGGCACGAGCATCCTAACCTGCAACAAAATAATCCCGGTAAGTCATTATAACTCTGGTAGTACAGAACGCCGTCATTGTCACAGGAAGTTACCACTCGACTGTACTGTCGACCATTCGGACTAAAAGACACTGGCCCACATTGGACCACACTTTCCGAATAGCTATTAGCGTCGCCTGACAACGGCACTGTTCTCTCAGGCTGATTAGATCGGAACGATCCGTCGTCCATTTTGTCGACAACGGGGATGGTTCGATATTCAAAATGGCGGAGTCTAGATAACCAACGCATAACCTAACAATTCGATTCGAAGACTATTAGGAGTCTTCGAGGCGTTTGATTCGGTATCCCGTGGAACTAGTTCCTATTTGGAAATGGTGGACACTACAGTTAACGAACAATATTCGCTATAGAACCATTCGTAACGTATCGATAACGAACTCGGAAGTTTGAATCAACTTTTCCTTCTACTATCCTGCTAAAGGGCGTTACCGTTATAGACTTGAAAATATGGTGTAAGCCTGGTACTCTACGAGACATTCAGAGAGAGCAGAAAAATATGAAATCTTATTGCAATATGCGACGTGCCGCCTCTATTCCATGACATTTGTTCGTTATTTTTTCACACAACAGAATCACACCCACACAGATATTTCCGACACGGGGTAAAACGGGAGAGAATCCACACCGGTGGTAAACGTGCCAGGCACACAAGGCAACACGAGCGTGCGCCGAGGAAAACGGCGCTCGACGATGCGCCCTCTCCTCTGGCTGTTCTGCGACTCGTTGATAACGACTCGCTCGCGTCGTTCATATTTTACGCCCTCGGCTCATCAATAATTCATGCTCTGAATAATGCAGGACTGTTTCGCCCGCGCGAGCGCGTTACTTTATATCGCTACCTCGCGGGTGTGCTATCACACAGCTGTACTCAAATGCACACAAGCACACATACACGGACACATGCCCAATTTGCGCGCGCAGTTATGTGTACGCGGGTGTGTGCACACTTTGCGCGCGGAAACCACACAAGATTAACACTACCGACTTGTATGACTGGCGGTTAGTCACGCTGCTTCTTATGACTCTGGCACGCCTCGCCGTTGAAGTAAGTCAAGGAACGAGGTGCCCCTTAGCCTCCTTCACGCCCATCATACTCACGTTTCCAATACATCCTGATAAGTGCCGATTTTTCACATTATCTTTGTTTTCGTTAAGACGGAAGATTGAAACCCGCGACATTACGTGACATCGCGAATTGAGGATGCAGACATTTGTAGAGAATGGAGGAGCTTATTTGGTCATCTTGCGACGATGAAAAAAAAACTTTTTTTCATGGATTCTTTTCATTCACTTAATGGTTCGTTAGGGCTTTATTAAGATTATGTTATTTCATGTACATTAAAATAGATTTAAGTAAATTTATGTCGAGAAAAAAAAGTTGGAGTACAATAAATGTTTCTTGAAACTGTTTCTCGAAATGGTTCGGCCCATAATTCGAGCAATAATAATCGGATATATAAACTTTTGAACATAGTTACGTGTAGTTGTAATACCTATCGTTTAGCGTAACCATTCCTCATTTTATTTATTTTTCGAAATATAGCCACGTTTCGAAATAAAAAGTTTGTTTTTCACCTAAAATATTGTCCTTTCGGTTTTCGAAAAACATTTGAACCGATTTCGCTAACGCTATTCCAGCTAAAAAAAATGTGTTTAAAGTGACTTGCTTCAAAATTTTTGCATGAGCTTTGAAGACTCATAACACCATCAATTTTCGTTGAATCGCTTCGAAATTTACAGAGCATGTTTTGGAATCCTGTAATTAAAGAATATCCGAATCCAAAAAATCGGTTTCATCAATTACAACCAAGCGCCATGCCTTAATTCCACGTGGCAATGTAGAAAAAGTCTCCGTTTACGTAACTCGCCACGTATGGTGGTAACGGCAAGTCATCGTTACCCGTATAAATAGCTTTATAAGCGGACCAACGTATCGATTTTCGTAAGTGAAGTCCATCGGCCATCACGAGCGTAGGCATGTTCTCGTTATTGCTCCAAGCATCGATAACCACATTCTCGCCAACAGATCGCGAAAACTTTGTCCTGAGAAATGTTCGGTTTCTCGAAAACCGCGTCTGGTTGGACATACTCGTGGGTGCGGAGGCGACACTCGATAGAGCACATACCAATGGACATTATGTAAAGACACAGACACATAGTTCGGTGGTCTCGGGCTTGGAGCCATTTTGTCGACACGTATGGCTCGGGTCCGTGACGCGAAAATGTCATGGAAACGGAACCAGCGGCGGAAGTTTCATCGGAATTCCCAGAATAGGGTTGTCGGTTGGGCGTTTGGTGGTGCTCCTTTCCAGGTTGTCTATCCATACCGTAGTGTAGTTGAAAATACGTGAAGGCAAGAGGGGTCGGTGAGAAGATGGGGATTGTACGAAGGATACGATGAGCTTGTGAAGTGAGACCGCGGTACGACGAGAACCGGAACGACGCTGACGACGATCCACCGACCCCTAATTCGGCTTCTGGTGGTGGGGCGGAGATACCCGCGTATCTCCCGTCAAATTAGGAGAGGCGACGCTCGACTCCGTAGATCTCGATCCTCGCGGGAACACCAAGAGACTATGTGTGTTCTCGGTTCAGCATTTATAGTTTGTCCCGGCAGACTATACGGACCTGTCGCGGTATATATGTGACGCTTGTGAATTTTCTTCACTAAATTGTGTCGAATACTCGTCAACTGCCCGAGACTGAAATTTCTTTAGCAGTATATGACAATCGTTGCTAAAGTTACTTCGATCTACTAAAAGCAATACTCGAAGCGTAAAAATCGTAGTTAAAGTTCTTAGCGAATACCGTTGGTCTTTGAGTCATTTTATGACGAATTGGCAATTATTATTAATAGTATTTATTCTTTACAAGTATAATTAAAAATTTCAAGTAAAAGTTTATACATTTACATTTAACAACTTGTCTTTACTTTTTTCCTTATTACATCTTCTTCTCTGACAATGAAAGATTGTCCAGATAGGTACAAGGTAAAGCAACTCATAATAGAGCCGCAATTCCACCGAGAACGACAGCTCGAATCTTCTTACGGAACCGGCTCAGTTTTTTTTCGAGAATAAGGAAGAAATGGATTTTAGAATTCCATTCGTTCACTACAGTTTCGAAAAGACAAAAAAAAGAAACTTTTCTCATAAAACGTCCTCACCATATCATCGTGTGCTTGACCGCTGTTCCATACCATAACGACATGAAAGTCATGAAGGAGTGCGTTGAATATTTGTCTAGCCATATTTATAGCGGTACATCGACATCGTTCGAAGCAGTCGCATCTTTAGTGACAAATTTATCCAATGTGCTGATCTAGAAATAAAGTAATTGAAGCACGAGAAAAGAAAATTAGTCAAGCAAGAGGAATAGGTAGGAAAGGAATGCAGTAGAGTGAAGGGATGGGAGAAAAAGAGAGGGGACGAAAAAAGGATACCTGGAAAAAGTATAGTGTTGCAGATATTCCAGACAGTTAATTTCTCCCTGCATCTTCCCATCCCTTCGTCCAGGAATCGTCTCGGTCTCGCATATCTCTTCCGGTGCCGGGCACGTTCCCCAATGTGTTTGCCACGTCGCGCTACACGCGGGCCTGCGTAATTGGTACGGTAGCTGTCCTGTAAAAGCAAAAATAAAGAAAATAAAACAAGCCAAGACGAATAAAGAGAGAGAAACGGAAATGGAAAAACAAAAAAATTAAGAAAAAGATCAACGAAAGGGCGAAAGTGGATGTTGGAACGAAGGAGGCGCGGACGATCGTGATAGCGCACAAGGAGGCGAATTGAAGCGGGCGAGAAGATAAAAAAACGAAACGTATATATAGGATGCAGGCAGAAAACGGGGGTCGAAAGTCCTTTCTTGGGACGAATGAGGCTGAAGCACTGTAAACGCGAGCACGAACGTGCCGGATGGCCGTCAGTTTGAGCGGACAGAAAGTGAGAGGTAGAACGAGCGACACTATATCCGACCGAATGCTCCGACGTCGCTATATATACATGAGTATGACGTTAACACACGAGGGAGCACACCGAAGGTACGTTTGGCGAAATTCTCCCGTTGATTCCAGTGTAGAAAAGGCCTGTACCCCCGGGAGCGCGGTCCGGAACGGAGATGAACGGGGAAAGGGCGACGCGATTCTCCGAAGGATGGAAAGAGAGAGAGAGAGAGAGAGAAAGGGAGAGAGACAGATAAATGAAAGGAGAGAGTAAAACGCGATTGGGGGGAAAAAGGATAGGAAGATGAAGAAGGAAAACGAAGGATACTGCCGCACGAAGACCCGTCTCGATTGCGTGATACCGAGGGAAGATGTTCAAGCTGTGAGCATCAGCATCGGGATAGAAGAGACGCGCCAAGGAGAGGAAAACGACCGATCGGCTGGATTCGCACACTTCGGTTCTCTGGTACCACACACAGGGCATTCCAGCTCAATTCGTTCGCTTCCCCCGCAGACTCAATGTGAAACTTGATTCGATATCATTTTCTTTTATCGCTTCACCTCTGACCCAAATCATCCTCCGAACGCGGGTTGAAACGCGACCGTTAATTTTTCATCTTGATTTCCTTAATGAAAGTGTATACTGTCATGGATCGATATCGCGAATCTGATTCGAAACAATTACCCAGACCGACTCAAATCATCCCCTGGCTAGGGCTGAGGATGGAGGGGATTTTTTCCCATGAATACAACATTTAGATTATCGTAATACAATTATCCCATTATCGATTTGAAAAGATCCTTTCTCGTATAGAATGTTTACCAGCATCTGTCCAGTAGTCTCGAAAATGTTTGACGATAAAATGTCCAGTGGAGCGATTTTTTGTCTTCATCCAAATCGCCTAATTGTGAAATAAAAACTTGGACACTTTAAATTTGTCATCTTAATCGTCTTCATTGCGATGGAAGATTTCAGGATTGTTTTGGAAGATCTAGAAGTATTTAACTTTGTCATTCGTTTGATATAACAAAGGGCTGTCAATGTTGAATATTGTAGCACGGAGATGTAAAGATCAAAAAAGAAGAAATTAAATCGGGTAAGCCAAGTTTGAATGACCCATGTGCATATCCTACTTGACATACGCGATGTTCGTGTCTTTCGTGGGTATGGGCCATAGTGAGCGGAGGGCATTCCGGAGTTTATTCGCCGCACCCAATCAACGCGAGAACCTACGAAAACTCTGTTTTTCCTTTTCTTTTTCCCATGCGGCGGTCGAGGGGTCGCTGCGGCTGTTCCAACAGAGAGTTTGCTCTTTTCTCGGACTTCCTACTCCTGCTTTCACGATTTTTCGCGTGCTACGTGCAGGTATCTCACATGTCACGTACGCGAAGGTGCGGGTTCACGTACGGAGGAATGTCTTAGCTCTCCATGAGTAGAGCAACGTATACAGATATACGTATGGGTCATTTCGATATTAACCACCGAACTAGCAAACTCCAAATATTTGATTAGTTGAAAATTTTGAAATTTCGTTCATTGTTATAAAAATTGACGAGAAGTTCAAGCCCCTTAACCTTAAGGGTTTTTACAGAAATCTATTTTTAATGATTTTCGTGTGTAAACGAAACGTAAACTCCGCGAATGACTTCTCAGTTAATATCTATTCACACTGTCGCGTTAACATGGGTCTATTGAAAAAAAAAATTCCGAGCAATCTTAATTTTCTGAAAACATGGCCAGTTTCAAGGGTGTAATTTTGTTCTTTTGGTTACCGTCGGAATTTGTTTCTTTGAGGGATCTTAAATTTCGTAGAACGAGGAAGAAATTAATCAACTGGTGGTCACTAATTGATTATACTATTACTCTCACGTTTTCACCATAAAAAAATTAAGTTTTCGCGAAAGCAAATAAAGAAAAATAGCCGTCTGAGGGTAATTAAAAAAATTCTGTTCTTGAATTTCTCGAAAACTCATAAAGGCAAAAAGCTCCAGCTGTCCGAGTCGTCTATTTTCACGGTGCAAAATCATATGTTCGAATTGCCAAATTACACATGTTAGAATTGCAAAGCCTGAACATTTTCTACCGAATAACTCGACGGTTAATGGCGGAATGACCCATGTGTAACCACATGTATATATGGATATCTGTAACATATACGGAGAGTCCAGACCAACCGAGAAAAGCAAAGAGGGATGACATCACGGGCACTTTACACGCACGAACGCACCCGGCGTGATCGAAAATGTACACCGAGACACAGTCGAATGAGCACGTACGAGTCATTCCCTAGTACGAGAAAAAAGCAACGAAGACCAAAGTCAGAAAGATCGAGATGGAGGAGAGAGCGAAGAAACAAAGAAAGAAGAGGAATAGGAAGGGGCAAAAAAGCACCATCGGGGCCATTACCTTTTCCCTCATTGTACAACCACACATAAGATTTTAAATAACAGGGGTTCATTTGTTATATAGCCCATCACGCATAAACGCTCACATCGTGCTGCGTAGATTCGAATAATAAAGATCGAAGTGTCCAACCGATAATCTCCCAAATCCAAAGTTTCAGTAATCCAATATTACTGAAATATTCTGTGCATGCGCAAAAGATCTTTGATATAATCCAATTTCGTGATATATAGCCATAAATCGAAGAAGATTAGTGTTTTTATCTCGTCTTGAGACACGTCTTCAGACATCATGTACATATACCAATATACCGACAGTGCTCTGACATGCCGACCGGATCGAAGACCCTCTCACACTCTCATACCAAGATCAACTAGGTTTAGCTATTTCTGTTTAACATTTCAATTAAATTGTCATAGTGTACACCAAGACGTTCGTGATGCAAGAATCATGGATTCGCGTATATACGAATGGTAAACAAGCTCACTATAAACAAGATAGATCGTGGTAGGAAAGCTTCGTCAGACACACGAGGTGTGTACACCCTTCAGCGTAGATGTACGTGGATACATTTAGTTTATTTCTTCCTATTTTCCTTTTCCTATATTTGACTTTCACGATTTTCCCTTTCTTCGCGATTTCAACCTTGCGTTACAACCGTGCTCGGAGAAGCCCTGGGGAACTATCCGCTTTCAGACTCACTTTTCCCGTAGCCGAAGAGAAACTAGACGTGAAAGAGAAGTAAGGGCGACGAGAGGCGGAGGATTGAAGCTGTAAGAGAGAGAGAGAGAGAGAGAGCCAAGTAGGGATAGAGAACAGCTTACGATACACTAGCAACCACACAAAGAGAAACGAGAGTGAGAGCCAAGTAAACCAAGCAACTCCCACGCCACTACCTCACCCAGCCAGAAGGATCAGAGAGTTTGTTTTTCCGGCAAATTCCAGTTGTCGGGTCTGATTCCCCGGCGGGCCAAGTATATACCAACTCACGTATACATCCACCCTGTGAGTCGAGTCGACCACCAAACGGCATCCCTCGCCACCCCTCAAACCAGAGGAGTTCAACGATGCTCCTGCTGGCCTTGTTCCTCTGGTCCTACCCCATACGTTGTCTCTCGGAGCAACTCGCGCACACGGACCGGAATCGGGCCAAGCATCAAGCAAAAGGAACCGGGTGTTCCGGCAATTTCAATGAACATCCGTCGCACTCACCGCTAATTCGATGCGCCACTGTGGCGCCCGTACTGGCCTAGGGCCTACGGGTCCACCCGACAAGGGAACTTCGTCCTCCAGTCAGGGGCTAGAAAGGCTAGAATGGAACCACTTCGCTCCACCATTCCCCAAGTCCCGCGAGGTAAAGTCTGAGCGCTGGAACTATTATTTCCTATACGGGTCACTACTGACGTTCTGGGTAGGCTGACCTAACCGGCATATTTTTCCATTGTGGCTAGTGGCGCTGCCGCACTCCTACTCTCTTCGTCCTGCTTCCACGTGTATTTTCTGCCCATCAGCTCCCAATGCCCCTCAAAGTTTGGACGAAGTTATAACGAAACTTACAACCGTAGCTTATTACTGGGCGTGTTGCGAACGTGGCAGTAAACGAAAATACGGCCCGGGCAAACTGCGTTAAAGACCATGGTACTTGTACTCAGATATCCTTGCTAACATACTCATGGGCCCATTGCCATAAGGAAAATTTATCATCTCGGGTGGGATCGTAAATGCGCTGGCCAAGTCGCGAAGAGCCTCGGGCGATATTCCCGCCTAAAGTAAACTGCGATGATATCTTATGACCTCGTGTGACCTTGCCCTTCTCAAAAGAAAGTCACTCGTGCCGGAGGCAGTAAATGGCTTGACGATAAAACTAAACGGTACATGATTCATCAATATTAGCGACGGTCATCTGGCTTCATATTTTTGAGGCTTGACCAACGTTAGTTTTGCGTTATTTTTTCTTTTTCCTCTTGCGCATGCAGATTTTTATCTGCTCCCAGGGGCAATCGCATGAGTGTTGAACCTCTTATGAATTGCCTTCGGAGAATATTTGATAATTCATGATCGAGCCTAACTGAACTACAGGTACTCGAGTTGTTCTCTTGTTGGAGGAAATACGCTATCCATCTTGAAATGAAATGATCGTAAGGAATGATTAATGTATCTGCAGTTATTCAATAGGTCAATGGGGCATGTTGTGTTAATCTCATTTTCTCTTGTCTAATTCCTATAATTTTTATCGGATCGATCTAGCATTTGAATTCCACATATTTCGACCGCCGTATGAACAAAAATACAATATCAACATAACCGAAGCTTTCCAAAATTAGAACTACTTACGACCCTTTGACCCATTTCTCGATATACTTTAACGATTTTATCGTTCCCCCACCACCGATGAACGAGCGTAAATGCAAAGTCGCCGGAACCCTCGAATAAATCGCTGCTGTGCGTGAAACGCATTACGAAAATGGAGTCGGTGGGGTAATGGACGGATATTTGCTGAGGAAATAAAGAGAAAGAATAAAAATAAGAAAAAAAATAGGCCCATGCAGGGCCTTCCGTTCGTTTCCTCTCTATATACGTCCCCTCTTCTGGCCCGCATCGAAACTAATTTCGCACTTCCATCGTTCATCCTATCGTCGACATGTCGGACTTCGGGTAATTGCCAGGCGTGCGCGAGAAAACCAAAGGGAAGGAAGAAAAAAAAACAGAGGGCTATAGCGGAGAGGGCTGAGCTCGAGGTCGAGGGGGAAAAAGGGAGACGAAAAAGAAAAACGAAGACGAAGAAAAAGAAAATGATGGTATAAGGGGAAGAAGAGAAAATCCGTTTATAACCATAGCGTATATACTCGCTCCGTGACTGAAACTCACTCGCTGTAGAGTTGAACGGACTAGACACGGCCGGTGTGTCCCGTGGCGTTACGGTTAGACCTCGGGTATTGCGGTTGTGTCGTATATATATATATATATATATATATATATATACGTATATATATATGTATATATATATATATATATATATATATATATATATATATATAGAGAGAGAGAGAGAGAGAGAGAGAGAGAGAGAAAGAGAGAGAGAGACATGTACGTGGTATACACAGCGTATACCGATGGCAGGACCGGGGAAAAGCCTCGTGGGTCAAGAGGGACGTCGGTGTAAGGGGTCGTTGGTAGGATAACGTTCCAGACCGAGTCCCTGTTCCCGTGGGAATCGACCATCATCACCATCGTACGATCGGATAGGGAAGGAGAGACGACTAACTACATCTTCTTTCATCCAACGCTTCTTCCACCCTGTTCCCTATCTCTCACTGTCTACATCAGCTTTCCTCCTCGATTTCGTCTTCTTTTCGCTCCTTTTTTTTCTTACCGAAATAACAATTATTATAATTGCCCATTGTCAGTTATAAGACGAGTCTCTGGGGATGCGACAGTGGTAGAAACAGTTTCAGAACATTGTCTTCTACTGCCAGAAATAATATAGGTCAGCAATTTAATGCGTGTTGACGCATCGTCAAGTATTGGAATGTTTTTTTTCTATAATCAGTCGACAATTTGCATATAATGTGTTTGTAATGGATAAACGGGTGTACTTGCAGTTTACTATGTGAAGGAACTTGATAATGTAGAGAATAAAGTTTCGTTTCATATATGGATATGCAAAGTTGAAGAGTCGATACGAAGTAAAGAGAGACAGAGATTAGATTAGATTTTTTTTTTTTTTTTTTTTTTTTTTTTTTTTTTTTTTTTTTTTTTTCCCGGAGGGGGTTGAAAATGCATTTACGCACTTAAGGAGGAGGGAGCATAACATTTCCCTCTCCCCCCTTGTGCCGGACTCCTCTTGCAGGGACTTATAAAGATGTCAAAGATTCAATACGATCAATCAGGTCCTGCAAGAGACTACCGGCTAAAACAATCCCCCTCCGTGACTCCTGGGCGCCACCCCGGAACCGCTTATCGCATTACTTCGGGGTGGCGCCTATTGCCCTAGCCCCTCAGGGCTCCTCCCTCTCCAAAACTCTCTTTTTTAGGCGGAGGGCTGCTTCTATATTAGCAGACACCTCCGCCCAAACTCTTTTGCTCAGGAGCATCACTCCGATGATGTTATCCGGAGTTATGCTCCCGAACCTCCTCTCCGCTCCTGCCCTCCACACCTGCCATTCTTCGCACTCGAAGAAGGTGTGGAGGGCGTCATCTTTCGGGGATCCGCAGGACAAACAGCACGGGTCCCGGGCTTTACCCATTTTGTGCAGGTAGGCCCGGAAATACCCGTGCCCCGTCAGCATTTGGGTGAGGTAATAATTCACCTCACCATGCTGACGGTTTATCCAGGTGTCCAGACGAGGGATAAGTCTCGCTGTCCATCTGGCCCGCGAGTCCCCTTCCCACCGTTCTTGCCAGAGCTGCAGGCTCTGAGCTCTGGCAAGTTCTTTTCCCCTTTCCCGGTCCTCCATTTCAGGAAAGCCCTGGTGGACGTACTTCCGCTCTTGGGCTAGGAGGTCAATAGGGATGACCCCGGCGACCACTAACGCTGCTGGCTCCGAGACCGTGCGGTAGGAGCAGGCGATGCGGAGGGCCCCTCTCCGCTGCACTCCAGCCATGCGATTCCGGTACTTCTCGTACCGGAGCGCATCGGCCCAGACTTCGGCTCCGTAGAGCATTATGGACTCGGCGGTGCGTAGCAGTAAACGACGCTTGCAGGGTCGGGGGCCGCCAATATTGGCCATCACCCTGCTCAGCGCCGTCGTCGCCGCAGCCGCCTTGTCAGCTCTCGATATTATTTCTTCCCCGAAGGTGAGCCTGCAATCAAGTCTCACCCCCAGGTACTTAACGGAAGCCTTAGTCTGGACCGTCGCCTCTCCTACCCGCATATCCCGAAACAGTGGGATATGCTTTTTCGTTAGCAGCACGATCTCGGTTTTGGCCAGCGCCAACTCCAAGCCGTGGTCGCCCATCCAAGAGCGGACCCGACGCATCACCTGGTTGAGCAGCATCTGTGCCGCCTCCACGCTGCGCGCGGTAATAATGGCGGCAATGTCATCCGCATACCCAACCAGGAATGAGCCCTCAGGCATCTCCATGCGTAGGATCCCGTCATATGTGGTATTCCATATGTCGGGTCCCAGCACGGAGCCCTGGGCTGCCCCAGCCGTTACCTCCTGGCTCACCGGACCATTTACGGTGTCATACACTAGGGAGCGGTCCTTCAGGTAATCCTCCAAAATCCAAAACAGATACTTGGGGACCCTGAAATCCCGCTCCAGCGCGCCCAAGGCGTCGCTCCACCGTACCGAGTTGAAGGCGTTCTTCACATCCAACGTTACCAGTAGACAGACGGGGCGGGAGTAATGGTTCCCCCGCTCCGTGCCCCTGGCAGCTGCGACAACCTCCTGGATAGCGTGGATCGTCGACCTCCCTTTCCGGAATCCAAATTGTCTCTCGGAAAGGTCTCCAGCGGCTTGTATTGCCGCATGGAGGCGAGGCCGAAGAAGCTTCTCCAGGAGCTTGCCGGCTGTGTCAAGCATGCACAGGGGTCTGTAAGATGACGGACTGTCTACCGGTCCTCCCTTACCTTTTGCTATTAGCACAAGCCGTGCCTGCTTCCAGCGGAGAGGGAATGCCCCCGCTTGTAGGCACGCGTTGTACATGGTGAGGAAGGGCGTTGGGTGTCCTTCAACCGCGGCTCTCAGCACCTCTGCTGGCAGACCATCAGGGCCTGGTGCCTTCTTGTTTTTGAAGGACCGCGCCGCGCATTTTAGCTCCTCCTCTGTAAAGAGTGGGAGCGGTGCGTCCTCGGGTGTTCGAGGTCGGCGCGGCAGCTTGGGGTGATCGGGGAAGAGGGCTTCGACTATGCGGCCGATGATCTCCGCATCTTTGGGGGCGCATTGAGCGAACGCCCCCAATTTGCGGAGGACCAGTCTGTACCCTAGTCCCCAAGGATCCTCGTTAAGATCCTCCCCAAGCTTCTTCCAGCATCGGTGCTTGCTCTTCTGTATGGTCCGGCGGAGCACTTTTCTAGCCGCCTTGTAGGCGGCAGTGCTCGGGGCTGCGTCGGGATCGCGGCGCCGGGCGCGAAGGGAAGCTCTTCGTAATCGAAGACATTCACGCCTCATCTCCGCAATTTCTTCCGTCCACCAATACACGGGGCGTCTGGTTCCCCGTGTACGGGCTTTCGGCACGGCGTCTCTGCAGGCCTGGTGGAGGTGGGTCATCACCACGTCCACCACTTGCTCAACGCCTGCAGAGACCGGCAATCCTTCCAAGGCTCGCTGGCCGCGTATTAGGGCCGGAGACAGCTTCTGGGGGTCCATCTTCTCGACTATCCACCTGGCGGGGCCCTTAGATGTTCTGGCCCGGACTGGAGCTACATCACGCACGCGAAACGTGATGTATTGGTGATCGCTGGCTGTAAAGTCCTCGATCACCATCCAGTCCTCCACCCTGGGCGCCAAGTCTTCCGTCGCCAGGGAGACGTCGATGATCGTCTCCCTATACCCTGGCCTCCGGAAGGTGGACGTCGAGCCGGTGTTCAGAACAACCAGCCCGAGCCTGGACGCCAGGTCAGAGATTAGATTAGATTGGGTTAATGTTGATTCATAATGATTGGACACTTTAAAAAGTTGGTTATGACAAATTACATATGCAAATCGTAGTAACAAAATAAAAAATGAACAAATAAATGCAATAATTATGATAACAAAATTGTAATTGAGATTCTTCGTGGGTCTGCGACCGAATAATAGCAATGGTGTTGATTGATTATTGTACAATTGCAGCCTTTTTCAGTTTAGGCAAGCAAATGTCTAAGACACTTTGGAATGGAAGTTAGTCCCGGTACCGAGGATGGGAGAGAGAGTATAAAAAGTGGATAGCGGATAGTACAAATGAGTTTGTATAGCAGTACGATGAGTTTGTATATGAAACGTCGAGGAAATTTGTTGGCGAATCGGGTACTTAAGGACAGGTCAAGAAGAGTGGAGAGAGATAGATGGATAGTGTATTAGTGCTGTAGGCTGCAGAGAGAAGGAGAGAGAGAAGAGGAGTCAGGGGAGTTGATAGAGAAGGAAGAGAAAGAGACTGCGAGGGAAGGAGAGAGAGAAAGAGAGGAAGGAAGAGAAAGAGACTGCGAGGGAAGGAGAGAGAGAGAGAGAGAGAGAGAGAAAGAGAGGGAGGAAGAGAAAGAGAGAGCAAAAGAGATAGCGAAAGAGAGGGTAACGGTGAAATGGGAATATCGAAAATTGCTTTCGCTGCAAATGACACTCGGGAAAATTAGTCAACCGATCAGCCCAAGCCTCGACAGCGGGACTTCATGTTTTTTTAATCTATCCTTGTAGTTGCTGGAGAGTGGGGAATATTGCTTTTGTCCTTATTCAATTTTTCGCGGAAGAAGTTTTGCTTTATTTGAGAAAATAATTAACTGTTGTTTTAAAATCGCTCGTCACGTTTCAAATTTGCTAAAAACTTGCACAATTATTTATCGTTATTTAAAATAACAGATTATAATTATTCACTCACGCTAAAAAGAAAAAATCTGTATCAATACTTACAATGTTTATACTAATCGAGACGAAATTTCAATTTACAAGATCTGGTTGAAGCTAAAACCAAGATAATTGTATATCTCGCTGCTAACCAAGAAGAGCTAAAAATGTGACGTATATAATTCGAACGAGGAATTACTATTTCGGTGACACCAATGGCAAAATTTCATTCGAAGTAGAACAAACGGTCTGGCTGAACCAGTCTCGGTGAATATAACTGGATTTTCTGTCAGATGGATATACGATAATGCTGTTGCATGAACGAGCGCATGTTAACTGGCGAGAACACACAGCTTATCGTATTAGTCGGTTGAATCGTGACGTTTCTAGTCGTCCCAATGTCGAGTTTTCTCCATGTAGGTACGTATTATCGTTATCAATCTCCGAGCTACCCCTTGTGCTCTTGTAAATAAAATAATTAGCCACTAAAAAAGCGTTCCCACATAAACCTCGCTCCACTCGCATTCAGTGAGCTGTGTCGTTATATTGAGAGCAACGAACCTTATTTCTTGCCAAAATAATTTCTTCTTGTTCCTGCAATAACCTTCCAGCTCGACACGTAAATGCGTTCTAACATATTTAAAAAAAAAATTTTTTTTTACCTTTTTTTACAACGTAGAATGGCAGAGGTAATTATTCAAATTATTTTTTTATACGACAAAACAATATTTATATTTAGCTACACAGTCATATATTTCCCAAAAATAAATTCAATGAAAAACAAAAGTGAATCATCTGTCGATCCTGCCCAAGCAAAATAAAACCTTCTCTCGAGTCTTCGCTCGTCCCTCGTTATTCCTCAAACCTTTCCGTTAATAATTGTTTTCCTCAATCTATTATAGCGTTCCGGTTGATAAGAAAGGGATGCAGCGAACAAAGGACAAGTAGGCTAGGCAACCCGATCGCCAAAATTCGATTTGTACGATCCAACCCTCTCTTGTTCTCTCGTCTTGTCCAAGACGAGTCCACCTCCCTCTTTCCACCGCGCTCTCTCCAGAATGGATGGATGCATGTTAAAAGCTTTCAAGACACCAAGAGAATTACACTATTCACCTTCAACAATGTTTACATCGAAGATAACAGAATATATCGCGTCATTGAAGGACATGTAATAAAGCGCACTTTGATTCATAGGTGAACCATCGGAAGCTTTCACCTCCCTCTGCCTGTCCCAATGCAAACAATTTTATATATCTATATATTTACAATTTATATGTATTTCGCCATATATATATGTGTGTGTGTATATATAGCGTGTTATAGAGGAATGATACCTATCACTGCAACACAGCAGAAGAAGGCTGTGGAGGAGGATGAGGAGGAGGAGGAGGAGGTGGAGATGAGGGGGGATGGGGATATGGTCTATGCCATAGTAAACGGTACGAGAAGCAGGACGACGGGAACGTGACCCGGCATTAAGTGGCATATAAAATATTGCGCCCATGTAAATAGCCATCGTAAAACTCAGCCCCCTTTGGCGAATCTTGCTCTCGGCATGCTGGGCCACGGTCGGAAACCTCGTCGCGATATTCACCAAGATCTTTGCCCTGTAAATTCGAATTCAATACTCTTTACGCGGGGCTCTTTCTTCAGAGATGTAGTGGTTTGGGGGAGGGGGGCGGGGGTCGTAGGCGAGGGGCAAACAATCCGAGTTTCCATGAGTCGTGTACACATCGAGTCTCTCTCCTTCTCTCTCTCTCTCTCTCTCTGTCTCTTGTTATCGTTCTCTCGCTCACCATATGCTTATAGCAGGAAGAGCCTCGAGGATTGTATTCCAAACCCTGTATAACGTCTCGTGTCCTATATCCAGATCTTCCGCATTTCCTTATTTGCTCTCTGTGCACGCTCGACTCACAGACATATTCGAGCTTGCAAGACGACGAGACAAGGAGAGAGATTGAGAGCGGTAAAATGGGAGAAAAAGAGAGGTGCCGAGAAGAAGGGGTGAGTGAGAGAGAGAGAGAGGGAGTGGAAAAGGAGAAGGAAAGTTAGGAAGAGGAAGGATGGATACACGTGTATGCAGGTACACGATTCTACATCTCGTTGAGACGATACAGGATGAATTCGTTGAAATAAGCGCTCGCTTCAACGTGAATCTGAATATAAAGCAGGAAGAAAGCTGCGATTCGATAAGAACAAACGTTCTTCCATTCTTACTTTTGTAATGTTTAATACTTCAAGGAGTTTCAATGATTTCAAAAGGGCTGACAAACGAGACGGAATTATTTCGTATTTTATTGACCTTCTACATTATGAAAGTTTTGTTTGTGGGTAAGTTAAGCTTCTAAATATTTTGTACTGGAATATTGATAATTTTAGGAAACGTTGGTGAGATTTATGTCCAGTTTCTTCAACTCTGGATACGTTTTGGATAACCTCTTCCAAAAGGTATTCCGTAGTCATCGTTGAGGGGTATCTTGCGGATAAAGTTAACCGGAAGTGAAGAAATTGGTCATTAGAAATACTTTATGTACGTGTGTACGTTTGGGTTTCCATACGAGAGAATGTTCTTCTTAAATTTAAATGCCCATCTCTAGAAAACCTTGTGAACAATCTTATTTAAAAATGACATGCTATGTGGCCTTCAGGGTTGCCTCGTTTACTGCCATTTTTTGAAAAATCACTCGAATATTTAATATCGTTGAGAATACCTGTTTTTTAGAAAAATTTCCGTTTAAAAATTGTTTAAATTCGCAAATTTCTAGTTGAAAAATTTATCTATGAATAAAGATCCAGAGAAAGTAATATCTGCTATTAACATCCACAAAAATCGAAGTTTCCGAAACTTCAGTTAAAATGATGATTTTTGGTTTTTTTTAACGCGTGGACACAATTATATTACTATTGTAATGAAGTTCATCCTCTTAAAGGTGCAATGATCCAGCCAGTGTAAATTAATTGGTATAATTCACGTTGGAATAATAAATATTCAATGTACCTACAATAATTTGATATTCGCGAATTGAAGCAACTTAAGACCCTCTTGGGAACCACATAAAGTAGAATTTATCGTTTCGAAATATAATGATATTACAACGTGAAGGATTGTCTGTGTACTTATGGAGTCGAACAAAGATCGTGGAACTAACAATAAGTCCAGCGACGCGAGGAGTGCTGACGAATTGGTGATAAGGGAGGACCAGCATGAAAAGAGATTAGGGTTATGCATGGTGGATGAGATGTCGCCGTGAGACAAAATGGTAATACGGGTTATTGCCTCGAAGTAGGTAACGTTATTGGCAATTTTAAGGCGGAAGTAGATAAATCCGTAATGTGTCAGACGTCGTTGAGAAGACCGACTTCACGGTTCGCCACGAGCGAACATTGATGAACGGAACTATAATTTTTAATAAGTTCGTTATTTTTAACCGTTCTTGAAATATTAATTCTCGTACAATTATTAATATAATAAAGCTCGTAAAGCACCGAGAACTCTCGATAATCGTTCTTAATTCCATTTTCATTGGACAGTAAAATAATTTTGGTATGATATTCATAACTAATTTCAGTTCATAAATTAGTAATAATAATTTTAAAACATATCGAATATTGGTCGTCAAAAATGCGTCACATTTCGCATATGTCTCAAGCGTCGAGCAAACAGTTTTTGTTATTACTAATAATATTTGATGAACATGAAAAATCGCATTATTAAGGGGGTTAACCTCTCTAGAGGTCGAAAAATATAGAAAACTTTGGGATCTTTTTGTGCCCGAATTTCGATATGTTGTTTAATTTCTATGAAAAAGTTCTAAAGTTTGCTATATTTTTCGGCCTCTAAAGTGCTTTACCCCCTCAATGATAAACAAAAATTTCATAATATTATATAATTTTGGTTTATCTGTTTCACGTATCCTTTTATGATCTTTTTCGATCTTAAGAAAGCTAGGATCCTCCCTAAATCCACGTATAAAATACAAAAAACGTAAGTTTTCAAAATTTTAAAATTTTATGATTTTCATTATTCGTTTCGTGTGTTTCAGTGACGGGCCTGGGTCCAGACTTCCTCCACCCTCTGAAGAACGTAACGATCACACAGGGTCGTGACGCGACGTTCACATGCGTGGTGAATCATATCGGTGGATACCGGGTGAGTCCTTCCTCCTACGCGAGTGGAGATCACAGTGGCACCAAGGCCCGGGTAACTATTTTACCATTACGTGTCCGCCTGCAATGGACTCACTTACTACCTACTACTGCACTTCTGCCGCGTGCCTGCACTCACCAGCTCTCTGCATTAATGCACCAACGTTGCTATGAGAAATCATCACCTCACAAAATCAATTTAAAAAAAAAACATCCCTCGACCCCCACTACTAACGGGCCTCTATCGGTGCCCCGCGTAAATGCTCACCCAAAAATAGCGGGATGGATTCTTATCTCCGAATCCTGACGCCTGACAGGAGACAATCGATTTACGTAGATCGACTCGTATTTTGATTTTTGGCAAAATATCCTTTACCTTGTTTAAAAAAAAAAACAGTTTTATTTATTTACCTACCTTTCGTATTTTTGTGTGTCATGTACATTTCATTACGTTGACAATCACGAATTCACTTTGATTTCATTGTTTTTTGGATTATGAACATTTTTCCTGCTAGAATTTTGTTTCTTTTTCATCGTATTAAGAAATTACGAAGTTATAAAAAAATTTCTTTTACCACCCCGAGCAGTCCGGTTCTCTTCATAACGCCCATCTTATCGTCATCACCAAAAAAACTGTACCTAACTGCCTGGGCCTACTACTGAGAGCACGCAGCACGTAATGAAATTGGTGCACTGAAAAATTATGACTGCCTGATGATATGAACCCAAAAACCCCGTTTAAAATACATGGAAAGACCTCACCCAAGAGACTCAGGTTATTTTTCGTTATATTCGTCACAGCGCTATTCGTTTTATCCTGATTTTTATAAATTAAAATTTATATAATTTTGATAAATATCCATGGTTGCTTTTCTTATTTTCTTTTCTATTTGCCACTTTATCTCATCGGCTTTACGTATTACAACGACTCTCGCAATATTACCCTGTTACCCAATTACGTTGTCATAATAATATGCTCTGTAACAAGGAAGCACGCAGCACGACGCATTGACTGGAGCACTCGTGAAAAATAAAAACTAAAAATAATAAAAAATCGTTGGCTGATGCTTGATATCTGCCTCGAGTGAACGCCTTTACGGGATTGATTGAAATTGTCAATTTCCCTCGAATTCACCATTTCCTATACTGCATCGTAACACTAAAAATTCCTATGTAGGCGATTGCGACAATATATGGGAAACTTTATCGCACGGCATTGGAAACGAAACGTATTTTTAATTATTCTTTTATGGACTTTTTCGTTATCTAGCTAACGGCTGGGTGGGGTTTTTTTTTAATCGATAGGAACAAAAATCCGGTCTTAAAAGAATTCCAGAATGAAATATTCGTTTACGATTGACCCAAAATGAATTTTTTAAATACAAAAATGGATAAAACTTTAATTTCAATTTTACGACCAAGCGGATATCGACTAGCGTTACCGACGGAGTTAAATTTGTGTTTCTAAATTGTTTCATAGTTAATTCACAGAATTAATCATGCTTCTCTAGAATGACAATAGTTTCAATATTGAAAGGTACCTTGTTTATTATTTCATTAAAATTCTTGAAGAAATCAGAAAAACGATTTTTTACATTTTTTTGAGGTTAGATTCGCGGTATGTTTTCAATATGAATATCCTTCACTCGTGTAAATTTTACAATCTTCCAAAATAATAATTAGTTCAAGGACAGTTCATGTTCAGGAATAAACAGTTTTTCTCTCCGTCGGTAAAGAAGAGCGGGTTCTACCTGGTCCTAAAACCCGGTATCGTTCTTTAAATTACAAGGCTTCATACATTTTTTAAACGCATCATCAGCTTTCATCAGTATTTCGTTCGCTCAACATGTTTCTTTTTCTTAATTTCTGTGATATTTAAATTGCCCTTGAATATCAAAAAATCAAAATGTACTAAACAGCACTCACTGGATCTACACGAACCATTTTTCAAATCCTACCGAACGTCCGGAAGCTTCAAAGTGATTAAAACTTCGTGGGATACGATAAATTAAAAAAAAAACATATTTTCGATCATAAAAACCAGAATAATTTCCCTCTTTTCATTTCTTTTTTTCATATCTTTAAAATTCTGTGCAACCAATAATTATTTACCGAAAACAATGGACGACTAAGCTGTTTCCGAAAAACGAATAAGAAAATCTCCAGAAAAATATAAAACGCTGTTTTTCGTGTATCAAAAGTGCAAGCAACAGCAAAATAAAACTAAAAATGTTTAAATACCGTGGCAAAGAATTAACCTAATTGGGAATAGTATCCGGGGAATAATCACCGGATCAAAGTGACAGGAGCCAAAACTCGAGCTACAGGTTCAAATGGTAATCGTCCATTAGCTTATGTCTCCGTTGTATAATTTAGTTTGGTTCTGGATTTCAAAGTGATAAATAGCATATAACGCGGATTGAACAAAAAAATCCTCCCACCGATGTCCAGGTGCAGTGGCCTGTTCCCAGTCACAGTGCAGTCATCGATCTCCATAGTCATGCAAAATAGGCAATTATAATATTGTCGACTATGTATTGATGGAATTGAATAATGATTGAACGTGGCTGCTGCACTTTCATCGATTGCCCGAGCGATGTTGCAATAATGCTGGCTGATAGATAATGCCCGGATAATAAAATTATCTCGATTGCCAGCAGTCGGGTCCGGCCGCTTAATTCGTCAGGCTAAAATATGCAACCTAAGCTGTTTTCCACCTAAAATGCAATATACGAAGTATTTTCGTTGGTATCGATCGAACTATTTGTGGAAATTCGCGAATTATTTCCCAAAATCGAAAAACAGGAATGATACGCATTACTGCTCGACGATTTTTCGAAAATTTATTAAAAAGTCTGGTTTTAAAAAAGTATAGTGGAAAAGTCCAGTGGAAACAAAATTGTCGTCAATAGAGTTGAATTAAATTTGTTTGCTTTTTCGTAAGAGAGACTTTGGGAGTGTCTGCGCACCCGAGTCGAAATTTTTTGAGAGATCGAGAATAGGCAGTCTCGACAGGAATGGTGTGGATCAAAGCAATGGTTCGACGCGAGGGGTTGGTCACTCGCAGATTCGGTGGCACAACGATTTCCAAAAGGAATCGATTTCTTGCGATTTCCACTGCGAATCAATAAGATAATCTGCTTTTTCCCGTGAGTTCTGCTGATTCCAACGATCTCCAGTGATACCTGGTTTTCAGAAATCGGTGATTTCTGAAAACTGTCAATAGAAAAACTTTGATAAATGCTAGCTTACTTGGAGAGGGGATAAGTGATGACCAGTGATTCCCAAAATCACGCGATTTCTTCATAGTTCCCAATGAATTCCTATACATTTGGAGAAATCACAAGGAAGTCAGGAATACTCATTTGACTTCAGCGATTTCCTACAATTTACAGCAATTTTCAGTGATTCCTAGCCTAATTTCAGATGAAATGGTTCACTGATTTCTCGGGTGGTATATACCTACGCCGCTCTGGTAGACCCTCCAAAATGGCAGAAATTTTATATTCTGATTGAGCGGAGGGTGCTGGAGGGTCCATGGACTCTCCCATAATTGCCTCGCCGGGCAGAGTTGGTATCAAGAGCAGGGTCAAGGAGGGCACATTTTTCGAACTTGGCATTGAGTCCCGGAGGGTCCGTGGTGGCCCCAGATTCAAGCTGGAGGGCACGTTGGCATTGAGCGGAGGCTGGCGGCTTGAGCACTACAAAGGAAATAGAAAAATTTCGACTCGGGCATGCGCGCGCGCTTATGCGCATGCGCAAGACTCATGAAATTTCACTTTGGCCACCGAAACATTCCACACATTTTTAAAAAAGTGGAAAAATCCTTTCGAGAATTATGTTTTACCTGAATTAATAGATAATCTTTGATTTTACGGTAATTCGAAAGTTAATTTTACTGGAGCCAAAATATTTTATAATATTTTGAAGTGACAAAATTAAATGCGCATAACTTCGTTACAAAATTTGATTGTTAAAAAATATTAGCATTTTAATAACACGGAGCCTTTCAAACATTGCGACGTAATAATTTTTTTAATTACTGGCAAATGCCTAAACCGTTGAAACTCGTCTAGAATTCGCGAGGAATTCTTGCGGAATGTTTGCGTTAGTAAACCTAATTGCCGCACACAATGTAAACTGCGGACAAGTTTTGTTCGTATTGCATCTAGCCAAAATTGATAAAGTTCTTCCGATTTTAATAAGATTTTCTTTATTTATATTCTTTTTCTTTTTCCAAGAATAATAAATACCTTTAATCTCAACTACATCAACGAACCCAAAAAAACCCTTCCAGGAAGAAGCGAGTCACAAAATTAAAAAAATGTTATTATGAATAAACATCGTGTAAATTTCGAATTACAAGAACTGATTTTTGGCTGAATATCTTAAAAAAAATGTGTTTTGTTTAAATAAAAACACAAACGAGAAATAAATGTGGATGGGTGTATGTTGGTTAATTATGCAGCTGATAAAAAAAACAATTTAGTTACGTATATTTTAAGATTTTGATACATTTACACGTGTACGTGGAAAAGCTTGAAAATATTCGCGGAATAAGTAAGCAAGAGTGAGTGATTGACTTTTCCAAGCACCATTCGATTTCCGTCTTCATCGGGTATACCTCGTTTTAACGTGTCCTACTTGGAGATCAAGTTGCCCGCAGGTTGTGATTCCACTTGTCAAACTGTGCGTGAACTCTCGTTCTATCTGCATTCGTTTTTGCCGACCGAGAAAAATCAATGAAGAAAAAAATAACGAAGCGTTTTTTCGATTTTATTTTATCTTTAACTTTCCCATCGGTATCGCGCATTTTATTAAAATTATTTTTTCAATAACGGCAATGTCTTTCCATGAACAAAAAAGGAAAAACAAAATTTACGCTCGTCAATCAACGAAAATGCAAAAAAAACTTTTTTTTTTCGTTTTTAACGAAACCTCTGTTTTTTTGGTATTTGAATTTTCATTTCAGAAAACGATTAAGATAATCCACTATTTTTTTATAAATTTATAATTTGTTTAATTTAATTAATATTAATTCATTTAATATTTATAGTTCTAAATATGGAGTTAAAAAAAAAGAGAGTACGGAAATATTATATAGCTATAACAAAGATAAAAACTTGAGTTAAAACAGCGATATTATAAAAATCGAGAATATTTCGTTATAAAAATCTCCAAAAGAGGCAAAAAGATTTCTTCAAAAAATTTCAAAAAAAAAAGAAAAGCTGCTCTCCAGTCAGAAATAGGCAGGTTCGTGGGATGAAAAAATGAGCGAGAATTCCCAATCTATAACGCTAAGGTACTTCCTGAAGAGTTTCAAAAGTTAAAAATCTATAAAAGAAACCCGTGTATAAGCTGTCTACACGCTCGCAAAAATCTTGTGCCGTACACATATACACACGATACGGCAGGTTGCCGATGCTTCCGCGATGAAAAGTTTCGAAAAACGCCCTCTTTCCGACGAGCTGGATACTTGGAAAAAAGAGAAGGATCGAAGGACATGCACCACGCGTAGGCAACGTCTCGCCGATTTGCTTTTCGCGCGTCGCTTCTATGTGCACCCTCGAAAACCTTTTTAAGCATTCGGCAGACACGACGGCGAGTGCCACACAACTGTGGCGACGAGAAAGTTTGAATTTTTTATCTTTTTTTACTTTTCTCCAGTGTGTATCATGCAAGGTGAAAAAATGTGACAAAGTCGACGAAGTAACAGCAACCCTGCATTTTATATGATGCGGGAGAACGACACCGTGGCGTTAGGTGTGCAATACAATTTATGAATCTATGTCGTTGAAAAATGAAAATTCTGCAGCTTTTTCGAATGCGAAATAGCAATTTATTCGTTTTGAAGACTGAAAATTCCAATAACAACAGTCTGGAAGTTGTATGTTCCATAGAAAATTATTATTTTAGTATAAACGTATTTGATTGTTGAAAATCGTTTGTCGTAATTTATTTTTGGCCTGTATTACTGGACAAATTTATAATCTTTCTCAACCGGTCACTTACCGACCGATAAAAAACCGACCACAACGTCTCCACATGAAATATCGAAGTATCGAACATATTTTCACATACATTCTGATATTTCAATCGAACATTGCTCTTTTAGAAATACAGAAGTAGATTAACGTTAACAGTTGAGATTCTATGAAACCGAGCTTTTATTCTGAAATAAGGACAACGGATAACACTTTACTATTATTTCTATTTCATATCTCAAGTCATTAAATAGTTTTATTGCAATCGACGAATGTTTATAATTCCCTGAATGAAAGCGTGGATTGATGATTCTATATATCACGGATGGCTCGTTTAAAACTTTTAAGGAGGTTCATATGAGAGTCCTGCAGTGAAGTGGCAATCACGGGTCTCCTATGCTTATCCATAGGGTCATGTGATTACTACAGGTGGTCAGTACTAAATATACTAATAAATTAAATAGAAAATTGACAAATGGTAAAGTAGAAATATCTTTAAACTGAAAATAGTTAATGTTAAGTATTTATACCAAAGTTGAATCTCTGGGCTCGATTATAAAGTTTTCTTTATAATCGCGATAAAAAGTCAATGTGAATAATGCCAACACCGCCAATAATATAAACGCCAATAAAGATAAATAAATAATTTTTCTGATTAAAATCATTCTAATGCATTTTCTAGTGCAATCATCATTGTTGGACTTTTTATCAAGAACTCTCTTTCTCAGAATTACTTATTAATAAAAGTGTTCAGATTAGTATGCATAACTCAATATCTCTATGTTAAATTCACTAATTTTCAACCTCATTTACCCAATAAATAAAGGATCAAACAATTTAAATAAATTCATACCGATAAGATATTTTTTCATCGATGTGACAGAAAAATTTCACAACATTTTTGATAATTTTTCAACAATTATATGAACCCCCTGAAACCTGACGGAACGATGTGAAATTCAGTTGTTTTACAAGCGTTATATCTCAAGGGAGGTTGATTTTTAATCTCTAGCAAGTATGAAAAGCTTGACACTCGTTTAGCCATTATAATAGTAATGAACTTTAATCGTCTCAGGGAACATCACGCGTGAAATGCATACCTAAAATTTCATGCAGCACAAGTTCGCATATAATACGTTTGATACACACGCAAGAATTTCGATGAGCGAATATTCTTATCGTTATGCCATTCGCTATTACCACCATAATAACTCTTTAGAATTTTCATTTGCACGTACTATAACACACAATTGCCATATCAATGGCTCTGTTGATATAAGATAATTATGTGAAGCCCCTGTCAAAGTTTCGCGATCGTGCTCAGCATGAAACATCAAATTTCCACACAAGATAAATCTTGAGTCATCCAAGGCTTCTCTCGAGGCACAGCGGTTGCCATTTTCTTTACCGACGGAGAAAAGATTTCGAATACTCAATTTACGTCATTATTAGCCAAGAGAATTGATTACTCGTCATATTTGCATTAATAAAGTTTTTCCTGCTCTTCATTTTATCGTAACTATCCTTCATGTTACGATAAGCTACAGATCTTTTTGTGATTTTTAGGTTATTGCGCGAACTTAACCTAAAAAAAGTCAAAATTCGTTTTTTTTTCACGATTTCCTGAAGAATTAAAATGAAATAACTCGAGAAATATCCTTAATCGATGTAAATATCCCAACTGGAGTAGGGATGAAATATTCTACAGGCTAATAACGTTGTAACTCGAAATACAGATAAATTTACCACCGTCGGTAACCGTCAACGGCTAAAACTCGAAAAAATACAATATTTTTTAAATCCTTCAAAAATATAAAATTACACCGGAGAGCTTGAAATATACGAAGGAAAAATAATTTGTTATTATTTCGATCGATATTTAAACATTGAATAATTTTGCGAAAACAATAATAAATTTTTTATTATTTGTAAAAATATTGCAGTTTTTGAAAAAGCAAATATGAGTATGTATGTTTTCGTTCAAACAACGAATGTGCTGTGAATGGAACTGCGACGACGTCGTTTTACGAGTAACTAAAAAAAACAGTTACTGTCCAATCGTTATTTCCCACAGCCATTTTTTTACCGCGTCCCTTTGACCTCTTAAACCATCGCCTAATCATATATAGGTCAGTCATATGTATCACCGATTTACGAGTTTACGTGAAAAAGTAGGTTGCCATTTGGAAACATCTGCGGTTGTTAGCGTGTAACACGTGGAACGAGCAGACAACGCGAAAGTTGCACTTCAATTGGAGTCTCGCCGTAAAGCCCCGGGGCTCATTGTAAAATCCTCGAGGAAGAGCTGAAGAAAGAGGGGAAGAGAAAGAGAAAGCTAGAAAGAGGGAATAAGAGAGAGAGAGAGAAAGGTAGCGAAGGAAAGAGAGAGAAAGCAAAATACATTCTCGAAATTGAATTTCATTTTCACTTTCAGCTCATTCTCTTCATGAACAAACTTCGCTCGAGACATTATCGCGACAAAATAGTTATGAATAATTACGACGAGATGGATCTTATAAAATTTAATAAGAATATTAAATAAACACCGTATTCTATTTTACCAGCAACGCCGACAAAAATGTCACACGACAAATTTACATGATTGTAATACGAAAAAAATATTTTTACATTAATTAATTTAACACTTTAAGCACCAATGCTGTTTTATTCACTTTCTCGTTTAGCCCACGAAATCCGAATCGCCCCGAATGAAATGTATCCTGTCGATCTCCAGTGACCGACATGGGGCTTAATGTGTTAATTGACACGAAAAATGAGCTGAATTCGTAATTCCAAATGGCAAACTTCGACAAATGAATAAATAACAATTAATGTTATCAGTTTGAGCCAGCATCGTATTGAATAAATATAAATATAAATCAATCCATTATTGTACGATTAGAAGCATTATCAACCAGCGATTAATTACGTTTCTACCAAAATAGTCACGTTGTATTAACGGATCAAAAACGTAAAATAAAGTAAACGAGATATGAGATAAATACGTATACAATTATTAACATGTTCACGGGGCATGTCAGAAATGCATGAGTTTTAATAAACGAGAGAGATATAAATATATAATTTAGGGTTGCATGAGCATGATTATGAAAGTAAAAGCACTTTGCGTTGGATTGGATTGATGCGACGTCTCTTAAATAAATTATTAAATCGAAGATAAATAACGGGAATTAAAAATTATATCGCGAAAGCCCAGATTGTTAATAAAAAGAAGGAAAGAAAAAGAGATAGTAAGCGTGAAGTCTTATCCTTGATAATATCGAACGAAGAAGCGATCAAGATCAGGCATTTAGAGAATACAGTCGCAGGAATTTAGAAAAATCTAGAATTTAGAAAACAGGTAGAAAACAAATTACGATAATATATGAAATTAGATTCATGAAGCGAAAGTTATTAATAGAAAAAGTATACAATTATTCAGGTAATTTTCATTTTCAAATGAATCTCAAATCAAATTCACGTATTGAATTAACCAACGGAAGCAGACATACCATAAAATCGGCAAAAAAAAACAGAAAAAAAGTGAAAAAAAACTACAAAAATATAAAATTTGATATTTCAAAAGGGAAATTTATAAAAATAACAGTAACAGCGAACTCGTATCATTGATATCACGAAATTAATTACCGATAAAAAAATCATGTAAAACAGAAATAGAAATTATAAAAAATCTAAAGAAAAAAAAAGATTAAAAGATAAACAAAAAATACGTCCACGTCGATGATGCACTTTCGAATGAATGTCAAATCAAAATCACCTATTAACTGAATGAACGGAGGCAAGCGTACCACCAAATCGGCAATAAATCAAAAAAAAAAGTGAAAAATGAAAACTACAAAAACAGAAAACATTATATTTCAAAAAGGGAAATTTATAAAACTAACAATAACAGCGAACTCGTATCACTGATATCACGAAATTAATTACCGATAAAAAAATCAGGTAAAACAGAAGTAGAAATTATAAAAAAATCTAAAGAAAAAGAAAAACAACGATTAAAAGAAAAACAAAAAAGTACGTACACGTCGATGATGTATTTTACGTTCGACAATGCGCGGGGGGACTCGGAGTTTCACAGTCGGTTTCCCAATTTTTCAATTAGCACATGCGCATATACGTACCGTGAATTCAACGAGAACGTCCCTAACCATTGGGGTCTCGCCATCGTGCGTGAATATTCGTGCCGCTTTATACGTCCGCCAATCCGTCCGTCCTTCTCACTGAAGAGTTGAATATCCGATCGTTAATCGGACATAACATTCGTGTATTGCCAACAACGATACTGCACAGGCTGATACACGGCCTCGCAACAGAACCATTCTCGTTGTTAAATGCTAACGATAAAAAAGGAAGAAAGAAAATAACAGTAAAACAAAAAACAAAAAAGAATATATATTTCGAGACTCGATCGCTCTTTCGTCAAAAACTGTGCAAAGTACTCGGGCGTGTAAACCGGTATAGAGGGCGTTCTCTAACCGATATAGATGTCTCTTGCCCTCACCAACCTCCCCCTCTATCGCTCCCTTCCACCCTTCACCCTCTCTCTCTCGTTTTCTGCCCCCCCCAACCCCCTCTCTCTCTCTCTCTCTGTCTTTTATTCATTTATATACACAAACACGTATATATGTACAGACATTTTATTTCGCGGACGGTATTCGCGTGTCTGCAACATGAAATAGATAAATCCTGGGAAAGAATAATTTGAACGTGCGACCGCGTACAACCGGAAGTGCGTTTCACTGTTTCGTCGAGGGTATAGACTCGCTGTTTCCATACGAAATATATATGTATATATATGTAGGTGCGTGTGCGTGTGCGTGTATATACGATAGACGGTACATACATAGTTGTTCGTATGGTACTACGTACTAATATTCCATACTACATTCATGTACACGATACACGATGTCCCGGAAACGCGTAAATTCGAAAATTGAAACCATACTTTCTCATTTTCGCGTACTTTACTCTTCGAATGAAAAAGTATGATAAACGTGCGAACCACTGTCGTAAATTCGATGTAAAAATCGTATTGTACATGAACACTTCCGGTTTTACAAGAGGGTTATTATTGTTATGTAAAAAGAGACGATCGTTTTGAATCAATGATAGAGAGTGTAACGATTCACGTATTCGCGGGAGTCAAAATTCATTGGACAATTAATTGAATTGCTCAAAAAATTCGTGGAAAATATTGTTTTCATCCAATTGTATATTTTCTTATCTCTCGACTGTAACTTACAATGTATGTTTTAATTAGTTTTTTGTTCTATCGTGTTGCGAATGGAAATACAGGTAATAAATGAAATTCGTCGATGATCAACAAATCGAAAGTATTCCGTTTTGTTTAAAACGATTTTTCAAGATTTTCTTTTACGAACGCGACAATTTCGTTTTTAAACAATAAAATATCGCAAGTGTCATAAATCTACAAATATTGTCGAATTGCTATTTCACATCGACACAAATTCCACATATTCGCGAGCTGTTTTTCGAATCAAGCGGAGGTCTGACCGTGACGCGTTTGATCGCAAGCTCTCTCGGTCTGACAAGGTACGTGCCTATTCTACTCGACCTCGAAGTCATTCGTACCGAGACGGCGAGGGGTTGAGACACGGCGACTATATACCGAGAAATGAGACAACCGCGTTGTGGCCAGGGATGGCATTGCATTTTCGAGAATGAGATGGCTCTGTGACAGAGAAAGACCGACAACCGGAGCCAGAGAGAGAAGGAGAGAGAGAGAGAGAGAGAGAGAGAGAGGGAGACAGACAGAGAGACAGAGACAGAGCCAGAGAGTTTACGGAGAAAGAACAGGAAGAGAATGAGAGAAACGACAGAGAGAGAAAGTCCTAGAACGGGTAGTGAGAGGAGGGGCTTATGCAGGACGAAAAACTTTTAATTAGCGAGTTTATCCATTTATCTGCATACCACTGTAGAGTGAAAGGAGCAACCAGCGGACAACTGTAGAAACGACTGAAATATATATATATATATATATATGTATGTATATATTCAATATGTTCCTTAGAACTCCCGCGAGTTGTCCTGAAAAGATAAAAAGGGAACCGCCGGATGGGACACACGTGAGCACCCGAGTTCGGATGCCGAATAAAATATAGCAAAACAGAGGGAGAGAGAGAGACAGGTTGAGAGAGCGAGAGAAAAAGAAGCGAGAGGGAGAGGGAGGATGATAAAAATTTCTCGTGGAAAAAGATAAAAATATGACAAATAATAAAAATGAAAGGGGTGACAGGATGTTCGGGTTTGGAATAGCATTGGGATGCGAAGGATATGTATATATATATATATGCCAGGATATGTACATAGTTGTATATATATATATAAGTTGGCGTTGTGTACGCGTGTGGGAGAGTGAAATAAACGAGGTAGAGACCGGACCGGGACGTTCGCACGATCCCCACAATGCGCAACAATAGAGCACCAAAACCGTTTGCATATGAAAGAGCTCGCGAATGGAAAAGGGCTGGGGGGATGGGCGATAGAGATGGGTGAGGGAAGGTTTGGAGGGGGGGACAGGGAGGTCGATGAGGCCGGAGGGGAGGGGCTTGGTAGGTTGAGCACGGAGATAGCTTACGCGTATATATAGTTTATACGATATTACAAATGACGAGACGAGGTGGGAGAGGTGGGAAAAGAGAGCTTTTAAAAGCCAGAGGGCTCTGTAAGTGAGTTTCGAATTTTCAGCCGAAATATAAGTAGTTAGAGGCAGATGGGGGGAGAGAGAGAGACCTGTCAGGCGTGCTGTAAAAGGTTCCTTTGTCAGGCTACCGATAGTCATTTTCGATCGTGGGTCATGAGAGAAAGAGAGAGAGAGAGAGAGAGAGAGAGAGAGAGAGAGAGAGAATGATGGAGGGGGGGGGGGCGATTATAACCGATTATCAATGCTATATCATCTCGTGAAAAATGTCAAAATGTCAGCGGTCTGTATTATTTTATGAATGTATTTATATTTTGTTTTGCATCGCAATTCACAATCATTGAATAATCACAGACACGCGTTTCCATTTATTTCGCAAACCAATTATTTTTTGGCCGGTGCAATTGTAACTTTCGGATAATTATTTTTATAAAATCATGATCGATTTTAATAACGATATAACGATAAAACATGAAAACAATAAGAATCCAAAATTAATAAACGCGTAAATCAGTTGAAAATTTGATTTTGAACGTTTAATTTATGGCGAGGGTGTAAAATGGTTTTTCAATTCGTTATTTACCTCTCTGTTACTACATAAAACTGTAATTAAATCGCACGTACAATTGAATTAATGACCACGCTCGATCACGCGAGCGTGGTTCTCGCGCGAATGACAAAAAAGAAATGGCGAATACAAGAGCGTTCGTATTGTAGCGATAGAAAAATGAATAGGGAAAAAGGATAAAAGAAAACGTAAACAATGATACAATTTTTCACCGTTAAGTGGATGCAAAAAATTTCACAATAATTTTCTCATTATTATGAAACAATTTTTATACGTTCTACCCCTTGCTCGCTCTTGACTAATCGCAAGCCCATGTCGCGTTTATTCATCGACTAAATATTCTCAAAATTTTCACGAGTTCCTTATCTTCTCGCGCTTCGTAATCGATCCAATAATCGATATAATAATTATTCTCACGCGCCCTTCATCTTTTGATTATCACACGGTTTGCTTAAAATTTTCAAGCGTCGACCCTCGATCATTTCAACGCGCGGATTATTCATACCGCAAGGACCTTGAATGCCGGATGGATCGTGCCACTATATGCGAAGCACGCGAGTGTATCTCGATAAAACTTTTTCGCGTCACTGGAGCTCGCGGTGCTTTTCCGATTCCCGTCGAGTCACGTTTTCATGGATCGTACAAAAGGAAAGAGGGTGCGCCGAGATGAAAATGGAGGGGAGGTTACTGTATCGCAAATGGGAACTATATGTTGTCTATATCATATTGGTATATTTATACCTTTCCTGTATATACATATATACCTACATACAGCATGTGTAAATGCACTGTTATATACTGCCATACACACACGCTTATATATATATATATATATATATATATATATATATATATATATATATATATATATATATATATATATATATATATATATACTAGCGGTACCCGGCTTGCGTTGCAACGCCGTTTTGGTGTCATAATTTATTTGACACACAATATTTCTTGTTTTTTTGTCCATATGCGGAGTATAGACTTTCCAAATATAATGTATACTATACACATTTTTAGCGATTGTCCCCGTGCTTCGTTGATGGGCATTGCAAATGCGAGTCGCACCGGAGACTGCAAACGTTTGAAATCGAATGGCATATATTTTGGTATCATTGGCATACGCGACAACAGTACATCGTCTTTTCCTTCAAATTTTCTATTTTAAATTGTAGTTTCGCTGATATGTTCATCATATTTTTCCCCGTACCGTTACAAAGTCATGGTGGATTGATGTTTCGTAAAAGTATGATAGGCACGCCCGTTTTCAATGTTACAACGTGCGGCGCTATGCCTGGTAAATGAAACGAATTCAGGAATTCAGTTGGATAATTAATAACTTTTGTTTTTCTCCTCTTGTGTGAAGCATGAACTTTCCAAATATAATCTCTACTATACACATTTTGAGAGATTGTCCCAGTACTTCGTTGATGGACATTGCAAATGCGAGTCGCACTGTAAACTGCCAACGTTTGAAATCGAATGGCATATATTTTGATATCATTAGGATATGTGTTAACAGCAGATCTTCTCCTTTAAATTATCCATTTTTAATTGTAGTCTCATTCGGATTGTTCATCACATTTTTCCCGAAAACCACAGTACCGTTGCAAAGTCGTGGTGGATTGATGTTTCAACGATTCGATAAAAGAATGAAGTACTCTCATTTTTAATGTTACAACGTGCGGCGGTATCCTGGCAAATTAAGAGAATTCAAGAATTTAGTTACATAATTAACAACTTGTTCTTGATTAATAAAAGCAGCAATCGAAATGTACATTTCAGCTTCTCATGGTATTCTCTTTTGAATCGTGAAATTTATATACTTGACATTGGTATTTTTGCTGCTAATATAGCACGTTCCCTTAACCACATATGTTTTTTGTAGTTATGTGCAATATTTTCAAAAACTTTGTTAATTAATTCGCCTGTTATTACTGTTATTTTAAGAAACTTTGTACGTCGTCGTACGTACTCCAACTGTTTCCTGTCTTGCTTTCTCGTTGCTCGTCCATTTCTGAAGCTCGTAATGTATTTTTCATTTGTGACTGACGTGTATATCTTCCAATTGTATTCCGATATAATGTCACGATCAAGGAAATTTATCTGGTCAGCGAATTAAAAACATATATTGATTAAAAAATCAGAATATAGTTATCAGTATCTATAAAGTCATGTTTTTAAAATTTGAAGACTCGAGGATACGTTATTCGCGGAACATAAATAAAAACATATTTTTCCTAAATTAACACGTACCTTTATGGGTTTCAATGGTTTTTCCGTCTACGAACATTAAATTCACAACCATTGACAAACAGTTGTTGACCAAAATTGCAGAATTAATAAAACAATATCTAAGGAATATTTGTAGAGCTTCATAAAATCGATTAAGTACTCATGAGATTCATAATAAATTAATTTGTCACGAATAATAATAATTTTTGCGAGGTTAAGCATTCGCGGCACCGTCAAACATGCTGAATTGACTACGCTCGTCACACAATTTTTTTCACACTTTTGACTTACTCGATACTACATAAACCTCCTTAATTTGACATTCGCTGTCAAATGAATTATGCAATCGATATGTGTAATATCGAGTCGATCGAGTCGTTAAAACAAATGCGTGTCTTTTGTTTCGCACGTCATTTTGGTAGCATACTTTGATAGCTGTCAAATAATCTGTATATATAGATATACATAAATGTTAATTTTGTTTTGCCCCGTACGCGTTTATTTTGGCAATTAAAATTATTCTACTAACGCAGAAACCTTCTCGGGAGTGTGGACTACAACTCACCAAATTTTCATCGCAATCGGACGAATGGTATAGGAGATTACTCGTGACACACAGACAAACAAACATTCTTCCATTTTTATATATAAGATATATAAGCGTGTGTGTATGGCAGTATATAACAGTGCATATATATATATATATATATATATATATACAGGGTGAACTTCATAAGGTGTCACAGGCTTTATTCTAAGGTAGATGAGATCATTACAAACAAAAGTTGCAAATATACATTAGAGATATTTTTAATAGTTTACGAGATATAAATTTTGAAAGTTGGTCCAATCAGGGCGTGCCGAGAGGCGTTGGAACTCCCCACTCCCCGCCCGAACAGCCAATGCCCGAGAAATAAAAATGACTGCGTAAGAATATAATAAATAAAATTGACTGCTCTGAATGTTGCAATCCCAAATGTAATGCCCTGAACTGTGCTATCTCTACGGCTAGAGTGGGAGTGGGCGGCGCCAACGCTTCTCGGTGCATTTTGATTGAACCAACTTTAAAAATTGATATCTCGTAAACTATTAAAAATATCCCTAATGTATATTTGCAATTTTTGTTTGTAATGATCCCATCTACCTTAGAATACAGCCTGTGACACCTTATGAAATTTACCCTGTATATCGCTCCCTCTCTCTTTCTCTCTACACACACACACACACACACACACACACACACACATATATATATATATATATAGAGAGAGAGAGAGAGAGTACAGTATACATATACTAATATATATTATATATATATGTGTGTGTGCGCGTGTGTGTATGTAGAGAGAGAGAGAGATAGTATAAAGCATTATAAGGAGAGAAGGCACTTGTTGGGAAGTCCGTCACTCGGATTCCTCTCCCGCAAGCTCAATGGATGAACTCCATTTTCGTGATATCGATAAGAAATGAGAGTACGGAGAGGCATAAGAAGCCCGCTTTTCCAGCACGTCTGATAGATAGCCTCTCTCCCACCGGTAAAACGGCTCTCCGGTCGGGTCTGAACAAGGTCGATGGCATATGACGGAAAATCATATATTAGGATATATGTTTATTTTCTTTTTTCGGACGGGATTTTTAAAATAAAACGAAAATCTTTCTTGTATTTTTGATCTTCGAAAGATCAAAGGAATATCAACGATCTATAATCCTGAAAATAGGATAAAAATGTAGAGGGGAAGTTTGAAATTTTTAATACTACTCATTTTTTGAGAAAAGTAGTAGAAACATTGTTTTTAAGGAGAATTTGAGTAAACAACGAGAGAGGTTTGAAGGAAGATTAATGTTAGGCTTGTAATTATCATCGATGAGTTAGTGTTGAAATGAATTTGATTCAATCATCGTGAAATCATTCGTGATCAACCGTGAATTTTAATTACTTATTCGGGTTTAATTTGTAATTTAAAAAAAAAAAAAGAAAAATAGCATCATCGCGATAAACATAAAGAGCGAGGAATTGATGAAATATTACTGAGCAATGGGTTTTGGTGGGGGGTGAGAACAGGTTGCTTGGATAAAGGCGGACACAAAGGCGATTCTGGCGATTCATGAACATGTCATCACGAACAATGCTCGTCTCTCAGTGACACACAGCGACTACAATACGTGGACGCTCAACATCAAGGGAGCAAAACCCGAGGATCGGGGTGTTTACATGTGTCAAGTTAATACGGATCCGATGAAGAGTCAGGTGAGACATTCGCCGAACTGTAATTATTGTTATTTGTTTAAATAATTTTTTTTTCATCGCCTCCTTCGTTATTATTTTTAGCCTATCCTTATAGAGATGAGAACAACGATTGGCAAAAACGAGATATTTACAATAACTGCGCCAATATAAATTAAAAAAACAACTTTTTTTAATTTACGTAAAATTAATTTTTAATTCTTTTTCCCATTTAACGATTCAACGTTGAAAATCAATCTTTTATCCGAAAATGAATTGTTCATGACGAATTTTATGTTTGCTCGCGTAATCCATGAATCTGTAAAATGATTTTTAATAATTGTGTAAATAGTTTTTAAAAATGGCGACGATATTGACGCGTAATATTCGCACCGTTTTTTTTATTATTGGATTTATACAGAGCGCCTATCTCGAAGTGGTGATACCCCCGGACATCATTTACGAGGAAACGTCCGGAGATTTAATGGTACCGGAGGGTGGCTCGGCGAAACTCGTGTGTAAAGCACGAGGCTATCCCAAACCGAAGATAGCCTGGCGCCGCGAGGATGGTGGTGATATTATTGCGAGGACTACCAGCGGTGGTTCCAAGACTAGACGTAAGATTTTATCGCTAAATATTTAATTAATTATTGTACTTTTTTTATTCGCATAATTTATCACTTCATTAATAATTGTTATCCTGATTGTATTATGATTGAGTTGTTTCATTTACATTATTTATAAATTTTTTAAATAACAATTTTTTCAGACACCTTGACAATTGAAACAATAAAAAATAAAATAATAAATAGATATCGTACGAAGATTGCGAAAAATCTCGAAACTTTGTAATTTGTTGGCTGAAAATTCCCAAACTCGAATGGATTTTGTACAACGAGGTTAAATTTAAAAAAACGAAAGCAAAATATTAATTTTTTGTAGAAATTAAATCAATTTTTGAAATAAAAAATCGAGTATTGCTATTATTGACGCTAGCGAATGTTTTTCAATAGAGGTATCGAAATAAAATATAGTAAACATTCAGAATTCGTAGAATTTACGCAGAACATGAAGTGAAAAGAAAATTGTTTTTCCATAAAAATATTGTACGTAACTGTTGCAGTGTCGACCGTTGAGGGCGAAACCCTGACGTTAACGAAAGTAACGAGAAGCGAGATGGGAACGTACATGTGCATAGCGAGCAACAACGTTCCGCCATCGGTCAGTAAACAGATGATGCTCCACGTTCATTGTGAGTATATACATAAAATAATTTAAATACAATAAAAAATATTCTCTGCCAAGGAAAAACAAATATTGTGAATTATAAATCAGAGGAAACTTTTATAAATTTTCCTCTCTCTTTCTTTCCTTTCTTTTCCTCATACGACTTCTCTCAATAACATTGAATTCAAATCCCAAAAATTATATAAACATTTATTTTATCAAAAAAAAAAAACTGCTTAAATTTTAATCTTCTTTAAAAAAAATAATTTTTCTTCCTCTTATGACATTCTTCTCCATTACAAAATGCTTTTTTCTTTATGAAACGATGAGTCAGTCCCGTGAAAATGATGACGAAATAAAAAATCGTATTTTAGATTATCGTTATTTTTTAATTGATTTTCCCTTCGGCCCTTTTCGTCACCGTTGCGCGAATCGTATCTCAACAACGGGCTTAAATCTTCCGAAAGGTTAGAATGGCATCAGGCTTGTTACGAAACGAAGGGATTCACGATCGTAAACGAGATAGCGAATATGGATGCTGGGTAAAAAAAAACAAAAAGGAAGAAACGTGATCTTGGGCGAGAGCGAAGAGGAAAAAATGCACGTACATACATACATACATGTATATATATATATATATATATATATATATATATAGCATAGATGGGATGGATAAAAGTACGAGAGAAAACTATTCAACGCCGAGTGCAGAGGGTTAAATCCTCGAGCAACGTTATATGCAGTTAACTTGATAGAGTGTAAAGTTCGGGTGAAACCAATTGAGGAAGAAACGAAAGGAAAATAGAGAATGGAAGGAGGAGAAGACAAAGAGAAAAGAGATATTGGGGAAAGGGAATGGGAACGAATTTTCTTCGCAACCCAGTCAGACACGAGAGAGATCCGATATGGATTTAGGTGTGACGTTGGCTAAGGTCGTTTTTTGGATAAAGGAAATAAGTAACTTTCGCCGACTTCCAGATTAGTACGAGAGCCCACAACCAAAACCATGCATGATCGTTTTACGGCTAAAACCGTATAAAATCGTTAGATTAGATAATTCTGAACCCAACTAGTCGGGTATTAATGGTCAAAAGTGTAGTATCTAGATGGGAGCCCATTTCTGCTATGTCAAATAAAAAATACAGTCGGTATTATCACAATGTGTCTGATATTGAAAATATACGTAGATTTTGTCATTTTGTTACAAAAAAAAATTGTTTTCAGACGTTTTGCGCGTAGCATCTGGCCTCTACATCTGGATAATTCATTTCATCATGTCGAATAATTTCCAGAATTTCCAGACAGACAAAACGGGCTTAAAACATAAGGTGCTCACATTTTCTTCTGGAAACTGACTTCTTCGCATGAACTAATCCAAATGTAATTTTTCAAAATGGTCTCCTTGTTAGGCGCTACACTATTGGCATCTGAAAAACGTTGTTTTAGATCTATCATTCAACTATATTTCGAAAATCAGACGTTTTACTATGATTCAGGTCGGCAAAATATTTTGACATTTTCGAAAATGCAGTTAGGTCAGACGATACACAGAAATTTTCTGATATTATTATTTTTTGGTTTGGGCTAATCCCAGCTATCGACTTTATATGGTTTTGGCCGTAATACTATGATGTCAAAATTTTCGTCACCGACTCTCGTACTAGATGTTACGATCAAGAGTGACTGCTATTTGTCTGAAAATAATTAGATATTGAATTAATTACAAATAATTAAGCAGCTGGACGGAGAGAAATTAGCATGATAAATATATCGTCACGTATACTTTCGTATATTTTCTCGATAAATTCGAATAAGAATCGTCTGTAAAACATTTCGCCATATTTTGTTTAAATTCTCAATGCTTTTTTATTTATTTAAGAAAAAATGTTTACGTGATAAGACCGCCAATCGTGAGAAGGAAATATAAAATCATCGAAATAAAATTTTAGGTAATAGTTCTTTTGTTCTTATTTTTCAAATACTGTAGTACAAAACTCTACGAAGGATTGTTGTTCTCTAGGCAATTAATTTTTAATTAAATTTGTGCCACATAACGCGTGTATACTTATTGGGGTGGAACATCCGCTGGTGAAAATGGTAAAGGGATGGTCAGGTCGTACCTACTCAAAGGTCGCGAATAAAACAAAGAAATAAAACAAAGCTACACGAAAACCTTCGTTCTCGATTTGATCAAAATCATATTTCGTGACTCGCTAAATGTTACTATCTCTTTCCAACGGTCGCGATTCCGGGAAAGTCTTGAAAAACTCGACGAAAATTGTCAACAAAAACTCACGCCAATGTCGAACATGCGCGTAACACGCTAAGGTCTTATCGCGATCAAAGGATTTCCAGAATGTTGGTTAAAAATCAATGAACACTCCATGACTTGGGTAACCATCTGGGGCCTTATCGAAAAACTGTAATCACCCCTCGGTGTCAGTTGAACAAAACGTATGTGGTAATTAGGCACCTCTTAACGACGAGAACCGGATCTAAAGATAGCACGTCAGATTTTTTATTCCAGATATCCAGTGTTATATCTATTGCTCCATTGCTTGATCTATTAACGCCCTTCAAGAACTGGAACTGGTTCCTTCCAAGAGATATACGTAGTCAGAGGACCAAAAAAACGTCACTTTTGAGATGTTTTTTTTATCAAGAATTACAGGTCAATTGTTAAAAAAAATTATTTCATATCGTAATACATATTTTTAATTATAATGTTTACTCATTTCACGACAAAATGTTTAACGGAACTGTAGCCATGGACGCGTATCATATTTATAAAAACACTTTTTACCGTGGGGTTGGGGTTGGGATTCGTTGAAATAAAAACATAAAGGAAATACAAAGAATATTTCTTTGATGAATTAATTTGTTCAGTAATCGATGGTTGGATGTTTCGTAATTGTTATTCGTGACAGAATATCCATTTTTCAAAGTAAAAACTTTGAATTTTTTAAGAAAAAATCGTTTTTTTATTATTAATAAGTAAAAAAAAACTATGAGAAGAATAACAAAATATTCTTCGAACCATTATAACTTTTTCGATCGAAAATAAGCATGTTCCTAAGTTAAAAAAGAACCGGCGCATTAAATTATTCCAGAAATAACGCCGATCCGTTTTTAAAACACCACGTCGAGACGAAAAGCATTGAAGGGGGAGAAATTTATTGTAACGCGAAGAAACGGAAGTCAGCTCTACGCACTGTCCGCACGCGACACGAAACCAGACTTCCGGAGACTTTCCAGAGTAAGAAATGTATAGAACGTGAAACGAAACTGTAACGCGACGTAAAATTCAAACGCGACGGGAAATGAGAGTCCTTGCACGTGACAGTCGGACAAATCCAGAAAATAAGCCAAAACGCGATCTTTACTACGAGAGACGATAACCGCAGTTTACCATGCCAAAAAAATATTATAGTGCTACGAGGGAAATCGAATACCACGATAAGATATTATCAAATAAACATCTGACCTTGATCTTTGATTCGAATATTGCGAATAAATTTTTGAAACAATTTTTGGGACGAATTGCAATTTCAAAAATTCAATTTTGTGTGTAATAATTAGAAGCAATTTCCTCGTGTTGTCTCATTATTATTGACTATAAAATCGGATAATTTTATAGGTTTACAATTTTCATTCGGAGGATACAATGGGGTGTTAGGGGTTAATAAAAGTACACAGAATATTTGTTGGGTATTCGGTTGACGTGTCGGATCGCCACAATTCCGGATTATACGTACGTGCGAAAGCACGGGCCTACGAATGCGCAACCCAAACGGAATAGCGGACGAGCCGAGAAAAAAGGAGAGCCGAGAGGGTTGAAAAAAATGAAGCATCGCCGGAGAAGCAACGAGACGGCAACAAGCAAGAAGGAAGAGCAACGAAGCGCTCTGCAAGAGAGGTCGGACCCCGTTGAGATAGTCGGTGTCTTCCTCTTTGCATAATTTCACCGTGGTAACTGCTGCGTGAGCTGCCGAGGGACGAGAGGAACGCCCTCGCTTTCGGGGTGGGTTATACCGGTCCTTGCTCGGGACGAAAGAAATATAAGAGTAAAAAAAAGAGGGATTGTGGAACGCGAACGGCAAAGGTTTCGAGAGGATGGAAAGTAGCGTGGGGGAGAAGGAGGAAGGGGGAGGGGGCGAGAAAAAATGATCAAATTAAAATAGTGCTTAAATAACAATGTGAACGTTTGCAGGTTCCGGCAGTGTATCTCGCGATAGTTGTATAAAGACGGCAAAATTTCTAGCGTAAGGAAAAATAGGCGGCAACAAAATTGGGGGAGAAAAATTTTGCAATGAAATATGAATGAAGAAATGTTACATAATAAAAATGAATGAAAAGACGTTCATCTAATTTCAATCAAATTCATAAAAACAACTCTTATTTTTTTATAAGCAATTCTTATCTTAAATCGAATAAAATCGATTAATCCTGAATTTTAAAGAAGTATCAATACCTTGCTCAATTATCATATAAAAATATATTGCTTAAATAAAAAATGGACTTTCTTTTATAGTTTAAATAGTCGTAGATTGAATAGAGGAAAAATTATTTGTATGAAACAAGATATTAGTTAAATTATATTGCGTTTGGGTATATTTTTGAAGTAGAAGATACGTGTATTTTTTATGGGACAGACGTCGAACGAAGCAAAACAAACCTGAACTAACGAGTAGTCGAAAATTTCCCCTCGTAAAATGTTGTCGCACTTTATCATATTTTCTTCGCTCCCCTCGTTTCATTTGAATCTATTATATCCGTTCGCGTTCGCATTTCCACCAATTCGTTGTTATTATTGGTTATTGAAAGTGGGCAAAGTTTCATCTGGATGTGACAACTAATCGAAACGCGTTGAATTTATTAGACGATATCGCCGAACGACCTATAATCGACCATCGTGCCACCTCTCGTGTCGGTGAAAATTTATGATTTCGGCGTAATGAAGGAGTTTCAAGTCTGACAAGGCAAGACAGATACCCTTCCGACTCGATCGATACGTGTACATTAACCTCAACCTCACTATTGGCGCGAGTACTTACTCATCATGATGGGACTCCGAGACACGATGCCGATAACGAATGTCTCTATCTACAACGATCTTGCGCAATAAAAACGAGTGAAGGACAAACGTTCGTTAGTGTTTACCATGAAATAGTGCGTGGCTGGAACTGATGCCTATTAGTTCTCAATTTCACCGCCGTGCTGACGCCACTAGTGTCAACAGCTTAGGCGTACAGATATCGTAGTACGTCGCCGTTACACCAGCGACCCCATGCGGCCCGGGTTTGTACGACAAGTGTCTAAAGTCGTGTAAAAATCCGGAACTATAACTTTCGTTGTTCCAAGGAAAATCTTTAGACTTCCTTCTCTCGTGTTGACTCATATTTGTCGTCGTCAAAACGCACATTAATACGTGTAGTTTATTACAGAGAAGCGCGTAAACGCTGGTTACATCGAACGGTTAATCCACATGTTCAACTCGTTATAAACACATGAAAATATTCATAAATACGTTAAATATTCACGGTAGTTTTTCCGTAATGCTTGTTTGTTCTTTATTTCGGTTCGTTTGTCCATCGATGGCCTACTTAGGGCGCGATTAATTTCGATTGTGCATACGGCCTCTGGCCTCCGCGTAACTCGACCATTGCCGCAAGCTGACATGAGTCAATCACCGGCCGGTAGAGGCGCTGCGAGCACGAGCTCGAACGAAATACAGTACACTACCAAGAATAGAGGAGGGAATTCAAGGAGAGGCGAGCTTTAAGCTACGGTTAGAACTCCGTATACCAACCTCCTCCTTCCCCTCCCTCTTCACGACTGCCGCTCTTCCAGTAACGCTATCTTCCCAATAGCCCTGGAAAGGTAATTCCTCCCCGGAAATTGGATGTACTCGCGGCTACACATACACGCACCAACCATACTGACACACGCGATCCACAGAACAGCCGGAGAGAATAAATGCATACATAGATATATATGGATATGTGTATACATATATATGTAAATATATATCTCTTTGTGCACCAGCAGCAAAACGCAGGTCATAGTCCCGGTGATCTAGCACCTGCTTTAACGGATTGCGATCACGACGGATAATCCGGTTTTCATTGAATTGCCGTGGTCACGCAAGTGCTTTTACCTCTCTCTCTCTCTCTCTCTCTCTCTCTCTCTCTCTCTCTCTCTCTCTCTCTCTCTCTCTCTCTCTCTCTCTCTCTCTTTCCAGCTCTCAACCAACAGCGAGCTTTATTTGGTAATGTACCTAATAGCGGATAAGTACAGTAATGCAAAGGGCAACGTCCATGATGTATTGCAACATTCCCAAGCTGCATACACATAGTTAATAGGCAGAGAATTGCGGAGAATTCCATCTAAAGTATTAGCTTCTTGCTTATGGAGAAAATATTTTACTAAACTTAAGGCCTTTTGGAAACCGCGCCGAGACCCTTTGTCTACCTCCAGTCTCTTAATACGATCATTTTTCATTTTTTACGACCGTTCGCCTTTCTTAAAAAGTTAAACGTAATCTTGGAAAAATGTTGGGCAACTTTTGTGCAAGTCGAGACGATGTCTGAGAAACGATTTTCACAGTGTAATGGGACAAATATGCCAACGATGAAGTAATATATGTGTAAAACTTCTGTACAATTCGAGATATAGAACAATTTACTCATTGGCAAACAGAGTCATAAAAAATTGAGTTGCTTATATTTTATATTATAAAAGCCAACAATTTGAACAATCCTGAGATCCTGGGCTCTAAGGATTTTACAGAAACTAGGAATTGAACCATTTTCGAAAACTCACTTTGAGTACAAAGTTCTTCCACTTTTTAACTCGTAAATTTTTAAGGCTAAGTGTAAAATGCGATAATGACAGAAGTTTTGAGATTTTGGTCCTGGAGAAAGTGGTGCTTAAATATGGAATGGTCCATCATATACCTTATACGTAATATAATATTTATAAAATATATCTGCTGGACGCAGATCGATCATACATACATGTTCTAGCGCAATGCGCACCATGCATTTTCTCTTTTATGCTTTGTGAATTCATTCATATTTTTTGTATTTATTTTTTTATTCTATGCGAGCCTCAGTGCATGAATACTCATTAAACGCAGCCCTGAATTGCCAGAGGAAAAAAAATCGCAATACATAGACGCGAAGCAGCGGTAGCTTTCGACGTGTCTGGGTTCGCTGTTGGATTCGCCATTGGGTGCGAGCGAGGCGGAGGGAGTTAGGCCATTACGTGTTTTGCGAGCTTGCACTATGTATGTACGTTTTTCATTCATTTCTCTCGCATTTCCCTCGTAGCTTTTGGATCTCTCTTCTGGCACGCAAGAGCCCGTTGTGCGGCCGTTTTTGAAAATAATTCATCGGATTTAATAAATTGATATATACATAGAACGATGCGGGATAGAGAGGAGGGGGAGTACCGAGTGCGGCCAATCTTTGATACATCGATATTTATATCTATTGAATAAATATGAATGGAAAATTACGATGCCAAAGAATAGTCGACGCGCGTTATATTTCCGGCTCGATTGTTAAATATCCCAATGTTTATGGAAAAATGATGTGTTAAAAATGTTCCAACGTTTGTCAGGATTTGAGTGTACGGGTCAACCTGTTCCAAGAAATTTTACAACATTGCGAAACTCGCTACTCTGCCGATTCGCAAAACGATCCGTAACATTGTCGGTGTACCGTCTTTCACGAGTTATGCAACTATAAGTTTTCTTTTTTCTTTCTTTTCCTTAAACCCTCTTCAGCGCCACAGAAAAAAAATGAGAAAAAAACTTTACGTTGCAACAGTTTCACAGTTGGGTTACCGCGAGTTAAAGCACCGCGATGCAGACGGTACTTGTTCTCAATCTCTCGTTCCTCCCTCCTCACCCCACCATCTCTCTTTTCTATTTTTTCCACTTCACTTTCTGTCTCGCTCTCCCAAGGGGTGAACAATATCAGGAAAAGTTTTTAAATATATTTAACGCGATACAAACTAGAGAAGTTCAGAATAATAGTACTCATTGGGTAATGGGAATCAACGTTATGTAAAATAAGCCTAGAAGGCACATAACAATAATTTAATACTACTAAACTTAATAATAAAAACCCATTTGGATTGGTAATAAACGAGTGGTCAAATATTTTGTGCACATTCATGGTCAGTGCCACGACCAACACAAACTTTATATACTCGGGAAGATGAGGGTTCGCATAGGCGAAAGGTGATGCCGGTGCGCCATCTGTGTGCTGGCGGCAAAAGCTCCACACTTCGGCGTATGTGGCATTGCGAATATAATGCAGATAAGTGAAACGATCAAAGTTAAAGTAAATCTAGAATGCATTGTCGATAGAAATCGGAATTAAAATGTCCCAAAGAACCGAACGGAACAAAAATTATCCTGGACAAACCGAAATCGGATAAAAATGCTGAAACCAGGATGAAAACAGATGCTTCGGTCGCTGGTATTCTAGGTGGGTGAACATCGAGACACATGTGACCTTTCCAACGTTTATATCATGCATGCATCGGGACTTTGTAAAACTTAAGCGATAGGTGGCGCGACAAAAGTTTGCGTTTCTAGGTGGGAAGAGGGCGTACCTATCGTTGCATCGTAACGGCACAGCACATCTTTCCTCAACTACGTGGTAATGTACCGAGGATCGACGCTAGGGGAAGGAGACCACAAGCGCTATCTTATCACCCCAGGTCGAGCGTCTCGTTGTCCTTTCCTTCGTGGCATTACCACAGGGTTGCTCGCTTTCGCGCTTCCTTCGACCTCCTCTACGCGTCGTCCTTCACCAAACCTTAACCTCACTTTCTCGTGCCTTTACTATCGTTCCCAATGTTCACGGTACCGTTTGCTTGTATTTTCTTCCCATTCTCATCCAAGCTTGCCTCATCCGCCCCTTGGCTCTCCCTTTCCCTCTCCTATCCAGCCCTTCGAGAAACCGCAGGCTGCGCCCCGACGACCCAACTTGGAAACCTATTACGCTTCCGATGTTTCGCTTTGCAGGCTTATTTCATGCCGCAATCGCATCAAGCCCTCTCCCCCCCAACTTCCGCCTACCTCCCCCTCCCCCATCGCCCCTTTCCCATCGGTCTGTCCCTCGTACCAGCCCTCAACGTTCTACTGTACGTATCTGCTTCACTCTGTGTTCTAACAACGGGATACTCTCGGGTCGGTCGCGAACACAAACGCACACTAAACCACGATGCGACGATGTATACAACGCGAGGCTATTAGCCAGGGATTTCTCGTCTCCCAATTTAAATGATTTATTTCGCAGCTCTTGCGGAGAAACGATTCGGTAGGTACCTACCGAGACCCACCAGTGGTCCTTCATGAGAAATTCTCTCTGGTCCCGTTTTACAACCAACACGTCCAGTCGCGTACACTTTGCGCATTTTCCACGACTATATACCTCTTTACATATATATATATATATATACAGTATATGCATGGATAGCCCAATTGGAATAAATCACTCGTGCCGTGAGAAACATTCCGTGGAGAAATGTGCCTTTAATCCGCGAAAACCGATGTCTTTTCTTTCACGCTGAAAAAAACGGGGCTTGTTTATTTAATCCGTCTCGATGTGCGACGATACTCGTGGCCTACGTGCTGACCCAGACACCCGATAAATAATCACATCGCGATCGATTATTGTTAAGTACGAAAATTTGGAAAAAAAGAACACATTGCAGTTTATCATAGCGATTCTTTATTTCATCACACTCAGATGATGGTGAACTCAACTCGGGGTAAAGTAATGAATGGTTTTTTTGTAAGAGTTTTTTTTCAACGATCTTTTTAGTAGCTGAAAAAGGAAAATAATAGAATAGCCGTGAAATAAAAATGTGTGGAATTTACGTGATTTTTTGTAGAAATGTGGCATCGCTCCAGAGCGAGGCGTTTTTTTTTACCTCTGGAGGGAAATGAGTTTTTAACCAAAGGTTCTATTCATGAGAGTATTCATTGTCAGTATTCGTGAGGGAAGATGGTACGATACAAAAACGGACACGGTGCAAGTTTGAAAGTAAAGTTTTATTTTTAATTGAATTTGTTAAAATTAGTCAGGTCAGGTCAGGTACAATAATCTATAGCGAGAGATAAATGTTTAAAGAATCAAAAAACGTATTACAATTTGCGTCAGTCAGTCACGTCAGTGTGACAAATACGTTCACATTCGTCGGTGTCAATTGCATCAATGAATAAACTTTTTTACAACATTTCAACTAAAACCATTGAACGTCTCTGTCGAAGAGAAAATAAATTCCCAACTGCAATCTGATCTCTTTTTTGTAGTTCGCTTGCAACAAAAAATCATGAAAAATAGCCTGTTTCATATAAACCAAACCCGGCAGCAATACATATAAAATAAAAAAATAAAATACTTCCTCCTATTGTCATACGAATAGATCGACCCATTGTTATATAAAAGAATTATTTTTCATCACAACGTTACTTCATACTTTGTCGATACAATCGTTCCCACATTTTATTAATTTCTAGTTACATAATAATTCAAAAAGCAATTACCACATACGAAAAGTCGACTGTATTAGCCCGTGAATATGACGTAATTCCTTTTTTCAATTTGAACTCAAACTCAACTGTCCCCAGCCAGAAAAATAATCGACCGGCTATTAATAAAATAGTGCTCAGTTTATAGAAGAAAAAAAACTGTGAACCAGATATATGAAAAATATAAGACTCCATCCACGTAGTCTCTTCTATATAAAGAACACATTTCGTTTTTCAGGAGATACGACATTTTCATTAAAAAAAAGTAAAAAGAAGATTTAGACGGCTTCGTATCGCCTCTTCCCAACTGGCACAATGTCAAAATAGCTATATTTCGCAAAATGGCGATTCGACGATATTCCTGGGTGGCTCTATGAAGTAGAGATTACGCCACACACATCGATTAACCCTATTTATTTGCTGAAGAGTTGATCGAGTGGTACAAATGAAATACGTTCTCTGGGTGTATGCGAGACTGCGGAAAAGGCAGCTCGCAGCAACGTTCAATCGTACGGATTAATTGGTTACCTCAAATGCCCAGTCCCACATGTATGCACACATGCATACTATAGAGCACATTCTCGATGTTGTATTTAACGCAACGGACTCGCTGCAATGAGTGACGAGCCCGACGAGGGTAAAGAGGATGAGAGACAAAAAGGGAATGATAAAAATAAAATAAAAGATCTATGTACAATGGGTATACATGGACATATAACGTGTGCCGAGTGTCCACAAGCGCACGGGATTTCGTGTGGCATCGGGATTGATTAATTGCGAGCGGCGCAAGCAGCGCACCCTGCCGGTTTAGCCTTAACAACCGAGGCGAGAAAGTTTTAATTGCTCCACCGCTGTAATACCATCGTTGCACGTACATATATGTAGTATATAGGTATATATATATATATACATATAATCTTATGCGTACATGAAAACGTACTATATCTTCTATTCAATTATTCGTATACATATCTTCCTAAATTATAAAAATACCTACCAACCGCTATTGCCACCTAGCGTTGTCTGATACGACTTCGGACTAGGTCGGGGTCAAACGAAATTCTGGAACACGAACGTAGCTACCTAATAAACCAGTCGTTTCATTTGACCCCGACGTGACCTAAACGAGCGAAAAAAGCCAAGGGAGCGAATGGATGCGACCTCCTAACCAACAGAATACCTACGTATTTCGGGTCGAGACGTTAACCTATCTCTCTCGTCCTGTATCATGCATATGTAAACATATGTTGTCTTTTTTGTCTCCCTTCTTTTTCAAGGGTTTCTATCGCGAAAACCAGTACAACCTAAAACCGGGTGAAGGTTTCGCTTGTCCCTTCGTCATCCTTGCGTTGTCCACAGCCGACTCGATGAATGGCTCTGTGAGAAACGTGATTCGCCACGAACACATTTACCGTATGGTGAATAGCAAGGGAGCTGTGATAGATAGAGAGGGAAAAAACGAGGGAGAGAGAAAGAAAGCGGTAGCCAGTTCCACTCTCGTTTCGCCAAACCATTCTATGTACCGAGTAATATAGAGTTCGCGCGAAGTTATGGCGAGAGTTCTGTGTGAAATAGCGTTCCGTAAAATTTACCAAAGCCATTGGGATCTTCCTCCCCCGTACCATGCCGACTCGTCAAAAAGAGGGAAAAAAAAGACCGAGGGGAAAAAAAAATCAACAACAACAAGAGAAATAAACCGTAGTTATTCGACGAAACTCGAGAGCCGGGAGATGTTTAAAAAGCTGTTGCACAAGGTATAAACCGCTTGTGAAAAAGAAAAAAAAATTTTGAGCGAAATGCTTTAATGACTCTTTCGGGTGTAATCAATTAATTCGAGGAATCTGGGGGAAACGAACGAATGAAAGAAGGCCACGAGTTCGCTCGAGGCGAATGTTCATCGAGGTCAAAATTCCTTTTATTTTCAACGACCGAATAAAACGATCTCTCCCCGCACGAGGTTTCGAGGCTCTCGGCGTACCAACTTTTTTCCATTGCTCGATTCAATTTGAATGAGCCACGGCTATTTCGAGCCGCGTGAAAATAGTGACTGTCGGCGATAAATTGAAAATTGAGCATGATATGGCAATACGTAATAAAATTCGACAATCGTAATATCGGATAACCGATCGCGCGAATGTACGGAAAGAGCGAGAGAGAGAGAAAGGAAAGTTTCTGTGAGCGGATAAACTGGCTGAAATTTCGAAAACGTGAACAATTTTTTGCGATGTTTTTCAGACTTTTGTGAATTATTTGTGTCGATCGATACTACGGGTATATAGACGAAAAATATTTACTTCGAATGATAAAAAAAAGAGTTCTTTATAATCGATTAACTTCGTCCAATAAAACAAAAATTTGAGAATTTCAATGGAAATGAGAATTCTGGAAATGCGAAATATAATGAAACTATGTCGAATCGTTGAGTTATAACTTCGAACTTAATAAATGGAAAATATTTCAGTATAAATGAAAATTATTGACGAAGAATTTCTGATTAATAGATAAAATAATGTCGCGATGGCAGTACCAACCACAGCGACAGCGAAAATAGATAATATTTTTTAAATAATAAATAATATTTTAATAACAAGATGTAATTTATTATGTTAGCGATTCATTATTCATTAACTCGAGAATTTATTTCCAAATTTACTTTGATAATCATTATACATATTAATCTTATTCGTCTGTCATTATCGAAGATAAAGTTTTAACGAAATGTTTAATGAACTATTCGATATTCCGAATTATAATAATAATTACTATTATAAAATCAATAATACAAGGAACAATAATAATAATAATAATAATAATAATAATAATGATAGACGAATCGAGTACACAACGTCCCGTTTTAGCTCGACCGTTTGGCATTTCGTTCCCTTTGTCCGTCCCGTTTGTGCGTTCCACGATTACGGGCAAACGGGTGGTCCAATTTTGATGAAATTTGTCTCGGGCATATTTTGAGGCGAGGCAAGAGGTCTTGCATTTTGTAATCAAAATGCCATCGTTAGTGAGGCAAAAAGATTAAAAATGCAGACAAGAATGAAGACATAATGACCATTAATATAATCGTTTATTTCGATACCGTTTTGGTCCCACCGTAGAACATCTACGGATTTTTATGCAAACCTCTTTAAAATTGTACTACCCCAATAGTTAAACAAAATTGATTTATTGATGGTTTTCGATATTGGAGTCCGACCTCCATAGTTTCATTTACGACAGTGATTTTCAATTAGAGGTGAAAAGTTTGGAACAAAATGAAGCGAACAAGATCAACCGGTGTAGTGGACACTGGACAGACACCTTAAGAAAAACTGTGGGTTCACTAGAGTGGGTTCTGGTGGAAACGTGTATGAGAAAAAATAGTTGGAAACGTTTATGAGGAGACGTTCCTGAAAATGCGAGTGAGGAAAGGAGATGCAAAAAGGCGGAGTAGGACGTTCATTGAAATTTGTGCATATAACCACCCCGGTCCGATCTTTTCTACCTATCAAAATCTTCATCCTCGTAACGAATGAAATGGGCAAAAATGTCTGGTTGACTTATTATTCTGGAAAAGAAAGATGTTCAAAGTACAAGGGATGTAACTAGGGTCGGTTCGAGCCCGAATCAAAAGAGCTTTGATAGTACGACATGAAAGTTCTGATCGAACCCCGATAGATCGTTACTTTTTCCAAAGATATTGTACAATCCGACTCATTTTACTACTAATGAGGTTAGTAACAAGGAAGCTTATAAGACCGAAGAATCGGACAGAATTGAACCATTCAAGTACGTTGGTTGGCTCGACCGTTAAGCGGCTTATGTTTACGTTGTTCGTGAGCCGCTTATGATCATTCGTGACGCGTCACAAGAAAGTTACGTTTTCCCTTAGCAGTTACGCCCCGCCTCGATCATTCGTCGTTGGACGCTCTTCTCGACTTCTTGACTCGTGCACTTTATTTGTTTTTTTTTTTGTTGTTGTTTCATCTTGTGATTCCTCTCTAGGGTTTTCTATTATTTCTTATTTTCGTGGGTTTTCGTCCCATTCCACGATCCTTTCCCCGACCATCGCATCGTTTCATTCCCGACCTTCGCGATATCGGACGAGTCTCGTTGGTTCGAGATAGAAATATAGAATGAAATAGACAAAAAAGTCAGAGGAGAATATAATCGGAGGATTACATGTTTCAGTTCATCCGATGATCCAAGTGCCAAACCAGCTGGTCGGAGCCCCGACGGGGACAAACGTCACGTTGATCTGTCACGTGGAAGCTTCGCCCAAAGCAATCAACTACTGGACCCGAGAGACGGGTAAGGTCGTAGAGAAAAAAATGTCCCCGAGGCTCTCTTTTTTTTCGTTTTTCACCCCGAGAAAGCCTCTCGACATCGATCTAGCCATCGCTCTTTAAAAAGTAATATATCGTAACAATCTCATAAAATAGAGAACTCTGCGTTATAGAAATGTGACGTGCAAGAAACAATAGAAAATCGAACGTTTTATGTGGATTTTTATATTAAAAGTATTTAATCCAAGGGAAAATTTATAGGTATGAAAATTTTACGATGACCCATTAATTTTGGGAACGTTTCCGCAGGGAGAATTCGTATTAGACTCGAAAACTTTCAACATCGTTCAACTGCTAATTACGTAACTATTTCAACTATTTGTTACGAATATCATTGTATATTGCCGTTTCGAGGAATTTGAATTTCGCGTATAATGTTTGATATTTTGGGAGGTAATATTTAAAAAATCTAAAATTATTTATTTCGTCCATTTATATGCTAAACCATAATCTATTTTATACTCAGCATTTCCCGCGAATATTTGAAATTTTAAAAGTATCTACGTGTACTAGCGTAGTCGATAGATTTTTTATCGAACGAGACAATAACATAATAGTAAATAGGTCGAGTTGTGATAAAATCATAAAATCGATTGTTCTGCATCCAAATTGAATTACTAAAGATATTTTTATCTTGAGAAATTCTCAAGGTAACGACGTTCGAATTGATGAATCTTGGTTTAATGCGCCCTATTTGAATGGATCGATTTTCCATCTATCGATTAAACGCTCATCTAATATATTTATTCTCATCTAATTATTTGTCACAGGTGAAATGATAATCAACAATCACAAGTACTCCATGACGGAGGTTAAAATGTCGGTGTACAGCGTTCAAATGCGGCTAATAATCCGAAATCTACAAGCCCTTGATCTCGGTGGTTACAAGTGCATCTCGAAAAATTCAATCGGCGATGCTGAGGGAAATATTCGTCTCTATAGTAAGTGGTTCCAGTGAATATCTCTACATTTTTCAATCTATTTTTTCAGATTCGAGAGAAGAACTTCAAGAGCAAAATCAAAATTTACCCTTTGCTATCTGATGCGAAAAATTGTTTTGCCTCGAATTTGGCGAAATCCCATTTTTCACGCGCAAACATTGGGAATTCAATGTGCAATCTATTAAAAGAACTATGCCGTGAATGAATCAATACTATTTAAGGACTCCTTTATCTGTTTTCTCGACGACTTATAAACAGAGAGGAAACGGAGCAGTGGGAAATATCGCGTGAATAACCATCGATTTAAGAACAGACGATGCAAAATGCACGAAGCGTTTATTTGCATAGGTATACACAGGAATATTATTCGGTAATTCTGTTAATACATCCTCATCATCGACCTTTTGTAAAATTAATATTTGCCCTCGGAACTCGCTGAGATATTCATAAAACTGAGGCGGATTAGGAATGGATATTTAAAAATGTGGATTTTTTCCAGAAACTACAAAACTCGACTTCGTAAAAGACGTTAAGTTGCGCTTTTTAACAAATAATAAACATAAAGTGTAGTTTCAAAAATCTATAGAAAGCCATTCCACAAGTTTCACGATTTTGGGGAACGGGAATGAATTCTACGAGTTACGAGTGATGTGATTTAGGAACTAATGATGTTACCACGGTCGGTAACTCCTGATGACATCAACACGGCCTTAAATAAAGGATTAATCGAAAGTGCAATGATCGTTCGTTTCAAAATTTCACGTCCAATTCCGATGGTCTGGTTAGCCCAATCGAGCTTGAAGTGCTTCTTTTTCCCCCATTCGAATGTAATGACACTTTGTTCCAGACGTCAAAAAACCCCGATAAAGGACGTTTGTGTTCTATCAGGAATTGTTGCGAGCACCTTCGTAATGAAAAAGAAAAGTAAATTGGTGCTAGGAGTGCGTGACAGAAGGGAGTAGCATTCAGCAATTATTCGAGTCTCGTTGATCCCTGGAGCAATTACCCGGTGTAAACAAGCGTGTGGCTTGTCTCTCGATCCTATCTCTGATTCGGCCGTACAAGGCCCCGTTGCTTTTGGTTCCCTCGTCGCTTCCCTCATAGTTACAGACACCGACCCTGCGGAGTTTTGCTCCCTGAGATTCGCTAACAGTCCACAGATACGTGAGGGGGTGTGGAAACGAGAGGGCAACAAGGAAAGGTCTGAGTAGAAGTTGATCCACGCCGAGAGAGAGAATCACGCGATCAGATAAGCCGAGTAGATAAACCGTTGAATCCGCGCGAGCCGGAAGGTGAGTTTTGGAAGGATGAAAAGGGATGAGAGAAGGAAGATAGAGGGAGGCTCGCGGGTTAGAGGTGAGGTAGAGGGCACTGAGGAGTGTCGTGAAGGATGAGAGTGGCGCGTGGGCTTATGTAGCATTGCGATTATAGGTGGCAGCACGTGAGAAGGAGAGGGAAGACATATGACAGGGAGCGAGAAGCACGGAAAGAGAAAAGTCCTCGTGACTGCGCCACTGGATGAAAACACTCCGGGTCCCTTCCTGCCTACATACATATAACAAAAATAGAGCGCGTGGAGGTTAAAGTGGAAGAACTGAGAGATGAGTGGAAAAACAACAAAAGTAAATATAGCAAAAGTGAGGTTAGATAAGAAATACACGGAAGGAAGCCAATATGCGGGAGGTGGGGAGGCTTATCCGGGAGCAAAATTGGTCGACGATCTGCGGTTGACGCGACAGGCGGTAAAAGGAGCTGAAGTATGGTGGACGAAAAGACGGTTTGATGCTCCGCGGCACGTCAGACTTTGCCAAAAGTTCGAAACAGGAACAATATCCTGGACGGGCGAACGAACGAGAAGCTGCGAATTAGTTATCGTTTATCGGGGAACGTGCGGTCGGTTGCGACGGTCGGTGAGGCACAAACAGTTGGAGTGGGAGGAAGAGAGAGAGAGAGAAAGAGGGAAAGAGAGGCAGTGAGCAAGAGGGGTGAAAAAGGGGGCGACAGAATGCGGGGTGAGGAGGACAGCGGTAGAGACGGAGAATGTGTGAAGGGTACGAGAAGTTGGGCTAGCCTGGGAATTGGGTAAGCCATCTGTTGCCAGACATGATCGATAAAAGTCGGCCAAGTGTTATCAGTGCTAAACTGCCATTTCGGCGAGAGGTTTGCCTCTTTCACGATCTCACTATCTCCCACATGTTCTCTTTCTCTTTTTTCCTCTTTCTGTCTCGTTTTTTTTTGCTTTCCATCTCTCTTTCTCTCTCTATCCGTCTATCTCTTTCCTTTATTTTTCCTCTCGCTCCGACTCACCACTCACCATGGCTTACACGTTATGCCACCTCCCGCTTCCTCTCGCTCGCTCTCTACCAAGCTGCTTTCTTTTTTGTCTCCCTACATTCCTCTAACTCACTCGCACACTTTCACGGTTTTCCTCGGCAACATTGGCTTTTGGTCTCGGTTCGAACGGCGCCACACTGCACTATGCTACATCATGACAAACGCCGCCACTGTGAGAGTCCCGCACGCACACAAGCGCGCGCAGAGACGTGTGCGCGTGCGCGAACGCACCCGAGCGCGTATTTCACCCCAATATCGGGCCGATTTTGCGAGGATACAAGATAAATTGGATCTACCAAACACGTGAGAGGGGTCGGGAGGGGCAAGGGAGGTCGAAGAGGGGTCCCGGACGTCAAAGCGAAATTCTTGCCTGGCGCCAGTGTTACGTCGAGCGTGAAAATACTCGTGATTCCTATCCCCACCCCATCGTCTTCTCCTCCCCACTAGATCGCCCGACACGCCGCGGAACACTGTTGGGCAGGGGCGCGGAAGGGGGGAGGACAAGCGCTTCGTTCCGTTTCCGCTCCGGAAGAAAAAGTAGTTCGAGATTGCGAATACAACGACGATACAAAACTGAATAAAAGGCACTTGTTCCGATCACGAGGGTGTCGTTTGTTCGATTATGTTAGCGCTGAATTATCGGTTCTTTAATCAGCAACGACACAGACACATTTTCGTAAGTTTTTTTTTTTTTTAATAAAATTATTCTGGCTGAAAGACTAGGACAAAATCGGTTGGGGAAATATTACTCACAAAATGGTTCGATTTCAGTTCACCAGATAAAAAAAAACGAAAAAACACTAAATAAAAAAGTGAATGATTTTTTTCTTCTCTATAAAGTTCGTTCCTGAAAAGGTTAGATGATCTTGTTTTATTGTTTATTTATTGGCATGATTTAACGCGCTACATTCTGATTCAAGCTACTCCCTTTGCCTTTACGCTCAGTCATGACAAAAATGATTAGTAATTTTGATGAGAATTTTCTTTTCCTCGTGTATGAATTTCTTGGATTGAGTCGTTGTAGGATTGTCGTTATAATACTCTGAACAGACTGTACATAAGCAGGCATGACAGTATTTTTCAACACGATAATTAAGTCAAAAGATTATCCATTTTTGTACACATTATTAAATACCCAAAATTGGAAAAGTTTGAACGTCTGGAAACTGCTTTTTCTATAACTCTTGCATAAAGCGAGTCAACTTTCACATACTTTATATCCATAACTATATGATAAAACAATTTAGACTACAAAGAATTATTGTACTATGACCAATCTTTCATTCGATCGCCAATTTGTCCCAAAATTCTCATTTCCACTTTACGAAAACATTGTCTCAATTAATACGTCAAATTTCTCAATTTAGAAAATATGTGTAATTTCTTACTCGTGCCCATAAATTGATCCAAGATCCATTTCCAACCTGCAATATGAGATTTTATAGCGATTACATCGATGATAAGAACGGAACCTTAAACATGTATTTGTTTTCTGTGTCAAAAGACATGCGATTACCGGAGCACGCGAAGAAAAACGGGGAATCGTACGAGGAGGACGAGGCGAACGAAGCCCAGGATCACCGGGGTCACAGGCTAAATCACGTTTATCAAGGATCATTGAGGGAGACTGGATCTACCTTACAGACACCCACGGAGACCGAGGATTCATCGGCGGCGGCGACTACCAATGCCGAGAGATTTCAGTCTCCCGTTCTCGGAATCCTTTTCGTCACCTTTTACAAACTCACCCTGTACTACACGTAAGCTCTTTAATCGTTAAGTCCCGTATACCCGCACGCGGCAGGGCCACTCGAGAGTGAGCGCGCCCCCAGTGTGGCACTCCTGGGAACTATAGCACTCGACGCGCCACCGTACCGAACTCGGGCTCCGTTTGTACTACATCCAGACGCGCTTACTCATTCGATCTTGTCGAGAACAAAAATTGCATTTTTCGGAATCGATAAATATCGAAGGTGTATCTGGAGTGGAAATTTCGGTCGGAATTTAGTACAGGGGAGTGCTATAAGTATTAATTGGTAAAATCGTTTGAGATCGAAACGCGAGATGGAATATCGTTTCCGTTTATTTTATCGACTCAACGATAAAACGCGAACGAGATAAATCAATGCGATTTCTGCGACAAATGGGGAGGCTTAAACAGGAATGGACAATTTTTTTAAACTACCGGTTAAACGATTATGCGAAGATCTCGAAGGATCGATTGTACCGTTTGCTTGAGCACTTCGCCACGACTGATGTACATAAATATCGTCTCGTTCGAATATTCTCCATCGAGATTCCTCGCACTTTGCTCATCATCAAAAAAAAAAAAAAAAAACAAGAAAAAAAGAATCATATTGGAAAATATGTAGGATGACGCTATCGCGATATTGTTTCCTATTTTATTTTTTTGTAAAGAAAATTTACCGTTACGATTTATAAATAAGAATAAGCCTGGTGTGCGAACGAATAAATGAAACTTCTTTTGAGGGAATAATTTTTTTTGTTTCGTCAAATCTTCTTCATTTTTTGCTATGTGGCCGGCTAATTCGGCGACGTGCGGGTTTTTTGTTTATATTTCTTCCGTTAATTGTTAACGATATATTATATATGAATATATATATATATATAGTTATTACATGTATACTTTCGCTCCAGTTGGGAGCAACCATGCTGATGCTTGTAATATCGTGTAAAATGGTCGGGCACCGTTTTGCATCATGTCATCATTCGTGTAATATGTAAATAACAGTAGATCGCTCCCAGTGAGGGGGCAATATCGATCGTATCGGTATCGACATTTTTGTTTTCAAACGCTTACATAGACTGATCACCGAACGCATTTTTTCTACCTCCTCAAACATATCGTGTCAGCCTGTTATGAAATTCGCGTCTCATCTCATTTATTTGAACAATGGAGACGAAAATTAATTGAACAAACGATTATTTTTTATTCGTCAGTTTTTTTTCGTGTAACTGGCTTGTATTTGTCATTGAGCATGCGATCTTGGAACTTAGCTAGTGTTGTTATCAAATGCCCGTAAGTGGGCTTATAATTTGCTCCAACGTGAATATCAAAATTAAATTTTATACGTACGTTATTGAACGTTACGAGAAGTTAAAGATAAACCATAATTGTGTCAATAATCGAAGTAATTTTATTTTTCGGTTTATCTTATTTCATTATTATTATCTCAGATCGTGTACATTATAGATATAAAAATAATAATAATAACGAAAACGGTGCAACGTGTTTAACGAGTGACAAAACAAAATGGTGAAATGACCCCAAGTACGTACATAAATTTTAAGCTTATGCATAGTCCCGCATAGTCCATATCAAACCTGTAGATAAAACAATGTCTGACGTGAGAAGACAGGCGCACGAGGACGTAATTAATATTTTCATGGATCAATATACGAGTCTGGCGAGAATTGTTGTGAGACGAATAGTTAATAAGATTGCGATAATATAAACAATGTCCCTAATTTTCAAAATGTAATTTCTTTACATAGAGCGAAAAGATACTGTAATCCTATTTATTTTTTGCATAACATTCCTCGAAAAACGCGAAGCGATTTAAATAAGGAAATAGCGAATATTTGCGAATTGTTTATTCCAACGAAAAATAATTAATTACGTTACGAACAATTGTACGAAAAATTTTGAATAATTGTCTCTTCGAATGATTATCATTCGTTTGGAATAATTATTCATAATTAATTCGCGAGGCGCACATTTGGGCGAATTTTTTTGTTAATTGAATGCAGCTCCTTTCTGATTGAAAATACAGATAGAATGTAGCAATTTTCGTATTTTCTTAAATCTTTGTAACGGGAGTACCGATAGATCGTCAATTTTGCGTTGTAAATATAATAAGTTTGTTTTTTTATTCTTTCATACTGCGTACTCGATGATAATGGCCATGTGAGTTTGAATATAATCCAAAAGAGCATCGTTAATACGTTGATAAACTGATTTGAGGAAATATGAATCGAGCGAAAGAATAAGAGTCAATGAGGAAAACAAAATGGTCATCTCACTAAGAATACGGATCGTGCCAAATGTATCTACAAAATTGACAAGGAAAACTGTTTCCTTTCGATGAATCGCGTGTGTAAGTAGATCGAACAAAAATGCGACAAGCCGGATACGATGATTTAATGGCATGGATAAAAATTATGTGAGAAAATTGTGTGAATCCCATGACGAAAGTGACATAATTATCGACCGCTCGGAGTGTTGAAAAAAAAAACATATAAAAATAAAAATATTAAAAAGAAAAACGTTTGCTTTCGATGGATCGAGTCAGATGACTGTTATTTAATTGGTTGTTGAAAATAAAGTTATAATAAAGTTGTGTCCGACGTTCAGAATTGTTTTCATTTATTATTACCCATCCCCATCACGTTGTTGAGAGCGTACATTTACAGTAATACAAGAAAATAGAGAAATGCATAAAATTTTTGGCCTCATCCTCGAAACATGAAATACGCGAGAATACTTCTGCATCTCTCGGTTCTACCATTTCGAATACTGAATTTCCTACATTACCCGCGAAATCAAGGGCATAAAACTCTACAAAGTCACTTTTTGTACAGCACGAGAGTTATTTTCTTCTTTTTTTTTGGTTTTTCGTTCACCATACGCTTGCCAACTTTGTGGTGAAAGTGTTATGATTGAAAAGCTTTCAAATCACATAAAATATAAAAGAAAAGCAATCAAATCATACCGATCAAGCAGCCAAAAATATTGTACTGATAAAGTAAATGGGCTTCCAATAAATTATTTAAATATCTGTTATTTTGCTCATTTCCTCATTTGTCCCAACTATATCAAAAATATGTATCGTACGTTCATGAATATTGTTAAAAATGGAAGTATATAATGACTTTCGATCAGAGCTCCTGCAGCTTGGACGTGCCAACTACACGAGGGACAGATTATCTGCTGAACAACGGAAATGGTACAATGGAATCCTTTCATGGCGAACTCGACTATCGTTCTAGAAGATACCTACTACCATGAAGTATTACCACCTGCCCTAAAAACATTCCAGTTACTAAAAACAATCCATTTTGCAGGGTCTCCTTGTTCTTGGGTGACTTCATTCCTTTGAAATATTCACAATCCATTCCTCAAAACTGCACTGTTAAGACACCTTTCTTTAGGAAGAATCTGACATAATCAAGTGAAGTCTGCTTTAGGGCCTTTTAGGGACCATTCCTTAAGAACCTTTCAACTAAAAACTTCCCATCTCCAGAGGCCTGCACCTCCTCAAAATTATCTGGGGCCTTCCTTCCCTAGTGATTAGATTTTTAGTATCTAGAGTTTCCAGTACCAAGTAAGGTCCAATCTGAAAACAGCTTCGCATCTTTGAAACTCCCATTCCTGAGGAATCTCAAACCACGTTGACATTTACGACCTTCCTAATCATTTTCATTTACTGACTTTTTTATTTGCCAGAAATTCGTCTTCTCGAAAGATCTTCTATTCTTACCACTGGTCTCAATCATGAGGGAACCCTTAATGCGCTATGAAAGCCACAATTTCCTCTGCAACTGATATTCCCTAGCAAACCTCCAATACGTCAGAAAATACTATACTTTGTCAAAACCTAAAGCATCAATCTTCTGGTGAAAACCTCATTTGCAATACAATAAATCTACACAAATGTCAGTTGAGATAATGAATTAGTAGGAATTCGAACGCAGCTCGGCACCAGGTACGGATTCATACACTCATAGAGGAAAACATGGCTTCATAAGGAAAGTTATGCGTGACCCATAATGCCCTGGATTGCTGCACACTACGGCGCAATACTCTCGTAACTCACAAACTAAATAGAGAATCGATCATTGAACGCAATTCTCACTATCAAGTACGTATATATACATATATATATATATGCATGTAAACATGTTTATACAGATACTTGTATAGATATATAGACACGCAGGTTGTATAGTATAATGGTGCACTATAGTGACCGCCCGTTGAGTTGTGCCCCACGATATGCTTCAGAACGCGAGAGTGCAAACTCGGCACCGTGCCTCATCGCGCATATATATATATATATATATATATATATATATATATATATATATATATATATGGATGTACCATATGCTGCGTACAGTTGTGCGTCCCGCGGAGATGACCGCAATGATTATTCAAGTTAATGAGCTATCGTGAGCGTCCTTTGGAGCGTGACGTTCCAACCACAACAGAACCTCAATACTCGAATGCACCGCTATTAGGATGTAGAGGGCGCTCGAGCCACTAGCCCCTCTGCTTCGCCGCACCCCATGCGTGCCGCGAACAGAGAGGGCACGCGCGCTACAAGACAGCTTTCAGCTTTTAGTACTCTCTTGTGACTTCAACAACGATGCACGAGTACAACGAGAGCTATAAAACGAAAGTGTAGCTTTCCTCAACTGGTTCGTATACGCTCCTATTTCGTACTATATAATAAAGCTTCAGCGAACATGTTAAAAAAGTGTCGCTTTAGTTCTTTTACTTTCGCTTTTTACATCGTAATATCGATTGTTAATTTTTATTCGGTAAAAAGATTTTTGTATCGAAGGGAACAGATGCGAAAAGTAATAATTGCTAGTTTGCAGTTATTGATAAGCATTTGGAACCCTCGTTTGTTGATAAACTTGTTGATATCGAACAATCATCGGTCGAACCGATAAATAAACTAGGATTGTTTTCTATAACAAATTTACGTGTGTATCTGAAGTGAAAGCAAAGGGGAGCACGAGTAATATCAAAAATAAAAAGAAAAAGGAGACAAATGGAAAAACGACAGTAAAAGCTATGGGGAGATCAAGAAGGAAAATAACACTCAAAGCACAACACACGCGTACAAACTCCAACTGAAATAGCGAGGCGGAAGTAATAGTCATCACAAAAATACTCGATAAAACCGATACATCAGCAATCAAATCTTACGAGGACGATGAAAATAGAAAAGGAAGATACGACTTGCTACGAAATAATAACACTCGATATTCCAAATAATGCGATATAAGTTTTATCGATGAACGAGTTAAATATAGCAACTAACAAGGGAAAATTCAAGTCTGAAGATCAGGTTGAATGCAATGGAAAAATTACAAGTGCTGGTTTTCCTGTAATGATGTTCCTTACTGGACGTCTCGAATTATATACTTTGTGCCGGAATTTTGGCCTTGTTTTTGGTAATTTTTAACAGATAATATTATTTTTTCCTTATGCAGAAGCATAATCTTTGGGTAATATCCCCTTTTTTTACAAAAACAAAATTTTTAGCTTTTGCCACGTTGAAAAAAAAAACTAAACTAATCCGTCTCTTTTTTCTGTGTAAACCTGGGTCAATATTGTCCCCGCTAAATAAATTTGAAAGATGAAATTAAGTTTCCCTTTGTATGGAGTTATTTATTGAAATAACTTATTTGTATATCTAGATTTAATTATTTTCAACATAAAAAAAGTCATAAGATTTGCAACCCGTAAAAAAGAAAATTACTTTTTCACGATACCGCAAAAACGGCGTTGTGGTTTAGTCGCAACTCGCAAAGTTAGCAGTCTCGGTCGAGAGTTCTACAGCTTGATATAATAGGAGAAGTAAACTCTCCGCTTTAGTTATTTCCCTTCTTCAAAAATTTTAAGATAACGCAATGTCGGTGGGAGAACCCATTTTTATCTGTCAATTTATACCTGTAAATTGACAAGTTCGAACCTCTCAGGGACAATATGAACCCAGGTTTACAGTGTAGATAAAACTTTTGCGACAGGTTTACGATTCAGACGATTAGAATCTTTTCACGTTTTGAATCAACAAGCATAATCGTACGTAACAAGTGCACATTTTTCGATATTTTCATGAGCCAGATCAATTTTCTTAAATAGGGAGGTCTTTCAAAGCCCAGCAGTACAATTTTTGGAATAAATTTCGATTTTCTGTATTATTTTTCGAGTTATCTTTTTTACTCTTACAATTAAATCAATAGCAAAATGTCGACCATTACTACTTGAAAATCGCGATTTTAAAAGCACGATTTCTTTATACGACCCTTATGTTAATGTAATATGATTGATAAATTAAATTTTGCGAAATATAGGCCAACACAGGTTTGTTTTATATCACTTTGTTTTGGCTGTCACTGAAATAACGAAACAATGAATTGCAAATGTATTGAAAGACGTCGGAGATAGGCTTTGTAGGAAAATTTCCATCAGTTTCGTTTGAGCTTCATATTTACATTTTTCAAGATTTGTATTTCACAGAAAAATTGACGCAGCAGTTGAAAGAATATAAAAGAGGACAAATACGTTAATCCGTTTCATTCCTACCACATGCAAATTAAAACAATATTTACAATTACTACATCGCAATAATTTTTTTTTACAAAATATTTTCTTTTCACGCAAATAAACTTAAGAAATATTGAAACGAATCAAATAACAAATAAACGATTGAAATAATATTAAAATTAAAACCAAAAAAAACGTTTCAATATTTAAAACGAACATTTAAAAAATGTAATCAAAAGTAACAAATAACGTTACTTCTCTGTGCGCAAATTTGTTAATTTTTATTTTTTACTAGTTATCTCGTGCTAAAATAATATTTACCGATATAACGTAATAGTAGACGAAAAATCGTATCATGGTTAAATCTGAGTTCGAAACCCAGTGTAAAGAGAGGCTCGACTGGGCGTTTATATCGTGGCAACGAGCTGCTGCTCCGGTTGATCGAATATACGTCGAGATCTATGCGCGACGGGATATAGTCCCCCTTTCTCTTTTGCTTATGTGTGCGCCAAGGAGAAGAAGGTCTCTCGTTGATATTGCAAGTGGCTCAGAATCCTTTATAGCCATGGAAATCGAGTATGAGGCGCGGAAGTTTCGGGCGGAAAGCAGAGGGGTAGGTAGCAATATAGACATAGAAATGGTAAAGAACGAGAGAGACAGAGAGAGAGAGAGAGAGAGAAAGAGATAGATGGAGATGGGGAGTGAAGAGGAGAAAATCGAATGGTTTGGTGGAAGGGAGCTAGGAATTTTTGATGTACTGGCGAGCAGATATGAATATCGGAAAGTTCGTAAAGGAATTCCAACGGATCAGAGAGAAGCCAGCCAGGGGTGGTTGGAGGGAAAGCGGCTCAGAGCGGACCGAACGGTAGGAGAATGCCGTTGAGAGAGGAGCCACAGTTCAAGGGATGCTCAGACACGAGAGAGCTTCCAGAGGGGTATATACAAAGCGTGAGTCTGAGCAAGACACAGAGAGAGAGAGAATGGACAGCTCTGGACCGAAACGAAAGGGCGAGGTATAAGAAGGAATAAGATGGAATAGGGGGTGGAGTGGGAGCGATCTTGAGCCGGGAAGCACGTTTGGAGAGTCTCCGGTACGCGAGCCCTAGCCCCCCGAGGGTGCCCAAAGTAGCAGCAACTTCAAGAAAATCGCTGAAGAGATAAACTCGTATCTGTGGAAACTGGAGTGAACCAAAACAGCGAATCATTCTAACCCGACGATATATCCGTGTATTCCGAGGTGTCGGATTTATCCGCTTGGAGAATGACGAGTATTGACAATAATCTCTCTTCTTTACGGGAAGATGCGATAAGTACCTTATTCACGGACCAACGAAAAATTCGTTAGCTGCTTCCGATTTAGGAGTGGCGATTCTTTAAAACTTGGGAAAAAGTGGTTTTTGTTCTTTTCGTGTCATCGATACGTTATCAGCTCAGGCTGGAAAGGTGTTCAGAAGATTGTTTCACCATGTGAGCATTGACACTTCCCAGCACATTCCAGATAACTGAGTAAACTTTAAACGTGTTTATTACGATTCTACGTTTTTACACCAGGTAGGAAACGCAACTTTAAAGATCTTTATCAAGACACTTTAAATATTAGCTGTAAATTCGAACTTATAGGTATACTTCAGAGGAGCACTTATCAATTTTCACATTTTAATGTAAAGTCGTTTTACAAAACTTTATAAATTTGTGAAAATTTCAATCAGAAACGAAATTTTTAGTCGAATCAATTAAAATGGGGATCAGGGCGAGGATCCAACGTATACTAAATGGTACATACGGAGCCCCTCGTAGACCCTCCAAAATGTCAGAAACTTTCCATATGGACAGCGAAGGGTGCTAGAGGGCCCATGAGCCTTCCCATAACTGCCTCGCCAGGTAGAGTTGGCATCGTAAGCGGGGTTACAGAGGGCGCATTTTTCGAACTTGACATTGACAGCGGACCCGAGTGGAAATTTTTTGAGAGATCGAGAATCGGCAGTGGTGAGGATCGAGGCAAGGGCCCAACGTATACTGGACGGTACATACGTCGCCCTCGTAGACCCTCCAAAATGGCAGAAACTTTACATTCTGATTGAGCGGAGGGTGGTTGAGGGTCCATGGACCGTCCCACAACTGCCTCGACAGACAGAGTTGGTATCGTGAGCGGGGTTACAGAGGGCGCCTTTTTCGAACTTGGCATTGACAGTTGAGTCCCGGAGGGTCCGCGATGCCCCTAGATTCAAGCTATAGGGCACGTTGGCATTGAGCGGAGGCTGGGGGCTTGTGCACTACAAAGCAAATAAGGCTCTAGGAGATTGAGACAATTAATCAAATTTTCGACTCGAATAGCAACAGTGAAGCTCCAATTGATGAACTATTTTAATAGGGTATAGACATATGTATGTTCAACGTTTATGATTCGAATATTCGTAAGTGTTCCAAAATACCAATTTCCGCAGGTGTTGGCAAATTGTAACTGGTATTGAAAAGAGACGCTCTTATCAGTTCCATCCGAGCGTGCGAACCATGAATTGGTATACAGCCATCTCTCTTATAACAAAACGATATTGTACGCCCTCGGTATCCTTGTCCATTTGATTTCCCCTAACAATACGTATATAGATATTTACCACAACGTTTGATGCGCCTCTAGCGCGTGTTGTTCGGTCAAACTGAGTTTAAGGATACGAGGGCATGCCGAGGTGGTTGCCCACAGCCACTGCCGGTCTGATGATACACCGTATGCCAGACAGAGAGAGATAGAGAGAGAAAGCGAGGGAAACCAGAGAGGCAAATTCCGAACCGAGAGAGAGACTGGGCTGTGCATGAGAATATACATTATTCTCCACATTAGACTGCGACGTCATTCAATTATCTCTCTAAATGTAATTTCCCTGGTTATCCGCCCTGGTTATCCTCGTTAAAATAATGAAATGAAGACTCAGTCGGTAACAAGACCTTTTCTACAATGTGTTTTGAACCTTTCGAGTTTGATATACAAATTTTTGACTCTATAAAAATTGTTACCTTTCACTCGAAAATATCCCATACACTAACATAAGTTAATTTCAGGGAGAAACAACATGGTTGATTCCCGGAGGAATAAAATGAATACTTCACCATTGGCAACTACACTAGGCATCCAAATAAAGAATCTTTTTAAGTGATTTTATATGAAAATAATTATGTACAATTAATCGAAAAGGAATGTTTGATAAATCATGTACTGTAAAAATAAGAGATTGTATATTTTATATTGTAAAAACGAAGAATTGTAAACGATGGAATGAAGTTTTACTTTATTTATTGACATAACTTATTTGTGTATCATCATTTAACTGTTTGCAATATAAAAATGTTATAAATATTTTCGATTCATGAAAAACAAAAATAATTTTTGGATAACATATAAACGCTTTAGTGTCCAATTGGGCAGCATTTAACATGTCAAAAACGGGCATACGGCTCACTCGTGAAATTAGCAGCCTCGATCGAGAGTTCTACAGCTCGATATAATATAATCAATTCCCTTGCTCGCAACAGGAGCTTCAGAGGCTGCTGTATACCGATATATTTCGCCCACGGTATTATACGTTACAGCGAGTTTGCTGTGGAAACCATTAGGGAGATCGTTTTCCCGAAAGCTTGGTCTAACCAATATGATGCACGTCAACTAGCCGTGACTATGTGCGGTAATTAGATGAAGCTAGAGAGATACGATTTTCCGTTCAGATTTATCTGATCGAATTTGAGGTTCGTGAAAAGTAATTTTCTTCAAGCGTGATATCGCGAAGGTGTTTACAAGTAAAGTGCCGACTTGATCGATCTTAGAAACATTTATTTTTGTGGTAATTTATTCTACGTATTTTGTTGCGTTTAATGTAATTGAATTTTTATCGAAACGATCCTTTACAAAGAACACATCCAAAAGAAAAAAGAATCGGCTCATCGACGCTAAATCAAATCACGAACTACTACTACAATGCGAAGAAAATGTTTTCTGCTATATTTGTCAGCACCTATTTGTTAATCATGAAAGATAAGAAATATTGAACTAACAGATTATCCAATTACACAATCCCAAAAAATAAGTGTTATGCAGTTTGATTGCTAAACATAATTTACTTGAATTAGAATTTAGCGTAATGATTGTCTGAGATTTAGGATTTCAGTACAAAAAAGCCCATCGTCTTTTAGATGATGTCAGTAAAAGCAGCAAGTAAAATTATTGAGGCGTTCATTCCTCAAAAATTCGATTCCTCATAGCTCTTAAAACCTCCGCAATTAACTCGAGAATCAATAGAATATAAACATATCGCTAGAGTATTGACAGATGCGTAGTATTATATTATATTACAGTTATATTAATATAAGAGTATTGAATTTTTGTCTATAATATGCATTATCATGTTTAAAACAAGGTGTCAATAAGAATGACATACCTGGACAGTAATCATAATTTTAGTTTAATATAATTAAAACAACAACAATTAACAAAAAAAACAGTTATTCGTTAAACCGCAACAACCTTTTAACCATCTTGTGCAATTTGCCAAAGGTAAAACACCGATAACCATAATGGTTTTACGGGTCATTGATTTTCCCGATGAATATCCAATCTGCTAGCTATAATCCTCGCTCCACCAATTCCGCGATTACTTACTCGAACGTTGGTGCTACGGTAACACGACTATAGACTACATATCCACTGTGCTGGTGAAAATCGAATCGACGATCGGAACCTGTGTGTGCGTATACATCGAAAGTTAATTAGCGGAATTCTGTCGGGATGCTCGTTTCGCGAATTCGTGATCTGCGGATGGGGAAATGGTAGAGAGACAGAGGGATAACGAGAAAAAGAGAGAGAGAGAGAGAGAGAGAGAGTGGCATGGTAAAGTTGGAAAACTCAACGCGTCAAAGGCAAATGCGACATGGACCCCGAAGCAAGAAAATTGTCAATTCATCGAGGGTATCTTTTAGTTTTGATTCGAAGGGTTGATTCCAAAAGGGATCCCAGAGTTTCCATAGCGTTCGGAGTATATCGAAATATTTACACATGATGTATTACATGTAAAATTGGTCGATGTTTCGCCAAGAGAGTTCCGAGAAGTGTAAATTATAAACAGCAACTGAACAAAGCTTACTAAGGCTTGTTTCAGGCATTGCTTCAGTTTAAAATCAGCTTTTACTGATTGAAGGATTCACAGGCATTTCTGACATTAGTGCATGGACCATGGCGGGAACGTAAACGTTAAACCGCAAAAGAAACAAGAGTAAAGGTGTTAAGTATGAGGATAGGGATTCGACAGTGTACCAATCCGCCAGGCGGCGCTGCAGCGAAGATGCGATGGAACCGTAGACTTGGACAGTTCAGCGAGCTCGGCGTCCGATGCTAATGAAATTCCAAAGGACCTGTGTGTGGCTCGACCTCTCCCTCTTCCCTCTCACTCTCTATCTCTCCCTCTCTCTCTCTCTCTCTCTCTTACCTCTCTCCCTCGCTCTCTCTCATCTCTCTCCAGCCCCTCTCTCGACTCCGGGAGTGTATGTGTGTGTCATTCTCCTTTTCCCAGCTCGTATCGTCGGCCGACCTCCCTCCCTCTTTCAGTGCTCCATCTCTCTCATACTCTTGTGTTCACAGATCGTTGTCGGCAGCGTCTGCTCATCGAGAGAAGAGCGCATATATATGTACTAAAGCATATACACGAGTTACACGTGTATATAAATGCGATAGTCTGTGTGTATGTAGAAGGTAGAACAGCTGAGAAGGGAAAGAAGTAGCTTCGCTCGGGAAGAGTGCTGCCGGCGACAAGTTATCCGGTTCTTCGGCTCACTTATTCGACCCACACACTTAAGCGTGAAGCAACCGAGCGACCAAGAGGAAGGAAAGATAGACGCAATGTGAGAGAGAGAGAGAGAGAGAGAGAGAGAGAGAAGGCGAGAAAGAGAGAAAGGGAAAGGGAGAGAAAATGAAGGGCCGGGCGATAGTGAGCGCCAACACTCGCAGTGCAAAAGTCAGGCTAGAACTCGACGCCCTCTCCAGTTCAGCGATAGGTCAGGTGTCAGAGTCTGTAATCGACAGCGCCTTAACTTTTTTAACCCTCCGTCTCTTTCTCTCATGCTCACCGGGCGACGCAAACTCTCCGCATCTCTTGGTTTTAATAAACATTCCTGGGCAGCCGCGCGGCCCAGTATATAGTACTTATAGTATATAGAATACCTCGGTATATGTATATATATATACATATACGTGATGGCAAACTTAAAACTCTCCACGCGATCTTCCCCAGTACCGCGCTCGTCTCAATAACTTCCTGAGACGTCGTCGTGTTTTTTCTCCCTCTCTCTCTCTATCTTTCTCTCTCTCTCTCTCTCTCTCTCTTTCTCTGTCCCTCCCTCTCTTTCTTTCTCTCTTTCGGTCTAGTTCCGAGATTTATTGTCGTATCTATAGCTTGAAAACTTGGTGCAGGAATGCTGAACCGGTAATATTCGTTTCTTGGGAAGTTCGAGGGTGCGCGAGATACGATGATGTGGAATATCGGTTGTAACGCGATGAGAAAGATTTGCGATGTGAACAAAATATATATATATACATATATACATCTCAGCGTCAGTCACGAAGAATTCAGACATTTTCGATATTAATTCGACGATTTTTCTTCAAGGAAACATCGAGGGATTATTATAACGGTTGAAAGAAAGAAGAGACTTAAAGGAGCACAAATATTTCTCCCTGTGGAAGTAAACAAGGAAATGTTCCAGATGATTCTTGCTGTTCGTGTGGCAAACGGATGATCTTATTTAGGTTGTCGCGACAACTCGTACGTACACGAGTATACGACAATTTTTTCATTTCCTCCTTTTTGTCATTTCTTCATTGAAAGCGAAAGTAAAACGGAAACGGTACGTATCGCGCGTCATATTTCTTACGAGGACGAGAGAACGGATTCGATGATTTACGGACTACATCCGGCTAGTCGGTTATACGTGTCAGCTAAAGGATTTCTCTCTATGTATTTCTATACAAATATATAGACATGCGTATTATATAGCGTCATATATACATAGAAATATATGAAATAAAGGCGACACAGTGGATATTATGATACAGAATGGAAACTCGCAGCTCGTACACAAACGTAATGCCCCATTTGTATGTTCTTACAAAACCACGTACATAATTTACTACCGCATATTCAAGGGAGCGTACGCTAGAGAGGGGGTACAGCGAGCGAGCTGCATGGTGGAGAGGGGCACACATAGAGTATCGCACACAGACGAGGGAATGAGAGACGGTAGTCCGCGAGGGTACATCCATAACCCATTTGTATTCGGTATTACGTGCGCATGGATTGCGCAGGAAATCACACAGCTATTTCCGGCAATATCATATCCGTCACAGAGATAGAACGAGAGAGAGAGAGGGGGGGGGGGGGGGGGGGGTGAAGCCGATGACGGTATTTTGTCCTGTCTCTGGGCAAGCTTACCCTATGTTTACCCTTTCGTCCACAAAACGTCCTCGTCGCATTCTCCCTTGTCCTTTTTTTCATACACTCAAGTCATATATATATCGTATATATACGTAAAAAATATGAACAATAGCAAGTTGTATAGGTTCCATGGATCGGATCGTATTATCGCGTAACGAGTTACAAGCGAATAACGGCTGGTCATACCCGACGACAGGATGTTCGATAAATCATAGTTAGCATGCCGATCGTTATGTCAAAAATTGAAAATTTCCACTGAAAATTCGGAAATTTCTGTTTTTTTTATTTGTTTTTTTTTTTGTTTGGTGGTGGTGGAAAAGATTTCGAGCATGTATCCGCGCGAAACTCTGGGCGCAAGGAAATCGACGTTCCGGACAGGGGATTTACAAAGGGCGTGCACAATCATAATAATGAATATGTCGCGATTCAACGATATCCAGGTACGTAAAAAAGTCCAATGTACATAACGACACGAACGATAAAAGTTAGTGAAAAAGAAGAAAAAAAGATCGGGCGCGATGACGTAAAAAAAGAAAGGAAGTAAAAAACAAAATTGAAACGACTAACCATGGAGATACGCGCGCGATAACGGGCTGTATTTCGACGATATAAATCCGGAAAGCTCTCTGAGTGGTCGCGAGCGGGCGTTTTAGATGAAAGAATACTCGGAACCAACGCTGTTTGACCGTCCGTTATATACGGCCGCAATGACGCACCGCACAACGATCATAAATGTATTTCAATTTATACACGCTTCCACGGTTTGCGTTTTCGGACCACTCCAGCGCCGAGTATCCACTCTTCCGCGCCCTCTATGCGGTCGTACATTGTACTGCTGTAGGACCATTAACGCGGGCGATTCAACCGTCCATGGAATATTATATATTTCGAACGGAAGATGAGCACAAAAACGATGGATGTTTCGAGCTCCGATGACAATCAAACTTTTCGGTATTTTACTCACGGATCTTTGTTAATTCCTTTGTTTTTTAACTATAATATCTTTTAAGAATCGAGGTGTAATTCACGAGTGATCGGAGATTTTACCTATTAGCAGAATTACATAATTATAATTTAGAAAGATTAGAAGAAATATCGTTGTTATAAAATCAGATATGCACGTATATTTATTATGGCAAAAGAAAAAAGAAGTTACTCAATTCTTGCAAACATCATTTAATTTTCATACACTTGTTTATATATTTTTTATTATAATTTAATATTCGCGTAATTTTATGGAAAGGCACGTTTTCTAAAAATTTTGTGGATTGGAAATTACATAGAAAAAATATCGAAATAGTTATCAAAAAACAAATAATTTATTTGCAATCAGAGAATAAGTTTTGTATTGAAAAATGACGTTTCCGGACTATGCCCGTACCGTTGAAAAGAAGTTGAAATCGGTTATAAATAATGTAAGCTATTTAAACTGCGAATTAATATCAACTATTCAAATTATCTAAATTTAAAATAAATTGAAGATAATTTGATTTTGAATTCTTTTAATTTCGAACTCATCAAAACTAATCTATCTTATTCAATTCTGAAATCATTGAAGTTTTGTGAATAAATATAAAAACAAGTTGAGTAATCGAATTAATTTTATTAAGAGAAATTATAACAGATCAAAATTCCAAAGATTGCTTCATAACAATAACAAAAATAATTTGTTGATCTAGTCAACATTTTTCATAATAAAATGTATAAAAGCAAATATCACAAGCGCATCGCGATATAACATTTCAAAAAATTGTCAAACGAACAAGATTTCTCGGACGCGTTTGTATACGAGATAAAAGCATAAATCTCGTTTCCACGAGATCTATTCATAATTACCGTATCATAAAATAATTTTTAATGACTTTTTTTCTCTTCGAATTTCGCAGGAACATCCGTGACGCATAACGCAACGGTATAGATCGACCCCTTCGTACCTGACATGTATGAATTTTCGTCCACGTACACATCCAATTACGCTTTCGTGTGTTCTACAGCCTCGATCAAGCCACATGCATCGAGGGAGGACGAGAGAAAGAGAGAGAGAGAGAGAGAGTGAGCACGCGAGAAAAACAGAGAGAGAGTGTGTGTGTGTGTGTGACAGAGAGAGAGAGGAGGGAGGGGAGTGACAGACAGAGAGAAAGAGAGAGAGAGAGAGAGTGATGCACAGAGAGACAGAGAGAAAGAGAGATGGGGGGGGGGGGAGTAGTCGCATGCGAGAAAGGGGGCGCTCCCGGTCGTCCATAAATTCGCTTCAATTTCGCTGGCTCATGCGGCAACGCCAACAACGACCGTCGCATGGGAGCGAACGCACTGTACGTAGTAAACGAATACCACTCGACCTTGCCTCCTATCTCCCTGCGTCTTGCCGCTCTCGTCGAAAGAACATTTGCGTTCGCATGCGAGTTGAAATTGTTATTGAAATGAAACAAAGAAATGAGAAACCGAATAAATAAAAAGAAAAAAAAAACGCCGGAGGAATTGTACCGAAGTTAGCGAAAAAAACAGAGGATTTTCCGTCGCACGCAGTGGACAAAACATGCAAGTTGTATGTGAGAGCTACGTACCTACTCGCGAAATCGTCGCACGCCAAATTTTACGGCGGGCACTAGCTCCGCGCTCCGTTTCGTGGCGCCCTCTATTGGATTTTACATGCAACGTACAGCGATACGCGCGCGAGATTCTCCATAAATTTATTTCCGTACCCCGGCCAGTATTTTTTCATTTTTTCAATCGTACGACGTACACACAAGAGTTATTAAAAACGAATTGATACACGAACAAAAAACTAACACGGAACGAACGTATGGGGTGCATTGGGCGAGGTTCGTATTGGTGTCAGACTATCGGGGTATCCGGATAAAAAAAACGAATAATGTTTAACCTAGTGCAACCCGGATAACCTCTACAACGATCCTTCCCCCTGTCTCTTCCTCTATTCTATAAACCACGGAATTTCGGTCTCGCTGCTCGATTTGTAACAATATATTCCTAGCAAATATCGAATGTCAATACTAATTTTAGTATTTTGACATATTTAACAAAAATCGAAACTGAAACGACGATCCTTCTACGAACAAATGCGAAGGGGACAAAATGGTAATTTCTGATACTTTTGACCAATCACACGGAAGGAAATGGTTTATAGTTATTGTTGGACACATTAACAAGAGTTGATAAAATTGATGTTAGATGTGATAAAATTTATGATAATTCGACCTCGTTCGAAATAGATTTTGCAAAGAAAACATCTTTGAAGTACATTTTTTTATTTGACATTCTATTTTTAGATACTTAATTATTTCACTTGTAAATATATGTTTTATGTATATGCGATATATATTTACAATTTACGCAAAATAAGCACATGTATGTAACGTATACAACACGTGCATAATTATTATACGAGAGACATAGCTGAAGTATGAGTGTTGTGTCTAATTTAGTTATGGAGCACGAGAGGGATTACTCTAACAACATAATCCCAAACACTTTATGAACTATCGATAAAATATACACAAACGTATCGGAATTATTACCGTGCCATTATCCTCCGTAGCTTAGTCGAAGTTTCATTCACTTTCGCTTAATTGTCTTTGAGAAAAGTGCATTTAAAATTTCGAGGTGAAGTAGGTACTCGCAATTCTATGTCGGCCATTTTGATTAGTTCCCATTTAAGCCGATAGCTGTTGTAACTCGTCGTTCACGTGTATATACTCGTGTATTAATATATGTTAACACAAAATAACACCGATAAATGGAACATTGCACTCTCGTAGCGTTCAAGGAAACGAGTTTCCAGGAACAAACATAATGTTAGCTTCGACACGAGCTTCTCGTTTATGCGTGCGGTAGTATGGATAGAAAAAAACGGGGGAAAAGGAGCAAATCGATGCGAAAAAAGTGAGCATGAGTAAGAGGCGAGTTAGAAAAGTTTATAGATATAGCGGAAGAGCAGAAGCGTGGAGAGAGTGGAATGAGAATGGATATAGCCAGCTATCCGACCTATATATACATATATACAAGTTACCCACAGAGGGTTCACGCAAACTCGCGAGGTTCGCGTGTGTCGCCTTCGTCCAATCTCCTTTATATCCTCCTAGTTTCTCAAACTGCCTTTGCCCTGTCAATCGATCCCATACAACGCTACGATCCGTTATCCTCCCGGTTATACACTCTACTTCCGACATCCCTTCTCATCTTTCTCCTTTCTTCTCTCTTTCTCTCTCGACCCTCCCCACCCCATCTACAACGGTACCAACTTCACACAGATCTCGCAATTCTCATTGGTTGGGTAGAGTGTGTCACGTGCGTTCGCACAGAGCCCCCTGGAGCCCCGTTTCTTGCGAGTCGTCAGGCATCAACGCTATGTACATATAGAGACTCGCATAAAATGGCGCACATATTGTATCGTGTATATATCTAAATGTAATGACGCCGCACGTGGCACTTAAGAACGTAAGTTTCTACCTCGGCCACGACTTAGGGCTATTACGTATCGTGAACTTGACCTATAATCTGTCCTACAGGTTCGAACTTCACCTAGTTAAAGAACTGTTATACAAACGAACGCAAACTTGTATAGACAGAGAGTCGTGCATGATATTACCATTTGTGTTCAACAGTTGCTGTCAGAAAAAGAATCCCTACAACAGCTTGGTTCCAAAATTTGAGAGACGGAATTAAGGAAATAAGAGCAACGCTCATTTCAATTAGCATTTACCGATCGTCGATAAGAATGGAACATTCGGTAGTCCAATTACTTAAAAATCGCTATGAATTATCCCTTCATCAAGGATAATATAATGAAAATGCTAAAACGATATACACGAACAAGAATTTACTGCTAAAGTCAACTCTGCGTAGTTGCCATTTTCCCTCGGTCGACGACGTTGGCGGTGGATCTAGGTGATTTTCGAGGCTAGGTTCCGTCGTCATTGTCGTCGAAGTTCACTGCCGCTCGTGGCGCTTGGCAAAATTCACGAAGGGTGCGAGGGAATGGACGAAGGGGAGAACGGGAGAGGGCTTCGGAAGTAGGAGGGTCAAATGGGCTCGTAAAACCATAGTCCCATAAAACGGCTAGTTTGCCCCGAAGTACGAAGGGCCGCGAGACGCCCATCAACCATTCCTTACACGGTCTAATTCCACACTGCTCTTGGGCAGGCTCTTACTCTCGCTCACTTTGGCATTAAGTTCGCATGATCCCATATATTGTATGGGTTATTTCACACCCAATGCAATGATTTCTCGAACAATAATTTTTTTTTATGATATCTTTAGTGGATTTCAGGCAATTGCAGTCATGCGTTTCCAGTAAACCATGCGATTCACACTCGCGTGATTATAGCGAATATCGCACCAACCACAATCGCGTGTGTCTAGTGCCTATCACGTGAACGGCAACCACGTTTTTTAAATAAATATCACATGACCTCCAGTCATATCATATTTATCCGGGACTGCAATTAAAATCTAATTGGTCTATTTCTGTCGCAGGAAAACTTTTTTCAAAAAAACACCAAGTACAATTTTAAGTACATTTACAGTATTAACTACTCGACAATCTAGAAAGTAGGAAATTAACTAATTGACATTCATATCAGAATTTAAAAAGTAGACATTACGTGGACAAGATATTACAACTATTATTGTCTTTGCTTGAATCTCTTGCAGGGTAGATACGAATTAATGAATAATTTGACTTTGCTGATATTCAAAAAATGATTTGGTATATGTCATTTGTGATTCCTGTGTATTATCCATGACTTCCTTAAGAAGTAGACATTACATGGAAAAGATATTAGAACTATTATTGTCTTTGCTTGAATCTCTTCCAGGGTAGATACGAATTAATGAATAATTTGACATTGCTGATATTCAAAAAATGATTTGGTATATATCATTTGTGATTCCTGTGTATTATCCATGACTTCCTTAAAAAGTAGACATTACGTGGACAAGATATTAGAACTATTATTGTCTTTGCTTGAATCTCTTGCAGGGCAGATACGAATTAATGAATAATTTGACTTTACTGATATTCAAAAAATGATTTGATGTACGTCATTTGTGATTCCTGTGTATTATCCATGACTTCCTTAAAAAGTAGACATTACGTTGAAAAGATATTAGAACTATTATTGTCTATGCTTGAATCTCTTGCAGGGCAGATACGAATTAATGAATAATTTGACTTTACTGATATTCAAAAAATGATTTGATGTACGTCATTTGTGATTCCTGTGTATTATCCATGACTTCCTTAAAAAGTAGACATTACGTTGAAAAGATATTAGAACTATTATTGTCTTTGCTTGAATCTCTTGCAGGGCAGATACGAATTAATGAATAATTTGACTTTACTGATATTCAAAAAATGATTTGATGTACGCCATTTGTGATTCCTGTGTATTATCCATTACTTACTGGTGTTTCGAGTGGCATCTGCTATACAGAAGCTTTTCCTTGTTTTCTGAGAAGTAGCAATAAATACAAATTAAAAGAACAGACTTATGAAATGTATTTTTTTAGGATATCATATCGTTGGACAAAATCGTTGAATTTTTCATACCTAACATCCCATATATCGTATATTATCAAAATATACGATATAGCATGTGCTAAGATTGGCAATATTGCGTAAAGGCTTTCACATAACTAGGTAGGGATGCACAGCGCAGCTGCTGGGAAATGGATGGAGAGTGCTCTGACGAAGATAAGATCTTCGAGCGAACATTCCATTGAGAATTGAGAGCCTTTAACAGTATACTCTTTAACCTTTAACGTATCCAGTTACGTGAATGGTTAAAAGGTGTACTATTAAAGCCGGTCACTAGTGATCCAGACGTACACTTTGCGTGATTGCGAGGGGTCAGCCAGTGCCAGCTTTCCTCTTTCCCACTTTTTATGCCCGTCTGAAGTATTATTATACGATTACATTGTATACATAACAGATGTAAATTTATCAAGTTGCAAACTACGTATATTTTGTTATTTCACTAAAAACTGATTCAAAGACTTTTTAGTATTTATTTATTTAAATAGGATTTCATTTACCAAATACGAGTATAGGAAATCGATATTCGTGTTTGTAACCAGAATTATTCAAACTTTGATTCCAATCCACACATTTTTCATAGCTCTATGCTTCTTTGGAATGAGAGATCATAAAAGCGTTAAATGGATACACAGAAATGGAATATATCTGTTTGTCTATGTGCCAATTTAATTAAAGTAAATAAATTGACGTAACAAGGATATTGGGATTGAAGAAGGACTTCGTACGTACACTGTCTTGTCGGAGCAATGGCGAGCAGCCATTTCTACAGAGTTCGAATGGACATATCACCAACTTTTTGGCGCTATAAGTGATGAAATATTAATTGACAGTTGTATATCAACGATAAGTTGAATCGTTAATTTGTCGAGCTGGATAAGAGTCGATTCAAGCCCTATTGTCTTTAAATCTGTAGAAATAAATGACCTGTCTTATAGAGACTAAGAATTTTGTTAACCAGCAAAATGGCACAAAAATTCATAACTCGGATCTCAGAAACTGGTAAAGTCACGTGTACAAAGTTTGAGAAACGACAAGTGGTCATTTTGTTCCCTCGTACTCACTTCGTAGCTTCTACATTGTTAAGTTATTCATTCAGAGGCGTTTGGGGGAAAAAAAAAGAAGAAAAAAAGAAAACTGGGTAAAAAGCTCTATTCAGAATTCTACCCGCGTTCAACAACATCGTGAATGATTCTTCCTACCCGGCGCGTTATATAGCTCCGATAATACTTTCGACGACCTTCGACTCTCGAGGGCCAACACCTGGGGTGACGAGGAATCGAGTGAACGAGCGAGAAAGAGTGAGAGAGTGAAAGGGAGCGAGGGAGGAATAGGGACTGCTGAGTGCTTCCTATCGAATATGCTTTTCGTTAAGTAAACTGATCCAGTAGAGAAAAAAAAAAGCGGATCGAAGAAAAGAGGAAGCGAGAAGTGGCGAAGAAAAAGAAAGGGACAAACCAAAAGTGAATGGGAGGAAGGGAGTGAAGGACGGACAGGCAAAAAAGGGGTGCGGATGTATATATAGAAGGGGAGAAAGTTGTCGTTCATCCTATCGTTGACTCGATGTGCGCCAGCTCTCAAACAAGCCACTTTCTCCCTCGCTCCCATCTGTCTCCTTCATCTCGTTCGTCTCGCTTCTTCGCTTCGACGATGAGCCGTGTCCCAAAGGAGCTATTCAATCTTTACCCGCTCGTTTCTCCGGCCCCCACACGCGATTCTTCTGTGAGTGGCAGCGAAAACGGAAATCACCTCGTGTCAACCTATACCTACCTCAGCCAGTTTCTTATACTACACCAGCCGACATGTCAAATTGTACACGCCCTTTGCAATCACCGGAGACACTTGCTAATTTATTTAACTTGTTACAGCGTTACAAGTATCGCAATTACTCGGTGTTAGCCAGATGACACCTTTGACGAGGACGATCCAAAGTTAACCTTGTACTGTTCCACTGTTTTTAAAACAAGGACGTTGTTTATTCAAATTCAAACAAACGATGTCTGATTACGATAACATTATGGTGAAAAAAATCAGGGTTCTAGAAAAATATTGATCGGTTCCTCGTTGACAAAAATGATCCTGTAATTTTAAAATTAGATAATATTAATTCATTTACTTTTATCGTTCAATAGAAGAAAGAACAAATTTCGACTCAACCGTGCTCCATCGAGTGTCATGGCTCTGAGAAATATTAGGGTAGGGGAATATTGACTGCCAGACTATTCTTTTGCAATACAGACAAACGGATAAATCTTACTTCATTGTTAAATCAACAAAGTACGGGGATAACTCAAGGAAGATTCTGGTGGAAAAGCATAAGAAAAAATGAATTTGTCAAATTCTTGAAAAAGCTAGCGATTGGGTAGAACAGAGATAAGGTGGGAGATCAGCAACGTTTGACAAAAGTTGAAACCTCGACAGTTAGTTCTGCGACATCTGAGCGGACGAAGGATGAACTTTTCTGGGTTTGGGATGACGTAAGGTTTCCGCTGTGAACAGATTACAAAGCCTTACTAAGTTTACAAATAGCCACCACATTTCGGGCGCTTATTAGCTTATCGTTTTATGTGCATACTAAATTCGGAATAAAGGTCGTTGAAAATCAGTGACCCCGTTCTGTAATTAAAATCAATCAGTTCCAATACTGTAGGCTATGACGTATCGTTAAAAACCCTGAAAAAATGAGCAATCTATGAATTTTTATAACATCACTCATCCAACTACGCTCTGACCGTTCTCTTCCGCGAGGCACCATCTTGTAAGACAAGCGTCTCGTGAAATGGCGTTCTTAAATGATCGAAAAATCCATCCGCACACAAATAGAATTGATATTCATTTTTAAATTCATCACTGAGCTGGTTCGAGCAACTTCGTTGATTATTTGATTTCGAAGTAACAGACTCGAGTCTTTCGGTAAAATTTTGTAGGTTATGTTGCACCCGGTCGTCGATGTTACGTGGGCGTACATAACCTAACTGTACGTTCTGTATCCTTGCTTTTTTTTGTCTTTCATCATCCGAGTCGATTCGATAATACCATCGATAAAGATTCCAACTGTGACTGCACTAACCGACCACGCTCGTCGCAAATCGAGTAAAAGTACGAGAAAAAAAAACGTCAAATAAAAATCGGTCGAAAATGAAGAGTCGAGGAAAGAGGTACGACGAAAACGAGGGAGTCGCGAGAACAGAGCGCGAAGTGGATTCGCGTTGAAGTGCAGTATTTGGAACAGAGAGTAAGAGCGGCGTAGCGTAGGAGAATGCGAATGAATAGCGAGATCGTTTCGTGAGCAACACGAAAGGGGCGGGGGACGTCACTGCGGCCCCGAGTCTCTTGCCCGCCTTTCTGTAACCTAACCAAGTCAGCACACACCGTGTTCCATACTATATATAGTTTCATACTACATATATATAGATAGATAGATAGATATATAACATGCTTATACATACAGGGTGAATTTTATAACGTGTAACAGACTTTATTGTAAGGTAGATGGGATCATTACAAACAAAAGTTGCAAATATACATTAGGGATATTTTAGATAGTTTACGAGATATACATTCTTAAAGTTGGTCCAATCAGAGCGCGCCCAGAAGCGTTGGAGCCGCCCACTCCCCGCCCTAGCAGCCAATGCCCGAGAAATAAAAATGACTGCGTAATAATATAATAAATAAAATTAATTCCTCTGAATTTTGCATCCCCAAATGTAACGCCTTACACTGTGCTATCTCTACGGCTAAGACGGGAGTGGGCGGCTCCACCGCTTCTTGGCGCGTTCTGATTGGACCAACTTAAAAAATTCATATCTCGCAACCTACTAAAAATATCCCTAATGTATATTTGCAACTTTTGTTTGTAATGATCCCATCTACCTTAGAATAAAGCCTATTACACCTTATGAAATCCTTCACCCTGTATATGTATACATACACGTTTGTGTATGTCTGAGTGTGTGCATGCACGTGGACGCGCGCACACGCGCGCCATAAATTTTCCGTCTGTTACTCCGACCCTCGAACGTAGACAGAAAGTACTACTAAAATGCAAATCTTATCATCATCTCGACTTATTCTCTCGTCAACTTACATTTAACCCATACCAATCGTCAAATAATTCGGCTGACTTCACAAACCACGTTTTTTTCCTTCCGCTGGTTACGCTCCATTCGCCATTTCTCGTTTCTCCTCTGGCACCCCACGAACTTGGCGTTCTCATCTCGCGGAAATATATGACGTCGCATCTCGCTTTTCTGTGAATATAATCAAGCTGGGAATACATACGGGAGCGATAAACTGGCAAATGACTGCGAGGTAATTTCGCACAAGTACTACATAAGATCTCTATACTTAATCCGAGATGTGTATATATATATGTACTAAGGGTTCGGAAGGCTCGGATGCTACGCGCCCTCGCGCTCCCTTGGACTTTCGTACCCGATTATTATACAACGGGGTCAAATGCATCACCCTCCACATCCTGATTTCGATGCGATCCTCGTTACAACATCCCACCCCGATGTACCCCAAAATTCTTGCACGTGGCAGCCTCGGCGATGATGGTGGCGGGACCAGATATTTTTATTGTTACACAGGTGTATATACAGGGTGGTCCATGCAACGTGAACATCGTTATAACATTTTTTATAGATCGAGGCGTTTCAAAGATTCGAAGGAGAACTTTGTTTTTTTAACAGAAAATTATATTTTTATAACAACAGATGGTAGAGAATTGAATTTTGAGTAAACAAGTATTGACCCTTATTAGCCCTAAACCGAATAGCTTACGAGTAATTTCACTTTATTAATTGAAAATTTTCCTCACATAAAAAAAAACAAACTTGTCCTTCGAATCTTCGAAACGCCTCGATCTAATAAAAACGTTATAACGTTGCACATGTTGCGTGGACCACCCTGTATACATATATAGAGGCTGGAAGATCAAGTCGCAGAGAAGTATATAACGGCACGAGGGATATAATTTACGAAGATCTTTCGAGATTATTTCGCGGTGTCTGGGGTTGCTAGATATTTCGAAATGTAGACCCTTTTCGCTGTCTATTACCTCACTCTTTACCTTCTATCCGACTGTCTCTCGTTCTATCCGCTTTACACCGTAGCGACCGAGGGAGAGACAGAGGGAGTGAGAGAGAGAGAGGGAGGAAGAGAGGGAGAGTAATAGCGATGAAAGGCACGCTCGTTAATCAACCCCTCTCAACCTTCGGAACTCTCGGGGATATCACCTCTATGGTCAGGTAAATCGTTTTAACCGCTGACTCGAATCAGACATAAACAGTGAACGTTACGTTATTCACGCTGTACGTTACCGCGAGGCTTACGTGTCTTAGAAGGACACGTGTGATCTCTCCTAAACACGCGAGATTGGCTATTTACATGTTTTTAATGAACTACGATTGAAGTACTCGATCTCTCTCTCTCTCTCTCTCTCTCTCTCTCTCTCTCTCTCTCTCTGTTTCTCTTTCTCGCTCACATCCCACCCGCAATTTCGCACGCGAAATTCACCGAGGACACCTAAAGGGGTTGAGGGGTGCCGTAAGGGTTGTTGAAGCGTACGAAGTTAGAAACAGTCGCAATTGATGAGGAAAATCAATGATGGAATGATAATGAACAGGTTTGATTTTTTGCAGCTCTGTCTAGCACGCACAACCCCACTCTCCAATACACGGGACGTTTTTTGCCATATAATTTAAGTTCAGCTTGACTCAGGTGGGCCCAGCTTCGCTCAACCTCAGTCAGCTTGATTTAGCTTGTCTCACCAACTCACTGCGCACAAAGAAACAAAAATTAATTAATCAATTCAAATCAATAAACCGAAAAACTATAAAACTTAATTAATACGATTTCACAATTCAACGAAATTCAATAATTTAATTTATGTTATATGTAATTTAATTAAAAACGAGCTAGATGCATGCTCATAATTTTAAAAGAATAAATTTTATTAAAATCTTTTTTTTTTTATTTTTTGTTATTAATTCGAAATCATATAATTAGTAAACGTTGTTCTCTTCATTTAGAATATTATACGAACATAAATGCACCGAAAGAACGTGAGAACGATGAATTTTAAAACGCTAATGCGAATTAAATATTGCACGCGTAGTGTATCAATAGCTGACATACTTATTTCCTGCACAGATTACAATAGCCTCGAACTGTTAACGCCAATGAATGAACAGGTACGATGAATGAGAGAGCCGAGTCCCTATCCCTGCCACGTTTAGCTACTACATCGAGCGTAGCGGTAACCAGTCGCTGTCTCTCTCTCCCTCTCTCTCTCGTTCCCACCCTCCCACCACTGTACTGTCTACCTATACATCAACATAGGCCTAGGGTGGAACGTCGACGACCTATATACAGGGTGAATTTCATAAGGTGTAACAGGCTTTATTCTAAGGTAGATGGGATCATTACAAACAAAAGTTGCAAATATACATTCGGGATATTTTTAATAGTTTGCGAGATATGAATATTTTAAGTTGGTCCAATCAGAGCGCGCCGAGAAGCGGTGGAGCCGCCCACTCCTGCTCTAGCCGTAGAGATAGCACAGTGTAGGGCGTTACATTTGGGGTTGCAAGATTCAGAGCAGTCAATTTTATTTATTATATTATTACGCAGTCATTTTTATTTCACGGGTATTGGCTGCTAGGGTGGGGAGAGGGCAGTTCCAACGCTTCTCGGCGCGCTCTGATTGGACCAACTTTAAAAATTTATATCTCGTAAACTATTACAAATATCCCTAATGTATATTTGCAAGTTTTGTTTGTAATGATGCCATCTATCTTAGAATAAAGCCTGTTACACCTCATGAAATTCAGCCTATATATAGATATAATCGCGTGAGAAAATTTACATTACTATTTTTAAAAACCCATGAAAAATCGACAAATTATCACAACCGGATGATTCAAACGCCATTTTATAGATACACTTATCGACTTTCACTGAGAATAATAGCGAATCTGGATTCGTGGTGGAAATAAAGAGAAATTTAAAAAATCAATACAAAGTCGCGATTTTTTCCAATCTCTCGTAATATTTAAACAATCGTACGTATGAAATAATTATTTTTTGTGTTCTTGTCACCTGTTCTAACATAGCATACGTGCGGACCTTTACATATGATTCGCTCGGATCTCGGATTATTTGAATAACACATACGAGCCTCAAATATAGACAATGACATCATTGCACAGTACATCCAACTCCATTTCACAATCAGTTGCGAAAACACCCGAGCGACGTGTACGAACTGCCAGATTATTTATCATTCGCCACATATATGACTACGATAGCTTGCTGCGAGTACTAAATAGCTGACCCTTTAGCCACTCCGATGTCGCAGAACCAACTCTCGAGGTTTCAACTTTTGTCGAACGTTGCTCACTCCCCCTAATCTCAGGTTGTATACATATCTCCCGTTGCCTTCGGTTCGATAAGTGCGGCTGCCTTCGGGTTTTAATCTGGAGTAGAACATTTCTGACGCTAACTAATCCTCGGTCTATATTTACATTCGATCTGTCTTCTACTCGACATGTGACCTTTATTGACCCATCTACCTTTGCAAGTAGACAAAACGCCAAGTATCGTCCACATGTACTCCTGCGATCTGTTTAATAATAATAAGAACGAACCATCTTATTGTTCGGTATAACCGATAATTCCTCATGCACATTAGGAACAATTTATCTTGTCGCAAGAGGATTATATACTCACCCCAAGATGAATGCGTTCTCACAAGGAACAGTCCCTTATTCACAGCAAACGACAATTTTCTCGCAGCCTGCAGTGGAATATTTGCATCGGTAGTATGGGCACCTCGTGGCAAGAATATTAATCGACGGTGAATTAACGAATCAAGACAGATGCGTGTGAAAAATTTACCAAGGATGGTAAGCAGCTATGAAAAGAAGGGAAAGAACTCCCTGGAGTACAAATTTGTATATTCCTCTGAATGCCCTAGAACCTATTTCCTTCGTAATGTTTTGAGACAACCCTCTTCGTTGATGCGACAACACCCCATTTGTGGAATTGGATGCCATGAAAAAACACCCATATGCCCCGGTCAACCCTTCAATAATCCTCTTCAGACTCCTTTCGATTCCAAGTTTGAAGAGCATGTTCGCAAGTCTATCTCACGAACCTCGAAATAGGCTCACCTGGAGGTTGTGCAGTTTTTATCACAGCATCAACGCCCGCCCTTGATTCCAACTTATTAATTTTCAATCAATTTGGCGATTCATCCGAGATTCTAGCGAGTACGCATCCCATATGCAAAAACTTCGATTGAAACTGACAGATTCTCCACACGTCCAAAAATGTTAACTCGGGAACTAGCTGTAACCAGAATACGAAACAACGTCTTCGATTTACCATATCGAGTTACAAGAATTTTAAATTTAAGAGTCAGTGTTACATGCGACGTACGCATCGAAAATTTGATCAGTAGACATACAAGCACTAAATAACCGATCAGATCAAAAACTAGCAGGTACACGGAGTATTATGGCAAAAAGTGACTCTTGGTATTTTCTTTCCAAAATTTGTACAAAATTTTCCCACATACTCTCAAAACTTTGACGCTCAATGTCGGAAATAGTACGGATGGTGTTTTCGAATCGCTCATCGTCTGCAACACTATTTCCAAAATTGTGGAAAAAAAAAATACCAAGAGCCACTTTTTGCCATCAATCTCTGTGTATCTGCCAATTTTTAACCCGGTCGGTTGTTCAGTGCTTGCTGAAGAGTACTGATCGAAATTTCAAAGCGCACGTCGCATGTAACACTGACTCTTAAGTATCGACTCGAGAATCGCGTTATTTCCAACGTAATTTTTTTATTCTCGAGTAAACCAACTCTTATTCCATGGAGGTCCTTCGTAAGACTCCTTGAACTTCGGATAAATTAAAAGATGAAGATCGGCTGAGACAGCCTCGAGGGGATGGACGTCCATACACTATACTCCTTTTTTTCATTCCCGTCGTTCTCGAAATTACCATTCTACTTTTGCCCAGGCGTGAGTGCATTTGCATGACAAACGGTACTACGGAGCCCCCACTGGTTCATTCTTCGCGAACGATGCAATTTGACCGAGCACCGCACGAGCTTTTGCCACGTATATTCTCCGACGTATACCATACTTTTCTACCAGCACATCAGAGATATTATTCAGCCATTTCGGTACGGCGATAAGAAGGCACCTCGATCCCTTACTCGCATGTATTTACCTGTCCTCTCCACTTCTATAAGATCGTCTTGTCGATAACAACGATATATGTATATATCTACTTTACATCGACATATATACATATACAGACACTCAAGAGCCTTATATTTGTAGGGGAGGACCTGTAAGAGATGTATGGACATTCACCCATACATACTTAAGTATTCGCGAAATTTTTCCGTTAAAAATCTGTTCGTCATCGATCGGAATATATTTAAAAAAGAAAGTTATATTATTGATAGAATTTTAAAAAAGATCAAAATCTGAGTTTATACTCCTGCATATTCAAGAGTATTTACTAACTCTCATTGACAACGGAGTATCTTATTTCGTTTTAACTTTATTACATAGGAATTCCTCGTTTAAACATTATAAAGGAGCGTTGTTCGTTTAAAAAATGATTTTTGCTCAATGGGTAAAAATTTACAGATTTTACAAAAACAGGCATATTTTTTAAAACATGAAGTATTTTGCAGAATATCAAATATGACATCTGCAGTTATAAATTATTTTGTCATCGATCGGAATATATATCGAAAAGAAAGTTATATTATTGATAGAAATTTAAAAAAAGATCAAAATCTGAATTTATATAATGCTCCTGCATATTCAAGAGTATTTACAAATTCTCATTGACAACGGAGTATCTTATTTCGTTTTAACTTTATTACATAGGAATTCCTCGTTTAAACATTATAAAGGAGCGTCGTTCGTTTAAAAAATGATTTTTGCTCAATGGGTAAAAATTTACAGATTTTACAAAAACAGGCAAATTTTTTAAAACATGAAGTATTTTGCAGAATATCAAATATGACATCTGCAATTATAAATAGTTTTGGTAAAATTGGGAGTTGAAATTCTTGTCACGTGTCCTGTTGTTGTAGAAAGCTCGAATAAACCTTTTTAAAAATTCATACGTTATACGATATACGAATAATGAAATGGATAAAAAGCTTTAGGCTTTATTATAATTGTGTTTTGTATCATCGAACCTGCAAAAGGTGTATGCAAGCAGAGATCTGGGTTGAACGTGTAACCGTCAATCATTTTTCGGAAGCTCCATCGAACAGTGTTCACATGAATTATCGCTCGATGGATCAAATGTTTGGCAATCACGCCGGATTGATATGTCAATATTTTGAGCTCGTAGTATACGACATGTGTGTAAATAAGCTGTCAGCAATACAAGTATTCATTTGGATATCATTCGACCAACAAGATAATGGTCATAAAATTCAATTGAATAAATAGGCAGAAGTCAATATTCATAATATTTATGGCTCTTCTCATTTCAATGTTAAAACAATATAATTGTTAAACGAATATACAATTGCATACTGGGTGAGAGTCTGGAAAGCCACGTTGATGGTTAGAGTTCCCCTCGCTACATCGATGAATTGTTGTAAGAGTTTTTTTTTACAAGCTCAGTGATTTGAAAGTATTTCTTTCAAACAAAATTTATTAGCACTTTTCGAGATAACACTTGGGTAAAGGCCCACTTACGCCTATCACATATCCCACATCGTATTAGAAATTAGGTCAGTCTATCACCAATATATAGCCAGTGGTAGTAACCAATCAAAATACATATCTATGGCAAGCCCCAAGAAACCAACCAATCAGAAGATCCAACTATCTTTCAGCATCTCCAAAAAGCATCACCAAAAATTAATATAGGTATAAGCACTACTTTTCTACTAAGGAATTATTTATAATTTCAACGAAATCAGCAAGGCAGCTACCCTTGTGTCCAGCACACTTTTCTTCACTCGTCGCTGGATCTCCAAAATCGTTGCTGCAAAATATGAAACATCTGCAGATTTGCAACACCGCACATCCAGAAAGCCAGCGCATCGAAACTTCCTCATATAATCTTTGGCGTTATGGAAACTGACCCTCGAATAGTCGAAAACGAGGATGATGACGTAGTAGAAAACCCGTCCAAACAAACTTTGCAGTAATCTAAAGGCGAGACTACTATCCCTGAGGGAAATACTTATAATCGCCCTAATTCAAAAAGAAAACTCGAACGGTGTTACGCATCCTCATACTTGAAGAAGTTCGACTGGTCGTAACACCTCCTTGTACGAAGGAAGTCTCTAGCGTACCAAGACAAAAGATGCAACAGATGATGTTCTATCAACTATTTAAGTAACTATGCTATTTCGAAGTCATAAACTACCTCAAGAAAAAAATGGCTAATATCGAAATAACAAAAAATAATCGACCGACGATGAAACCAATTTATGTTGAATGACCTTCCATTGCAATTATTTAAAACGTTTTATTCTACAGAAACCCGCTTTAAAAGAGCAAGCTACACTTTCGGGTAATTTTTGAAAACCGACTCATTATGCAAAGAGGTTTGCATAAGCCAGTCTGCATAAATTATTGCAAGGTGTAAGCTAGTATCAATCTTCACATTACCTACAGATTCACCGTTAAAATAATTTATAACGAAATATTCACTGGATCGTCGAGGCAATTTAACGAAGATGGAAAGAAGTCTTCTTTTCCTTCTATATATAAAAATTGTATGACAAAATTGAGCAACGAAAATTTCAAATATTCACAATCCATTCAGAGCGTCACATTTTAAATAATCATAGTCAAATTTTTATTTGCGATTAATAAAAAACCGTTGTTCTTCGGAAAGCAACAAATATTTATGACGAAAAGAAAATTAATTAATCGATTATCTTTCGTCGCAACACATATTTGAAGAATTCGCGAGGTTCGGTATGAAGTCTTTTATTTATGAAAAAATGAAGAAGAAGAAGAAGAGGCCGAAGATGAAGAAGAAAAAGAAGAAGAAGCGACCGCTTTTTGTTACGGAGAATATAAGGAACAAAAGTGGATTCTGACGAACAATATATTTCATACTTATTGATATCTCGAGAGTGAAACCGCTTGGTCTCCGCGAATGAAGACGAAGCTATACGGTATAGTGTTGACCGATATTCTCAGGGAAAAGTTTGTAGACCATTTTTGAACGGAAAGTAGGTGGAAAGTTTCGAGATTCATCGAACTCGCTCGCGCTTACGGTTTAATACGGAGTATCGCGAGTCCCTCACTCCTTCACATTTCTCGTCTCGATACTTGAAATCCTATATTGCCAGTTTATCCCGTATAACCTTTAGTCAAGCGTCTGGGTATAACCCCCGCTAGAGGGCGAGTGCACACAACCAACCGTTGAGCTATTAAAATATCGTATTATTTCGGATTATTAGAAGGAGAACTTTTTCTTCTCTCTCCCTTTCCCTTCCTCAAGGACCCATTTAATGGAATTTGACTTGAGGGAAAAGAATTATACGCTATATGTCCTATACGTCTGTTGGAAATGAGAATTTAGCCCAGGGCGACCTCGAGAAGTATTACCCTCCACGAAGAAACCCAACGACGAAAGCCAACTTTTTATATCGGAATCCACCTTATTGGCAAACCTTCTTTTATCTGACGATTTTTTTAAACAGCTTTCAAACGTTGCGGTTGAAAAAATTTAACTTTACTCGAACTTTCCAATCGATGCGATTTTCCACTTAGGTATACGCTGATGAGCACTGCGTCTCCTCATTCGACAGAACCGTTGTAGATTATTATTTTTTTTTCTACGGGCGAAAATAATATTTGTAAATATTTTGCAAAAGACCTTCGCAAAAATACTCAAAGGTATAGTCGATACGAAAAAGTACCTACAGCGATGTTAGACATACCTATTGTAGGTAAACAACTTCTGGGAAAAACGCTAGGGTTCTGCAAATCGATATAGCTATAACAATGTTTATACTCAATATATATATATACACAAAATAATCCATTATAAGGTAGGGTTCTTAAAATATGGCGGATTTTTTGTAAATAGAGCGACTGAGAACACGATGTAAATTCCATTATTTGATTTACCAAAAATTGACTTTTCAATAAGTTAGGCCGTTCTTATCCTCTTCACATTATCTAATAATGTTTTTCTTAATCCACGAGCAGTGAATTGCTGTATTTTATTAAGTTGATGTCTGTATTAGTCTGCTATTTTGGTGCTGAGGTAAGATTATTTCATGAGGCTCGAGATCGTTTTACCTTTCTTGTTAGTGTTAAGGTAGTTCTATCGTTTTATCGTTTTCTTAAGATTTTGTTGAAAATTTGGATATATCTTCGTTGACATCATATGTACGTGTGTAATAATTTTTGGAAGGTTTTACCACGCGAAAGTTGAGATGTTTATTGGTGAAAACCAGAATTTTCGGTAGTCTCTCATAAGAGCGCGTGTTAAAATCTCCATTTTCATCCATAAATATCTTGGCTACTACCCGGTGAAGCCTTCTAAAACTTTGCATACATTTTTATACAACATCAAAGAAGCTTTATTTAGTTTTTCAAAAAAATCTTAAGAAAACAATTTTCGCAGTTTTTGTAATTATACAGCAAGCACATAGAACCTTGGATGACCTTGAATTTGGAGTATGTTGTTCTTTAGTCAATTTGCAACAATTTTTCTTTATTAACGCGAACCCGCGAACCATTTTGTATTTGAGAAAAACTGAAAAATTATTTTTCGATTTTAATGTCACGATAGAACTACCTTAAGGGAAAACATAATGGCATCAAGATGGTGTGAAATAGCGCAGTGTCTAATCATGAAAGTCTGCATCTATTTTTCTCAGTTAGTTTTATGAACGCGATCGAAATAAATTTTTTACTTTATTGAATTCCTTGAATAGTCTAAAGAGAGACACAAACCTCCGATGAAATTGTTACGTTGATTATTATGTTATTATTTTTACATTGGAATTATTAAAAATTAACAAATAATAAATTACTTTGACTCTCGCTATTTCAATTTATGCCAGTAAAGATTGCTTGTTTCTTTCGCACACAATAATAACCTTTAATGCAAATGATAGTTTGGTCTCTCGCTGAAATAAGCAAAGTAATAATAATCAAATTACAAGAAATTTATTTTGGATTTTAACTTCTGGATTTCATTTCCCTTGCTATTCGTAGCATTTGATCCACGGATCTGGCTAAAAATAATGTATTTTAATATAATGAATGATCAAAAATTAAAAAATTCTCAATTACGATGATGAAACACAATTCCACCTTGCTACGGAAACTATTCAAAGATTAAAACTACCAAACTATTTCCAATGTTTCGATCGTTACAAAGCTATTTTCTAATTACAGAAACAAAAGAAGAAAAAACATTAAGAAATTGGATGCATCAACTTTGTAATAAGAATTTTCTGATGTAATTTAATCGAAAAAAAAAACAAATATTGTTTTTCGTTAATGAAAATGATAGTTTGGTTTCTGGACGAAATGGGCAAATAGATAGGTGTTACATTGCTCAATACCCAATGGAGGGCGTACGAATTACTCGTGTGTAAGGTCGGGTGCGTGGTTATTGCGCTTTGGTTTAGCAGGACAAACGTCGAGCGTTCTTCAAAGCACTCATTACTCTAATTGGTATGGTTTCCCCGAAAACAGACTACCTATACGGTCTAATAATGCACGCGAGTAGCCAGAGCGAGTGTATTCTGTGCGTTGAGAAGAGCAACGGGATGATGGAACGAAGGGAAGGACCAACGGAAAAGGGATTGAAACTTTATACCACCGCGGTCAAGTGTCAAATTTGATTGGTACGTTGTGGTGACCTCAGCATCGCGTCTCTCTAACTAGATATGCCAACGGCATACTTGCTCGAACCTTCGGTTTCAATAATGGTCTTTGACAATGAGGCTCATTACATTTTGTGATCAAAAGCTCCGATTGATAAAGGATACGACAAAATCGTTGCCCTCGTTTTCAGGGTACAAGTTACACACTTCCATCAATCTATATATAAAGATTCGATCAATAATTACCACCCCGGTTTTTGCGATTAATCGTTGGGGATAATTCAATCATTAAAGTAAGGAAGATTCTTATCACTCGAACAATCTAACTTTTGTTGAAACAATGAATTGAAGAATGTTGGAATTTTACTCTTTGACTTTTTCAGGTAGATGTACAGTTCGATTGATTATCTAGCCTCTCTTAGTATGTTGTTTCTGCGTAAGGATAAAAATATTGCCCAGCTAATTTTGTTCTTATCGATCTTTCCACTTCACAAATACAATAACGTGGTTATCATAAAAAAAAATCAGAAGTTTCTATATTTACACGATGCAAAAAAGACAGACTTGTTGTTTAGAACTCCTAGACATGGGCATGTCTGTTATTCTGGGTATGTCACAAATCGAACCACGAAAAAGCTAATAATTCATCGTTAACGATCTCTACGTGGATTTTAAATATAAATGGGAAGAGAAGGATAGTTAATTCTATGGGTAATTGCGGCGTTACTTGGGATCTTGCAAATCTGCTAACGTCCGTAACCCTCGTCAACTTCCCCTTGGCCTGGAGCCATGGATAATTATTTCATTTTTTTGTTTTTGACAAGGACCATGTCTCTTTGTGCAATCCCCTGCTTAAAACAAGATCTGTATACGGTTTGAATCTTTAAACTTCTGCTCTCATAGAAGAAGTCCTGTTCTATTTAACAATCAGAAAAAAAAACTGCAAGAAACCAATGGGAGGATTTCAATTTTTTCCCATTTATTTCGTACTCTCATTAAGGCAAACCCAGTTGTCCAAAGTATCTAAAGGACCAAGTGTCTAAAGTCACTAAGGCTCAAGTTACTACCCAAGAACATCCGAAACTGTCCCACATAAACTCCAGAAAGACATTTTTTTTCTTTTCGAAGCTTGTATATCTCACCCTCGACGTTAATCTTCGAATGTAAAAGATTCATTTCGCGTAGTACCTCCAGAATAGTATACGGATATACAGAGAGAGAGAGAGCTTCGCCAGACCATAAGCAGACACGAGAAAAAGCATACCGATAAACCGATTATACGGGACGAGCAACAGAGAGAGAGAGAGAGAGAGAGAGAGAGTGAGAACGAGGAAAAGACAGGCAGGGACACAGGGAGAAACAGAGTGAGAGAGCGAGAGAGAGAGAAAGAGAGAGGGATGCCAGACGCTGTGTTGGCTAGAATGAAAACTCTGAAAGCATCTCGTGTGCGAAGCAGCGCACACGCCACACGGCATGAAAGTGCAGCCACGAAGCTCTCTCTCCCTGCTGGCAGTTGCCGATCCTCTGATGCTGTATTACTCATATATATAGCGAACTACAGCCCACAGTACATCCTCTCGTCTCGAGGTTGGTATCGTGGCTCGCGTGCGCTTTACTAATATTCCTAAGTGCATCGTCAGGGGCGCTTGGTGCGGCATTACAAGAGAGCCCGCGATACGAAGATACATCTAGCTCCGGCAGCAACTTGCTTCTCCGATTCCCTCCAATCCTCTTTCTCTCTCTCTCTCTCTCTCTCTCTCTCTCTCTCTCTGTTTCTCTATCTCTCTCTCTCTTGTTGGTCGGTTGTTTGTGGACGACCGCGCGATGTCCCTACAACCAGACCACCCTTTTCCCACTTACCCCAGCGTCTCCTTGTGATTACTTCCGGTGTTGTCTTCTCGCAGACCCTAACCCTAAAGGTTGTCGCTGCTTTCTTCTCCAACGATCGCAATACCGACTGATGTACAAGTGTACCAGGCCAGACTCATTTTTGTGACCGTCTCACCTCTCTTTTCACCTTTTGTAAGCTTGGCTCGTGTATAGTTGGATTCTCTAGCTTAGCAGACACTAAAAGGTTTTTCGAACTATTCGTTACACCAAGTTCCCTTCATAGAATAACAATGTTTATCATAAGCTGATTTATACACTAATTCGTAGATTAGTTTGCAAATTAGTTTGACAGGCTAGATTACTCAAGACTTTTGTTGAGCTTCAGGTCCTTCGATGATCCACAGGACTCCGGTGCTGCACTCAAAATGAAAGTAGCAGTTTCACAATAAACAACCTACTATTTATACCAAATGACAATTTTATCACCGTTTCCGGGTAGAATGTTTACATCAATAAACCAGGCATCTTGCGACAAGAATATTAATTCCCGATAAATTAATGTCTGAAGACATATCCGCGTGAATAATTTCACAAAGCTGATGAGACCAGAACTTCCTTTTTGAAAATAATTGTGTCTAAATCCCCCCCTAACACAGTTGTGGTACATCGGTTGGTGTGGCTCTATTATATTTCAATTTTTGTCAAGGTTTGGGCGCTAATCCGACCAATGGCAATTTTTCTGTCCTTTTTCTGTGCTCTCGGTGGTTTGGAATCCCCCTAACCTAAATTGTAGGTCCACCGGAGTGGTTGATGGTGGAATTGAGGCTGGAGATGTGTATGAGGGAAAGACATGCAAAAAGGCGAAATACTTCATACATTACAATTTATGCATTCAAATACCCAGGTCTGAGAGCTATGCACTAAATTACGATGTATGTATATATGGTTTTCTAAATACTTCCTTTCCTCGACCCGTTCGTCAACATCCATCGACGAACCGTTTCGATAAAGATCCTCACGAGCGGTCAGCCCTTGGGTTCTAGAATATTCCCGCGGAAAGCCAGAAGGCAAACAATTTATAATATCTCGTCGAATACAGCGTTGACGTCGAAAGCGGTTTTCCGGCTACAATGGTAAGCAACTATGAGGAGGAAGGGATGAAATCCCTCGAGACAAAATTTGTATCTGTCTCTGGATGCCCCAGAACCTATTTCCTTCGCAACCCTTCGAGTCGCCACACTTCGTTGGTGCTACAACATCGTATTCGTAGAATTTGTTGCCATCGAGAACCATCAATACGATCCGTTGAACCCTTCATTAATCCTCTTAAGACTCTCTGCAATCCAAAGTTTGAATAACACGAGTATAAGTCTACCTATCGACCCGTGGAATATTTATGGCAAAGCATGAAAAAAGTGAGGCGAAGGAAACGAGGAAAAGGAAAGGAGGTATGGAAGAGGAGAGATGGAAAGAGTGGGAGTTTGCAGCGAAACAGATCATAGGAAAATGTAACTATTGCAATATCCTTCAAACGGAACGAGAGAGATACCTAACCAAAGGATGGAAAATCATGAAATTCTTCATATTTTTCAACTATTCCCAACAATTCCCAATGTTATCTACCAAGTCTACGAAGGTTTTTTGTTCCGTAAGCTTGCTTCCTGCAACAAAGAAATGAACTCGGTGGAAGTACACAAGATGTCATAAGAAAAGAAACGTGCCCAACTATATAAACTGTACCTAATAGAAAATAAAAAGTAATTAACTCACAAAAGTTACAACTGTTTTTTCTCCTACAATGCGATGACGAAAACCATTATACACTACCTGCTTCGCCGTATCACCGCGAACTCAAAGTATCGATAACATCGATATAGTAATGAAAGTCGTATCCAGGAATCTGTCGGTGTTGGAGTCATTTTAATTACTCGTCGTCGAGACGCTGTCTCTCCAGATAATCTCATAATCGGATTTCCATCTTCGTTCCATCGTTGGTTAGAATTTGCCATACAGTTGCCATTCCATGGCAAACGTTGCAACCGTTATCTCCAGTTGCTCTCCATAGATCGATTCATCTTACAACGCATCTAGTCGAGGCATGGTTGCACAACCTATAAATAACTTCGATCGGCGAGAGGGTACGAGCTTTCAGGTGGTGCGGCCTGGCCAAATTGAACCAACCTCACTCGTCGCGCTACCGTTCTCAATTAGCATTCGAGGATCCTGGTCCACCCGGGCCAATACACGGCAGCGATGAACACCACGGTGCGGGATCGCGACACACCGGGGAGCTTGTGGTGTGTCCATACCATCATCGTGTCTATTACCGTTGACTCGGCTATCGTTTGCTTTATCCATCCCTACGTCTCTCGCCCTTCCACCCTATTTCTCCTCCTTCGAGGTCAAAGATAGGGTGGGGTTCGTTATTCAAGATATTCCATGTATATCCTCACTGAGCTGAGGTCGCATTTAAGGATTACAGAGTTTAGCATAATATTAGTAACTACGAACGAGAAGAGAAAGAGAGAGAGAGAGAGAGGGTAACCTCGAGACGGTTTGAGGGAGAATTCCTTCTCCCTCTTCCAGCTAGTACAGATGAGACGGAGAGAGAGAGAGAGAGAGAAATGTTCCTCGTGTTGCCTCCTACATCTACGAGCAGCCTCGTAGAGCCTGCTATAGCGAACGATACGTACGTTCGCGGTATTATTCATGGATTACCGCACTTGTCTCGGTCTCAAAACCCCCTCCGCGACAGCCTCCATTAGAATAATTGCTTCTTCATCTTCGCGTTTACGCGCCTGTAACGCATCATACAACTCTCATTTACAGCCTTCTCGCTTGCTTTCCTTCTCTCCACATTCTCATTGTCATCTCTGCACTGTCGCGTGTCTATCTCGGTCGACGGGAATGAAACGAAAGGAAAATGAAAAATACTCGTATTGTACGACTCGCGGTAATGCTTTACACTAGAGACAAGTAGAGAACACGACGAATTTACAGACGTTGAGATAATTAACTACATCGATGTGGATTGTTCGAATTTATTAATTTTCCTGTCACATTGATCCTCGTCGTGTATTGTAAGGGTTCTTGAGAGGATTAACGATGTTATTAATAGCTAATTTCGTTTTTGTTTGGCATCTTGTCATCAACTATATACCTACGAACGATTGAAAATAAATAGTGTGTAGCTAACGTATACAGGGCGTACCATTTTAAATTGTCAATTGAAATAAGAATATTTGAAAAAAAAGGAAACGTTTCTCGTATAAGTTTTAAGATTGCAAGGGAGGCACAAATAGGTTCTTACTTTTTCCAAAAATTTGAAAAAGTTAGTTAATGTCTGGACATGGAAGTAAAAAAAATAAAAATATTTGTTTATACTTCAATTCCCAAGGATTAACCAAGTTTTTTCAAACTATGTAACGAACAGTCAAGGTTTAAAAAAACATGTCGCCTTTCAGAGTAAATTTGCCTCTAATTTTTATAATAAAACAATAATTGTTAAAATTCATAAAAAAAAATCGTTATACAAAAATCGACCACCTTCGAAGCTTGTTAGCATTACACATAGACTAAAGGATATGAAAATAACACACAGTATTCACTTTTTAGTAATTTTTGTTAGTATTTTAAGTTACATGGAAGCTTTTACGAGATATTAGAACAAATTTTGTTCTAATGGCTTGACCTGATATGTATGTCGATTCGAAAGATCTTCGCTATACCAGCTCACGACTCTTTTTGTCCCCAAAAGCAGTATCCGCCTTCCGTCTCTTCTCCTTTGCATCCTCCCTTCTTTCACTCTAGTTTCAATCTCGGACGTGAATATAATACATGTACGTACAAGCAAATATAGTCAGGGGGAGAGTGAGTGCATACGTACGCCAAGCTTTAGGAAAATGAGTTACGTGTATGCACATAGCCGACCCAAAAGACTCGGTCGGATTGCAGAGGATTTTACCTCTGATAAATGTTTCACGGAGCTATTTCATAAACGATATTAGATTGAATCCGATAAAATTGCACGAGAATTTGATAAAAATCTTGTTTTCCCTCGCGTCAAAGTAATAAACGAAAACACGAGACAGAAATTGTTGATTCTTAAGTCAATGAAGATCAGTTTGATTGAATTCCAAGATAACGTAGAATAATGAGGAATAAACTGACGATTTGCATCACAAAATTTGAATTGATCTTCGAATACACATTATGTACAAATTTCCAATTAATGATTTCTTTCAAACAAATTAACGATTTAGTCAGTTTAAAAAATGCTGTTAAATTGATATTATTCCACTTCAAATGAAACGTGTACTAAATCATAAATATGAATTCCTTGAATGGACCAATCTCATGTTAAGATTGATTGGCCAGTAGTCAACGTTTTAATGCAATTCTCAAATTTTAAATAATACCTTGTGAATCAAAAAATATATGAGAAAATATAAATAGTTGCCAAATAAAAATTTATTTGTCAAATCGAATTCGATGATCGAATTGAAAAATTATTACTCTATGGAATAATCTTAATTGCAATTGTGAAAATTCAACGAAAATCAAAACTACAAATATTACAATAAAAATTTCAACAAAATTATGAATTTTGAAATTATAAACCAGTAATGATTGTTTTCATCGAAATAAATGCGCGAAGAATTGTTAAGAGTTACTCCTATCAAAATTGAAATTTCTCAACTTCGTCAAACAGTTTTAATTTTAGAACACACTTAAAACAGTAAATTGTGCTTAAACAAATTATAAAACTGAAACGATCAAACCAATTTCATTATATCGATAAGGATAAATTCTTCCAAAAAGTATTCTTTTTCCTTTTCTTCTTACGGAAATTAGTTGCACGAGAATATTCAAAAAGTAATTTCAAATCCGAATTCAATTCGACGATCAATCTCTTTCAATAATAAATCCATTTTCCCACAAAAAAAGATTCGTACAATTTTCTCACGAACAGAGAACACATTTATCATGTCCCTGACCATACGAGTCCGGATAAAAAACGGTGAAACCTCCCTAGATAATATTATTTAACTTCGTTTTTGTTGCTGTATCGAAAATTTCTTGCTCTTTTTATATCTTGCTTCAATACCTATGGCTCACGATTCTCTATGCTAAATAAGAACATGAATGTCTAGTGTCAACCTTCTCATTGTTATGCAAAGATGGAGCATCAGACAGTATCCACTCTCATGCATTCCATATATTCCACTATCGACGTGTCTCTCTCTTTCTCTCTTCGAGTTTCGAACGAAATGCGATTTTCTTTGCATACAGCCGACGGGCGACAACGAGCTGAAGTTCATTTATGCGACCGTCTTCTCTACCCTCTCCCCCCCCCCCTCCCGCCGCTCTCTCTTACCCCCTCTTTCCCTCTTTCTCTCTCTCACTTACTATTCCACGTTGTCGTAATACATATATTTTATATAATAAAAGTATACATATATAAACTCTTTATAAAATGCATTTTGTACACTCGGAAAACGAATTCAAATATATTACGTATTGTACGTACTGTTGTATTACGATAAGGTGGAACAGTAAGGAAGAACGAAAGAGAGTATACATAATATAAACATGTATTTATGAGTGATTTTGCTGGAAATTTTGCAGAAGGTTTTTGTTTTTTATTAATTCTGTAAAATTTTATTGAACTTGCAATCTTTTGTGCAGATCATTGCTATAGATTGATAAGTCACGTTGTTGCATTGGGAAATTATCTTAAAGTATGTTGATTGAATTTTGTGATTGAATTAAATATATCGCAGAAACTATCACCGATGGGTAAAAATTGAATTAAATTTTTTTTGTAGAAGTCAAATCAAAGTTTGAAATCATATTTTTGTAATTTTTGTAATTTTGGTTAAGTCATGCTTACACGACATACTTTGCATTCGATAAAATTGATTGTCTCAGACTTTGATAGAATTGAAATATTGTATTATTAATCAAATTAGTAGGGAAAGATCGACTTACAAGTTTGTTACCAATTTTTTTAGCATAAAAAAAAACTGATAAATAACTAAAGAAAGTTCAGAAATAAAAAATTTCAATTATGTATAAGGCATAGAAAAACAGTAAACAAGTTTTAACAAAATAAATTAAAAACAACATTTTTTTGTTTCAGAAAAAAATTACAGCCCAAGTACGACATTAAAAAGTATGTAATTTACGTTGTAGAAATATTTGTTTATAAACAAAAATATTTCAGCATAAAAAGATGATCAATATTCTGTTCCTTCATTATCAGTATAAGCGTATGTATCTCCTTAACACGTCAGTTCTAATGTCACAACTGTTTTTCCAAAATGCAAACACCAAAATGTAAAATACAAATTTCAATATCATTCAAGTTCAATTCTTTCGACACTGATGAAAAAATAATTCTACAAATGCATAAAAATCGATAAAAGATTGAAGAATACAAATATATTTTTCTTAATATTAAAAACCTTGAGTTGATCTTGAATTTTGCAAACATTCTAATTCTATTTTTTAATAATCGTATAAATCGATAAATCGTTTCTTACATTTTCTGGGCCAAAACTTTGACCGAGCGACACTTTTTTCAACGAAGGTGTGACGTATATCTGGACAGGATTAAAAAATTTGTCATAACGAACTGAGGAAAATACTCGGATTTGAACAGAATCCGAGAGGCTAGACGGAAAAGTTTTCAATGCGGTGCGAAATCATTCACATATACTTATACATATATATATAGACATACATACCTACATATATATGTATATATATATATATATATATATATATATATATATACATATATATGTAGGTATGTATGTATATATATATATATATGTAGGTATGTATATATATATATATATATATATATATATATATATACGTATATATAGCTGGTTGAATAAATTGCAGTACCGACCATGCCATTCCCTCATAATGCGCACCGAACGTGGCGTACATTATATACTCGCTGCTTTGCCCTTTCCCTCGTGTCATTCATCGCTTTTTATACAGTCGCGAGGGAGACGACGGGGTGTACCAGCTCCTTACAATTCCATCTACAACTCTTTTCATTTATCTCGCCGTCGCGTTCGCCCTCCGCTCTCGTTCCCTCGTTTTCTTTTCTCCTCTCGTTGATGTTTTTTTCCTTCCTTCGTACTTTCTTTTTTTTTGCAAATTCCTTTTTCTCGTTTTATTTGCGCTTCTTATTTTCCTTCCCCTTTTTTTCTCCCCGGTACAAACTGAAACGTGCCCCGTTTACGGAAGGGAAAGACACGCTTTCGATTCTTCCGTGGCCTCTGGCACGTTCAACCGTGAAATATATGCACGAAACTTATTGTTTTAAGGCGTCTGTCTTTCTTCCTCTCTCTCTCTCCCGCTACCTATCTTTCTCTGGGCTCAAGCATTACCTCTTGGTGCACTTGTAGACCGGCACACGCATCTTTCGTCAATTTTTTTTTGTTTTGGTTATTGTCACTTCAGTCTCTCGACGAAGCTTTTTGTCTTTTTGTTTCTCACTGATACGAAAGAAATCGTAAATGACGGTTTTCTTTCGAGGTTTTATTCTAGGATCCAATTGAGTGAGGTCAGAGACTGATTTCGGCATTTTTCTATCGTTAACATTTACCCTGTAAACCTGGGTCAATATTGTCCACACCGAACAGAATTGTCCAATTAGCTCAAATAAATTCCATCACTTTAACAATTCTTCACCGTAAAGAAATGTTAAGATGAAGAAGAGTCGGCGCCAAAGATCGCTTTAAGATGTCAGTTTATACCTGAATACCGAGAGGTTCAAATAACTCGGGGACAAAATCGACCCAGGTTTACACTCGAACGTATATCTTTGGTGACACGATTATAATGCGAATGACATTTTTTGGCGCAATGTTTTTTTAGGAACTTCGTAGTTTTTATCTTGAGTAGAGAAATCCTTCACTGCCCAGCAGTAGAGGTTTTTTTTTACTATAGAATTTTTTAACCAGACTACAAAACTAAGACAAATGAATGTTCAACGATTTCCTTTTTTTAACGGAATTGACAATATTTCTGACAAACTCCTAGTTAATACGTTGTAAATTGCCACATTTTACTCATTCCTAGTAGAAGTCAACTTTTCAAGGAACTCCAGGTAACTCGTTGAACAGCAAACAAAATATTATGACCGATACTCAAACTCATAAACAATTACCTCAAATTGAAAATTTCCAAAAATTGAATCACAGTAGGTTAAAAACTGTTGGACCAAATTAAAATTTTACAAACGTACCTACGAAGAACACTTCTGTCTCGTTTTCTTCGTGAAATATTTTCGATACTTTGATTTTGATAAATTCTTTAATTTCAAAATATATTATCTTATTTTGCATTTCAAATATTTTTTAAAACGACTGTGTAACGATATAAGGCCTAGGGGAGAGAGAGAGAGAGAGAACGATGGAAGGAGAATAAGAGAGAGATAGAGAGAGTATTCGAGAATATTCTACGAGGAATCCAACCCAAGAAAATGGGAGAATGACCGACGAGGATCCACGATCGAAGAGAGATCATTCGCTCAGTGGACATCACACTCGTCAGGTGTGCCACAATCGAGATTCGCCGCAAGACCGAATCATCGCAATCAGAACATCTTGACCGGATCCTCAGGCTGTTCAGACAATTGGAAAACTCCTCGCCTTTGCGGGATTAAATCATCTTTTACATCGAAAGCTGCTCGCCATCCACCCGGAAGCGCTTCAAGACCGACAACTCCAAATCTCTCTTTCTCCACCTCAAGCGATTATCGGTAATATTTATGTTAATGCCTCGATTATACAAAGATTCTAGTTATAAATTTTAGTTGGAACTTTTGTCAAATAAAAATGTGGGATAATAAACAGAACATTACAACTGTTTGGTCGGTTTCGATACAACAAAAAAAAAACAATTATCCAACAAACAATATACCAATCCTGGTTTGTCGACTAAAAGATACGCGTAAGATTCGTTTAAAGGCTACGCGTAAACGCACATGGATAATAGAAGCGAGGGATTGGTTCCCTAAATGTGCAAATGTGTCGACTTGCAAATGTCGAGAAATACCTTTCGCGTACCAGAGTGCATAAAAGCTTTTTTTCGAGTATTTAAGACGGGCGTATTAACAGTGACCCCGGAGCGCCATTGTCGAGCGACGAGTGCCCCCTATACTCTCGCGAGTGTACTTCAGCCGTAGACGAAACGCCACGCAGCTCTTTTCTTTTATGGATTCTTTGTCACACGCCGCGCTCGAGTTCCTCGGGCTATAACCCTTTTTAACTTTCCAATCGCAAATGCGACAGTCCCTTCTCCTCAGTCCTTGGCATATATTTTATTTATCCCAATGAGAGATATCGTCTAAACGATAATAGCTTTTTCAATGGTGTCATTTCAAATCGAGCCAGGAGATTAGGCAATTGTATTAGGTTTGTTCTTTTTCGGTGAACTCCCCAGAACTCCCTGCACTAGTTCAAGAAGTGTACACTGAACTATATACCTATATTTATTGAATTAGTGCAGGGATTTCTGGGGAGTTCGCCGAAAAAGAGCAAACCTATTATTACGTAAACTATGTTTTTGTTGTCCAAGTATCATTGCAGAATTAAAGAAAATGGCTCTCTAACAGAAGTTTGTTACATTCGATTTCTGGACGATCGACCATGTTGAACCGCCATTTTTTATTTTGTACCGCGGAGTTCGAATCTGCAAAAATCCATCGATAATTAACTTCTGGAAAATCACTTCTAAATTAATTGGATTGATTTTTTATTTTTCCCTAGCTGGTTGCATTAATGCTGTCACTTTTTATTTTAAGATTTTTAATTCCAATAGCAAATGGGATTTGACCGTTTGTTTGAGGCAGAAACAATGTAAATTAGAGCAACAAACAAATCATTATTTTAACTGAATTAGCTTTGCGTTGGATATTTTGTACTTTACTTGAGGCATTGATGAGTGGAAAATGAATTATGACAACATTAACGCATAAGTCGTCGTGGGTACCTTGTGTATGGAAAGCTTAACTTCTGTGATGCGATGCTACCTTGTATAACACTTATGGACAACTCGAGAATAGAGTTTGTTAGAAAATGAAATTTGATTTGGAACTTTTTTTCGTCCTTTTTCGACTGTTCTTAAATATTTTCTTATGTTGAGTTTGTTTGGATGTGGAATAATAAACGTTAGGTTGACATTTGAAAAGAAATTTGAGATTTTTTGCTTGGATCACTAGAATAGATTTGTCATTTACCGGCATAGCGCAAAGGATCGCAATCAAGGGACAACTTTAATCTACAATACTGCATTTTAGAAGCAAGAATTTGCGAATACTTGTAAAAGGTCAGTTTGATTGATTTTAGAACCTTGAGGTGGTAATTGTCTTCACCAATGGGTCGCCCATGTTTGGGAATTTTGACTGTCCAAGAATAATTTATGATTAACAGAACTATCCAAAAACTCAAGGAATTCTCAACATACAATCTTAAGTTTAATTCGATCCCCTTCTCCTGATAGTCATGCCAGTTGAATCGATTGTCGTACTTTCTACATTTTGAAAAAGTCTAGAATTTTTAATTATCTTAAAATCATATGATACGATAATATCCAATGTACTTGCCCATCCCTGTCGCTTGTCGCTGTCTCTCTGAGTAGTACAATGAAAAATAATATGTATCAAAGGTTCATCATGTATTTGTGACGATGCAGTGAACAAAGTTGCGAAACTCTTTGTTTCGGTGTTTATCTAATAGAAAAAATGTCCATTGTAGAGCCCAATCGACCAGGCAGGGGTTTTCTTATTTACGCAGCATAAATTTCTTAATGCCGCTGTCAATTATAATCACATTCAATAATGTGCAAGGAATTATAAATGATAGTTACAAATCGTATTTCAATACATTAGACTCCTACACAGATAGGTCGTCGATCGGCCGATTATCATACTGATGTTCGGCACTCCTCAAATTACAATATTAGGTTTATTATGTTTCTTTTTTGTCGTCACGTTTTATTATTTCATTATACGAATATTACATATCAAAGAAGTACGACTGTTAGGGTGAATCCAAACTGTAAATTTCAAATCTTGTACGGTTTTATAGGACTTTAAAACTTTCTTTCCCAATTTTTCGACAGTAACTTGCCTAAAGCGACGGAATAAAAATAAGAATAGAATGTTATTCCTCCAAGAGTCCGAATTGCGATGGATCCCGGACATAAAGAAACGTCTTTTCTCGATAATAACGAAGATACTAACAGCAGTAGCCATAGTCGTACTTCTTTAAGTAATCAAAGAGGGAAATTCTTATGTAGTATCAATCGTAAGTCAATTAGGTTTATTTTGTTTTGCTTTCTTTCTTTCTTTCTTTCTTTTTTTTTTCACATCAAGTTCCATTTATTTCACTAATCCCATTTTCTTGGCTTCCACTTCGTAAATTAATAACCTCCACATTTTCACAACGAATACCTCTGCCTCCTCGTCCAATACCTGCAAAGTAATCATTTTTTTCGGTCAATTTGAATATATCGACGAATATATTAAGAAAAAGAATTATTTTGAAAAAGGACTCTTAGTTCAATTGCGATTGTCATTTACCATTTGTACATCATCGAGTATACCCTGTGGTGAGCTACCAGCCATGACTTTGCTGCATATGAAGTCAACCAGTGTGGGTTCGGGCTCACCGATGTATTCGATTATTTTCTTATTTATCCAAGGCCGTATTCTCTTCTCCATCAAAGTCTAAATGAACGGAGAACGCAAATTACAGAATCACAAAAATAAAAATAATACGCTTCGACTGGTGATTCCAAACATAGTGTGATGTCTCGAAAAATTAAGTCGATTACTTACGTTATCGATAACGGCCCAATCGAGCTGATAGCCGAACAGTGCATTTTTATCGGTTGGAATTTTGTCAATCAGAGATTTGATATGCTTTCGCTTTTCCTCCTGACTTTTCGTATTTTCTTCCTTTACAACTTTTGAAGCTTCTTCTGTGACCTTTTTCTTTTTATCCTCACCATAATCTATAAAGAAAAATAGTATGCTATTACGTATAATATGGTAATATAATAATACATTTTATGGGCAATATAATTAAAACAATAATCACACAACAAGATTCGTTGCTACACATTTACTACCGAGTCTGCACTTGGTGTCAGTCGAGTACTTATTTAGGGCAAGTTCTAATTATTACGCCAGGGTGTCTGACATCTCCCATATTACGACGCCTATCACCATCATAGAATCAATGGCTATGTAAGAATGAACAACTATCATAGAACAATCGACTATGTGAACCTTTACTTGAACAGAGAATAAATTGCAAACTGAGTTACCATCCAACAAGCATATAAGTGAACTGTGAGGAATTGTTTGAAATTATTTGTAATGATTCGGATTGGTGTATCACATTTTGTTATCCTGAGCTGGAAATAACTTCCCGCCAGATTGCATACTACTGATGTAAGGGCAAATTTGACCTACCAAGAGGAATGAGTTTTCGTTTTTTCGAGTTGTTTGTTCCGTCGTCATCGTCATCATTGTTGAAAACATCTTTGACGTCGATGCGGGTCTTTTTTCGTCCTTGATTCGATTGTTGGGAATTGACGAGTACGCTACCCGGACTAGCGGGAGTTTTACTACCAACAGCAGCGTGCTCGCCACTGCGAATACCGCTACCAGCCATGGCAAATGGCACGAAGTTACCTAAAGTAATTTAAGAAAAAACCGTGTATTTAAATCATATGATATTTTGTTACGAATTGTTTGTACCTAAGTTTTCTTATGCAACGTTATCTCCGTTTAAAAACGATATATTTACAGAAAGAACTATTTTAGTAGAAAAAAAGACACCGATAAAATGCATCACTGTTGAGTGATCAGATTATCGAATAGTAAATTCCATTGGATACTGAAGATACAGGAAGGATTCTACTCTTAACAGTTGTTTTTTATCTCCCGGTTACTGAGTGTTTCTATCAAAGTGTGTAGCGGTCTTATTCGAATTGAACAATTCACCAAAAAAGATTTTAACCGTCATTGTCGATAACTATTGCTAGTACGAAAAAATCAACTCACTACCACTAGTTTTCTCTGGTTCACTGACGAGTGACATTCGCGAATCCTCGTCGTGCATTTGTGGCAAAGTCTGCGACGGCGTCGTACCGGTCGGTGCGATCGGTGACATGCGTTTGTCCTTGACACTCTCACGGTCAGTATCGGTCATACCGTCGATCGACCCGTCCTCACGATGATGATTTTGATGATGACGATGATGTCGTCGATGATGATGATGATGACGCGGTGGTGTTCTCGAGGGTGCTTCCGGCTGTATGGCATCTTCGAAATGTACACCGTCGTCGCTATCACTGTCGATCGGCTCGGTCTCGATCGGTGGCATCGGTTCTTCCTTATCCTTTTGTCCTTTCTCTTCATCCTCGTCGATTATCGTTATTACTGGTTTTGGCTTGTACTGCTCCTCTCTCTCAGCCTTCAACTACACGAGATGAAAAACGAAAAGTGTACAATGTCTATAATAGCTCTCAATGGAAATGGATGTTTGGACAAATATACTTTTAAGTTGTTGTTGTTCGTTCATGAAATAAAGTTATCACGTACTACACATGTTCTCGAACCTATCTTGTTATTACAGAGAATATTATTCGTTACCCTTTCAAATTCCGCCGCTGGATCCGGATGTGACGAATCAGCGTACAATTTGTCACGAAGACGCTGAAGTTCCTGCCTCTCGGCGCATCTATCGCGCGAATCTGCCTCGGCTTCGACGGCTCGTTCCTCCAAACGTCTCGACAATTCTTTACCCTTGTAGTACTTGGCATCATCGCGATCATCATCGTAATCCTCTAGAAACTCTTTGAGACGCTTGGCTTCTTTTTCCCTCGCTTCTCTCTTACCACGCTTCTTCTCAGCCTCTTTCTCATACTCCTTCTGCTTGCGACGCTCGCGAGTTTCCCAAGTTCTCAAACGTTCCTGATAGGCGGCCTCTTTCTCGCGAGCTCTCCTCTCGTTTTTCTTACGATCTTTTGCCTCCTCCTCCTCCTCGCGTTCTCGCATTATTTCACGCTCGCTCTTTCGCGCTTCCTCGCGTTCACGCTCGCGTTCTCTGTCACGCTCGCGTTCCCTATCGCGCTCGCGCTCGCGTTCACGCTCACGCTCGCGATCCCGATCGCGATCGCGGTCGCGATCACGCTCCCGATCACGCTCTCGATCCCTCTCCCTGTGTTGTTCGCGGTCACGATCACGCTCGCTTCTTTGACGATCCGCTCTGTCACGCTCGCGTTCCTTCGATCTGAAAGATAACAAAATAAACAACATATGAGAATTCGTCATATCGTTCATCATTTTCGAACTCATGGGCCTTCCAACATTTATAAATACTCCGAATCTCATAAAACTAATCTCCAAGGTATATCTTGTCCAATGTTTGGATCATCCAAAGAGATCATTGTCAAAATAAACCATCGAATTTGTTAATGATATCTCATCGTCACTAACAGAACAGAAAGTGGCTAAACTTTATATTGATTGCATAGTAGTTTTGAAAAACTTTGTGAAAAAGCGACCACTTCATTATTTCTGCTGTGTCTATGCAGTGTCAACAGGTAAATATAGTCGAACCTGGATGAGCGAGAGTTCAAGGAGCCGGAATCTTTTTCTCGCTTATGGAGGTTTTTCACTTAACCGAGTTTCTCACTTATAGAGGTGCAGGAGCGAGTTTTCTCGCTTACAGAGGTGTACACAAATACAAAGAACAGTGATAGATATGTAGTATAAACATTTTTTATATGAATTTAGCAGAGATACTTCTTCATAAAAACAAAACAATTACATATATTTTGTTATACCGATTATTAATAAGTATACTACTGATACTTAAAGAAATCCGTTAATTTTTTTTGCATTTCTGTTTTCGTATTTTGTACGTGTTTTTCAATTTCATAAATTTTATCGAAAATTCTTTTATCAACAACCACCAAAAATTGAAAAAACCGATGGAGCGTCTCCAGTGCATTTACAGCCTCTTGCCTCAGCCTACCCATGCCGAGCTTATAGTTGTCTTTCCGATTTGTATTGTATTCCAATTCCACGAAATTGGCACGAATTTCGTGGAAAACAAAACACATTGTAACAGATAGTAAATATGCTCGATTCTCGCTTATAGAGGTATAGGGCACGTGTCAGTCTCATTTATAGAGGTTCAGGCATGAAAAACGACTCTCTCATATCGCACACCCAGATCTAAAGGGGGCTAACTCGAAATTATGATTTTTGAGTTAGCCTACCTACGGGGTAACTGCAAAATCGCAATTTTTGAGTTAGCCTCTAGGGGTTGACCCTTAAGGGCCTCCCGAGTGTTCACATCGCACACCCAGATCTAAAGGGGGCTGACTCACAAATTGCGATTTTGCAGTGTGCCCCTAAGTAGGCTACCACAAAAATCGCAATTTCGAGTTAGCCCCCTTTAGATCTTGGTGTGCGATATAGAGGTTTCTATCTCTCACTCATAGAGGTTTTCGAGGGTTAAAATAGCGGGACCTGGCAATTACTCTCACTCGTAGAGTTTTTTTTCGCTTATCCAGTTCTCGTTCCCCCAGGTTTGACTGTATATCATAAATTTTCTCACCTCGACTTAGATCTCCTCTTATCTCTCCGACTACTGCCAGTACTGTCGCTTCGTCCTTTATGAGATACCGGACTTCCAGGCTCACCATCCTGCTCCATCTTAACAGACATCTCCTCGTCCCTTCTGTCTCTCCTCTCCTTTTCACGTTTCTCCCTTTCCTCTTTCTCAACTGCTTCTTTTTTCCGTTTCACTTGGGCCTTTTCCTCCTCTTGTTTCTACAAAAACACAAGAAACACAAAATTGATAAGTCCAATGTGAATTCAGACACGTTCCATCTCGAGCTGCGGCAGTATTAGAAGAAAAAAAAAAATTTGTAAAAAAAGTTTAAATAACCAGCGATCGTACGTTTCGATTCAAACTTGATATTTGCTAAATCAATCCCAACAATTCAATTTTTCAATCACACAGTGCCCAATTTGATTCGAACATCGTACGTACGATTGTCGGTTGCACATAATTTCCATTGATCATTCGGAGTAAGATATGAAGAGAAAAAAAACGTTACGAAACTCTTTCGTCTTTGCCGTTGTTCTTGTCGTCTTTTTTGGCTTGTTTTTGTTTGTTTGTTTTTTTTTTTTGTTGATGAGGTATACTTACTCCGTTGGAGCATGCTCCGGCAGCTGGATCTTACACGTTATCTCGTTAACATAAGTCAAGTTCCTAAGTGCAAGTATAAAGGTTGGCACAATTCGTAAGAGATCCCTTAAAATCTAATCTTACACGAGTATAAAAATATCTTATATTTCGAGAGAAAAACAAAAATTCATATACATACATATACATATATATATATATGTATATCTATCTATGTATATATATGTGTGTATATGTATATATACAGATATATAGATATACGCATCGTAGAAGGCCACCCAATGTACTTACAACATTGCAAATGCGCCTTGTTGATGAAACAAAGAAACATTTGGCTAACGACTAATTGTTTAATGCTTAGAGAGAAATTGAAAAGAGTTTCAAAGAGCCGATTATAGTCGGACAATGAGATAAGATCTGACTTCATAATTTACTACGATTGTATTAGAATATGTTTGTAATTATACCGATCAAGTAGCGAAGGCGTCACGAAGATTGGGGCATATCCACGAAATTCCAACGTAAACTGTCTGTCGCGCTTTTTGTCAACTCGCTTTTTTTTTTGTTCTCCTCTGGATATCGGGGGCTATACGCGGCAGCTGATGCGGCAAACTGTTGAATATCAAATGCACAATAGTTTGCCCATCCGTGACGTGTCTTTAATCTTATTCGCATTAAATAAAAAGTTTAATTTTATTTTTTATGTTTCTTTTGGTGTAGTTCTTTTTTTTTTCTTTCTTAACTTTACACTTCATGGTCTTTCATCAAGAACGAGTTACCGTTTAGGAAGTCGCAGGCATATTGAAAACGAAGTGCGCGTACGGAGATGAACAGGAACAATATTTTTGACGAAATAATATTTTCTTCGTTAACGAATTTTTATCAAATTATTCTCTCGAAACTTTGATTTTTAAACTAGCGTACAAATAAGAATATCCTGTTCATCAACGATCGGAGCATGAAATATTTCAAAGACGATGGAATTTGGAGAGAACCAAAAAGATAGTGCTGGAAAACTTTTTGCAGTTCCGTTGATCCGCACAGGAACTCATTCTCAAAGGTAAACAAGAGAGGCTAGACGGTAAAGTCGGTGCGTGAAAAGTTTTAGGCAATTAGGCATTGGTGAGGAAACAAATATATGTATGATCTATCGAAAGAGTGAGATAAAGGCAGAGAGAAAGAGAGTGATAGAGTGAACAAAAAAAATTGGAAAAAAAGATTGGACAAATATCATCGACCACAAGAGAGGATTGATTATGGGGCGATCGAACTAGTTAATCACTACCAGAACAAGAAATGACGTTCATGGTCGGTTCGTGGTAACAATTTTTTCGTTTTTTTTTCTTCTTCTTTTGTGAAGTTTACTCACAGTGTAATAGTCGACTTGATCAGTCAGTGTGGTGGTACCGGAGAATGGAGGAGCGCACACCTAGGTACTACGTACATGTCTGATCGAGACGCTGACAGAAGCTGTTTACACAAAATAAAGACAACAACTGAACAGCCGTCATTTTTTTTCCTTCTCTTTAGAGTAGAATTTGGATTTTTATTTTTCGATTTCTCTGGGGACGTCACCTTTGTTTCCAAGTCTCGATCTATCATGTTTGGTGAGTAAATGAAGCGGTATATAGGCAACATTGATCCAAAATAATCGTTACAAAAATTTACAAAAAAATAAATAACCGAACGAGGATTGTTTTTTTTTTTGTTTTTTGGAAAAGATTCAATTTTTAGAAAATAGCTACTTAACGCGTGGGACTTTCGGAAGTGTCATTGAAAATTTAACGGTACAAAGGCGGCGTTTAGGAAATATGCAAATTGGGTCTTATAGAAAAGGAAAAAAGAATAAATTCATTGACGAGAAAGTGAAAGGCAAACAAAAGTGCAATTCTATGATGGCCAACAATGAAACGCTCGCAATAAAATAATGTCTGTCCTCGTATTTAGTTCAACACCACTTGTTTTTTTCTTTTTCTTTTTCTTTCTTTTTTTTTTTTAATGGGATCTTCTTGTCTCTTATCGTTCTTATTTTTCTGATTGTTGTTGTTGTGTGGATATGCTCTGACTTACCGACGAGGCTCCAGCCGCCTGCGAAAATACGAGGGTTGTGCTGTATTGTGACTCCCTTCAGAGCCAATGAGTGGGTTCAAAGGGTGGTTGTCCCCCAACACACAGAGCATTCCTAGGCGTGTGCGCGTTTTGCTGTGTGCGACTCACGCTGCCTGTCATTACAATTATAGCAACGAGTCACGGCTCTAATTTTTCAGAGCTAATATATTCTAACGCGTTGACAGAGCCTAACGCATTCTCTATCAACGCTCCGTCGCTTATAAATAATGTTTTCGTTTTATTCTTTCTTTTTTTTTCTATTTTTTTTTCATTCCTTTTTTTATATATGAAATTATATCGTTTCCAGTACTCCTTTTTCGCGTGGAAAAATCTTGCCCGATGCAAATACACCATTAATGATTATAATACATTTGAATGAATTGTCAGTTCGAAATATTTCAGAGCTTGGCATGCGTGTGCTTGAAGTAGGAGGATATTTGGTAATTGAGGTAAGCAATAATTTAATTACTTCAAGTACTCTTGAGGTACCTCGTGAAGTATCAAATGTATGGACCACTGTTTACCGGAGATGATAAGTATCGAATGATATGAAATAGTAAAGACAGAACTTGAAATATCTGAAGATACAGGGGACTTAAGGAGGGACCTAATTGAAGCGATAAATAGTAAAAGTGCGAATTTCGTGAAAGTCCAAATACCGACAGTAAACAAATACTTTCATGTAATTTTTGGTGTTAAGAATACAAAGAATCTTGAGCGGGGCTTACCGAGGAAACGAATTGCTCGACGTATTAAGTATTAACGAGTATTTAAAGATGCAACTAGTACGTACTTAAATACAAAATACTTCAAATTATTTCGTATAAAGATGTAAAATTATAAAACGAATTTATAATTTGTTTAAGATACTTTACCAGAGATGGGACAATGATTTGAGGTTGATACAGTAGTATTTTGTAATCGCGTTTCGACAAGTTTACTGTACATAGACGAATTGATCGATTTTGTAAAAAGTACTTTGGACTCAAAGATACACGAACCAATTATAACGGATATACTTCAAGCGATGTCGAGCTCTGAGATATTGAAATTTTTTTTAGTCACGTAGTTGATAATTTCAACGTCAATTTTCATGCTCTTTTTCTATCCTACATTCATCGGCATACTGCAAAGATTACCTTTATCGCCGAATAACGTGTCTTTTTTTTTCAAACTAATACTTGAAATAAATTTATACAAATTGTAAAACTCAATTATAATAACAAAACAAATACTCCTATTTCGTTAATGGGAAAGGAAAAGAATTCTAAGCCCAGCGATGAAGCAAATGGAGCCCACTCTACAGTCAATGTTAAACCCATTACCTTAGGAGTGGGCTTAACTGTTATATTTTTTTTTCTCATTGTGAAAAAAAAATATCACTGAAAAAGCGATTTTGAAACCTCGACCGATCAAATATATGTAAAGTAATCAAAATTCTTTTTAGATTTGTACGACGACGTGATGACTATAGAAATAAAGAGAGAGAAAGAGAGAGTAAGAGAGGGAGAGAAAGAGCGAGAGATAGACATAGAGAGAGAACGAGAATCGATGACTAAAAATCATCAGAGGAAAATGGGAAAAGGTCAAGATAATAAAGTCTGAAGGAAAGGTGTAATATAATGACGATAACCTACCTTCATGACCTCTCGGAATTTTCCGATTTCCCGGGTGATCAAGTCTCGCTTACTTTCTTCGATCTCGGCGTCGTCAAGATTCAACTGCTTGGACGGTTGTTTCGGTGGAAGTTCCTCTGTAATGGATGGAGAATGATTAAATTTGGGTCGAAATAAAAGATTTACGAATAAAAATCAATCGAATTACCTGGAACCACTTGAGCCATTTCCAATTCCGTGGTATGCTCCGATACTATTAGATTAATTCGAGACAAAGCTTCGCCGTCGATTATTCGCATGCCTTCATCCATGTAATCTTCGTTATCTTCACCATCCACACCGTCGTTTGGAGTTTCGTCTTGCAAAGGAGATTGACCACCTCGTAGTTTTTTTCGTCTGTCAGCTATGAGATATAAAAAACTTTGTATTACAACAAATTTGCAATAGCGAATGGATTGTAGTACTTTGAAAAGGTTTCATGCGAAAAATACCAAGACGCGAAGAAACAAGACTCGGACAGTGTTTCATCATGATGTTTCCGCATTTGCAAAACTTTCTCTCATGGCTTATGGAACCTTGGCTTTCTCATAGAGAAAGCTCTGTCAATGCGGAAAACGAACCTGTAATTTATAACTGTTCTATTTCGCGGTTCAAAATTTTCTTCGACAATTACCTTTGAACTGATCCAAAACGACTTTTGTCTTTGCATCGACCTTAACAACGAGCTTTTTCGTTCCAATTTCCATGTCGTGCAACAAACGTACAGCCCTGAGACCGGCATCGGGTCCAGCGTACTCGCAAAAGCCAAAAGCTTGAACACGCTTCCAGGAGAGAACGTGACCGCAAGCACCGAGGATGTGCCTTATCATAACGTCGGGAGCACGATCCATGATGTTGCCGACGAAAACAGTCACCGGTGGTCCAGATTCTCTTTCCCGCCGTCGTCCGTGCTCGTGCCGATTCTGATTTCGTGAATAACGAACCGCTGGTGCTGAGGTCTGCATCGCAGATATAGGCGTTGGAATCATCTGGGTTTTATAAACGACAAGCAATCTTAATGGTGCACACAACTACTCATGCGCCATATGTATATTTACAGTGATTCAACAAGCACAACTATGTGGACATGACAATCGATTGAAGACAGTGTTATTTAAGAACAGCGCAATGTCGATATAGCAAAAATGTATGTACGAAGGAAAGACGACAATGACGATGAAGTTTTGACAATCTTTCACGTAATTAATTTTACAATGTTTCCTATCTTTGCTTAATTACGTATGCTTTGAACAAATTTACGATTCACAACGATACGACCTCCAATTCGTCACCATCCCAAGTCTGTAATCTTTGCAAGCCAATTCTTTTCAAAGGTGGAGTTAGAATTCGGGAAAAAGCAGTATCTTACTTTAAACACACTGCGTTATATGTGAATTAGCATAATGTCTGAAATCTCAATGCATCTTTGAAGAAAATGTATTTTACATTTTGTTATCAGACGAGGAGATGACAAGCTGTCTTAAGAAGATCAAAAATGTCAACGGAGTCGTCGCAAGGGCAAGAAAGATAACAACATGTTCAGCCTCAAATTTCTTACAAGCTATAAACATTTCAAGTTCCAGATGGGAATCGCTAGCTGCATCATTGAGTGACAGAGTTCTTTACCATCTTCTTTTACCCTAAAAACACACGACCTTGGAAAATGAGAATAAGATTCAAGTTTTTGTTACCAGCTGAGTATTTTCCATCATTGAATAACAATGGGATCAACAATGCAATTTTCTGCTTTTTAGAATGCTAAATGTTTCCGAGTAAATGGGAAATTAATGGAAAATTGCTTCTTCGTGATATAAGTACTTGTATTATTGATAAGGAAATGTATGGCACCCAATGGAACAAGTGCTCAGAAAAGTTGTGACAGTGTCTAGAAAACTCTTTGGGATTTTCAGATTCCCGTGAAGAGAGGTTCTCGAGCAATATGCTCAACATGTGTACATCTTCCGTACTCTCGTGCATATTTATTTATGTGGATTTACCATCAGATTTCTTCCTGATAAAATAAATAAAAAAATGAATATCATTAAGTACATAACATTCTTTGGTGCCTAAAACAATATATGTATTATTTTGAATGTCATGGCCCACTCGATAAGATCAAAACATCCCAGATTAAAGTTATCAGGACAAATGTGTATGAAATAGCTCGCTGATTTGTGAATTCTCTAAAAAAAACTATTTTTCATCGAATTATCTGTAGTAAAAATAAAATGAGCATATAAAAACATCCATCTAAGATTGTCCAAGTTTTTGCATATTATTCAATCCCAATATCATCGCCGTCGATTCCATTGCATTATTTCCTTAGCCATTATAATAGCAAAACTTTTATATAAATAATGCATATGTAAGCCTTGGTTTAGAAACTCTCAATATCTTTCTGGTAAACTGTGGCATACTGTGAAAATCTAAAAGGGCTTTCCACTAGATCGTTTTTATTATTTCTATCCAAAAAAAACGAGATGCCGGGTTTCAAAGAAGTACACAATTCAGCTAAAAAGTTCAGGAATCCTTCAAGGATGGGTTTCTAGTGGAGCAAGACTTATTTTCTTTAGTCGTTCAATGGTAAATGTATAAACAAACTTTGTAGCATATTGACGCTACAAACAACAAGCTACGTTATGGCTATTAGACTGCAAAAATATTCGTCCTCAAAAGATTGTGTAAAACAAATTGCTGTTTGAATTAACACAATGATGGAGGAATGAATTTTGTTGGAACGCTTACATGTGCCATTGGCATTACACCGCCGAGGATCGGTGGAGGTGCTCCAACCATGTACGGCATTGGAGGCATCCCGGGGATACCCAATGGTGGTTGTCCAGGATATGACATTTCGGTGATTGCTTCAACTTTAGGCGCTGAAATCAACAAGCATAGGTAATTATAAAATTCTATTTAAAAGGAATATTACATCTATTCAATAATTCTGAGTCTTGTCCGAAAGATTGGCACTGAAGCCCTAGATTGCACCAGAAGATTTTGACATTTAACTGACATTATTTTGAGAATAATTTTCTTCCAGTCTCCGGCGAAACTTATTTCGCGTCAATGGACAGTCCGACCGGCACTTTACAAACTCACGAGATTACTCTAGAGATAAAACCGATTGGCAAGGACCACGATGTACACGAATATGTATTGAACGCGAACATCCGGGAGAAGCCAGAGTTTGAGGCCCCTAATGGACGACATAGCAACCTAACCACTAAACGAAAAACTCATTCGGGCTCAGAGTTTTGAAATCGCTACAACTTACACTTTTGGAGCTAACGTGATCAGTTAAATATATTTGAACATTTACACGAACGTTGATCATGTCATATTTACGAAGGATTAATTGCAATGGTGAGTGCTTTAAATACGAAAAGGACAAAAAAATTACACCTCACTGAGATCTATAAAATTTATCACCATCGACGCCATTATGTATTACCGAATTCCGCCGCCGAGCGCTCGACGGTCTAAGAATGCCCGGTATATAAGTTCGTGGTCGCGACCAAACTGCCCAAACTACCAATGCGTTCGTGCTCTCTGTAAATTTTCAACAATGTTTTTTTTTTCGCGTAGGGCTCTTTGGCGCTGCAATTGCATATGGTGGATCCCGCGATCATTTATCCCAAGCACGTTACGGACCATTATACCGAAACTAACCAGCTCAAACGAGATAACGGTCGGTAAAGTAGTTCGCCTCTTACCTTTGGGGTTTTTTGCGAAATTGTGTTGCAACATTGAAGCGTTATTTAATTAGGCAAATAGATCGCCTGAATTTAAATTTGTAATACTAAAATATGATTTTCGAACAACTAGTGAATATATTGAGATACATTTCAATAATCTGTAATCATTGTATATTTCAGCTTAGAAGAGTTTTGATTTGAAAGAAAGAGACATAACATTGTCCTCGTAGCAATAATCAGAATATATAAGTATTTTGAGCCATCTTTTCCGACTGAATTCTTCTAAATGTTACGGCTTTTCTATTAATTGTAATTTTCAGTACAATATTTTATCACCAAGCAGTTCATTCTTGCGGAGGAATAATTATATAAAAATGTAGTATATCGATAAAGATAACGTAATTAGGAATTAAGAGAGCTTTATGAATACACCAATATAGAGATTTGTAAATTCGCGCTTTTTATTGCGCTTGGGAATTGGCGCCATCTGCCGATAAGTATGAAAACATCCGTGAGTCGTTACAACGAATGCGGCGTCTATCGATACATACATTATGGCCGGCTTTTTTACACCTCCCGATAGTTGTCGCCCAGACCAATTTATCTCATCCAATATATTAATAATTATAAACTCGTTTTCTTCACCGAGACCTCCGGTTACGGATCTGCCGGATAGCCATTCTCCTACTACCCAAATTCCGCACAAGACTAGTACAATTTCACTATATTGGTGTCTGCCAGCAATGGCGGGCGATTTAAAAATACATCTCCGAAGCGCTACGGTAAAGGCAATAATTTATTACGTGTCACTTCGACTCTTTTTTAAAACATCACTGTCAATCGCCTTGATATGTAATTATATAAAGAAATTCACACTAACCAAACAGTCATTATATATAATACTATCTCACAAACTAGTTGAAAATGCGAATTAAAGCAATTGCAAGAACGTTGCAAATTGTTAGTTTTATGGGTTATGTTTATTGTACAATGACGTAAAATATATTAGATTATATCGAAACAGAACATTGTTATGGAGCTGTTAGTTTTTATAATTACACAGAACTTCGAGTCCTTGATAACTTTATTGGTCGGGCAGCAACTAACCAAAAGTGAAGAAATCCAATTATGGCAGATATCTTCCGGAAGTTAAGAAACTGGCCATTGGCATGGTGGGAATAATTTTTTCATAGTGTGAAGTTTGCTGCATACTATATTTTAGTCAATTTCGATCCAACTAGTCTTAATTTCAAAGGGATTGTTGGGTAATTATTAATGGTCTTATTCCAAACATTGTATTGTTAATTGTAAGTGCGACGAGGTTGATGATCTAGGTAACTTCAGGTGTCCTCGTCATGGTAGGATATCAACATTCTCCAGAGGCTTTCACAAATTTCGACAATCATAGTCAGGTTAATGTATCATTTCTCATTTCCTGATTCAAAATACCAGGAAAATTTTCAAGATTTTCAAATGATCATTGAATGACAATAATTGTTATCGTAAGTCGTCAATAATTCAAAGTAAACAAAAACAAGTAGACATTATTATAAAGTCGTTGTAATAACCTAATTGAAACCGATTGTACTTTACGATAAAACAATGTTATTTTTTCATTACTACTCATACTTGTACCAAATTCAACATGGCTTTTACAGTGCTGTTGGACAAATAGAGCAAAGAAGATTCTTCAAGATCATTACATCCTAAATGTTGGAACTGACCAAGGATCAATTGATAATACACCAAATAATTTGAAAAAATGTATATTTCATAACGTACAGTTTTGACGAAAGTATAGATCAACAGATAAGTCATAAGTTTTTGATTGGAATCAATTTTCTCAAAATCAAAGGACTTCTGTTGGTTAGTTTGTTTCTTGTTGTTTAATCTTTGATAGACGTTATCGTGATGTTACTTATCGCAAAGATTCAACCCACCCGCATAGCTGGGTTCCTGCTGCTGTAGCTATCCAACAAAGTCAGCTAGAAGGTGATTCTTGCCTATGTGACGTTCTGTGCTGTACCTTCATTCTCACCGAAAATGGCCTTTTTAGCGTCAATACATCATCACCATGCAGCTGATTGTGCACAGTTCGTCCAACCGTTGGTTCCACCAAGACAGTAGTCCAAACATTCATGTTTCTTTCATAACATAAATGTTCATTTCTATTCATTAACTCGATTTTTTTCTTACTCATATTTGTAATCATTCTTAGTTATACAGGGTGTTAAACACCTATCTGGATATAGAAAATACCTGGGAATTTTGTGCCAGTACAAGGAAAATGGTTTTTTTTTATTGTTACGCCATTAAAATTGACCGAATTAGTATTAATTCGCAAAATTTGAAAGTGTAAACAATGCCATCGAGCCCCTAGTGGTTGAATGATAAAAAATATTATTTTCTCTTACCATGTCGATTCATGGCTCGTTTGTGAACACTTATTTTTAACAAAATAAGACATAACAGATGTCAAAAAAAAGCAATAATTGATGAAAAAAAATGTCTTGCACGAAGCTCGAACTCACAATTCTAGCATTTATCATTCGAACGTTTGATTGCATTGTCACCTTATAGCTCAAACTTCCAAAATATCTCGACCAATTTTCATTGGACGACAATGTTTTAAAAAGTAGCTGTTTAATAGCGTATGTATCTTCATAAGTCTATTGTTTTGTCCGTTTTTATTACTCTAATTTCTTACCTCAGACACATCTCCGACTGATATCAATTATCGTCTATTGTTTTTCCCAAGTTGCAACAGAAATGCCCATTCCTACAAAATGTAAAATGTAATATTAGTATAATGTGTGAGTATTTAATACTTGTCTGCCAATGACGCGAAAGCAACACCATGATGTGACAATAAATTCATTCGGGTAGTTGTGTTTCATTTTCTTGCATTTTACATCGCATTCCATCAGACATGGCATGTTTTGTTAGTACGCTTAAGCCATTTCAGTCATGTAGATATCTTCACAGAAACGGATAATGATCATTATGATCGTCGATTAGATTAGCTCAAAAAAATTCTTTGAATATATTTAAAAATATTATTCCTCTGGTCACTCGCATTATTATATGCACAATCTTATTCCAATGAAAACACTGCTTTGTCAATTTTATGTTCAGCAAACACAATCCAACTAACACCCATCGGTCTTTTGCACATTTTTTCGTTTTATACACAGTACACAATATCGTATTAGGGATTTGGATAGTTTATCATCAGTAAAACATGAACTCTGGTCGTTTAATTGACCAAGGTAAGCAGCCAGATAGAGCGCAGTACGTTTTTTTAATTCCACATGTGTTTCGTATGACTCGTACCAATTTTGTTTCCAAAGCCCAGTTAATCTTCGATAACGTTGAATCAAGTGATCAAAAGACGACGTCACAACTTGGAATATGTGCGTCTACCTAATTTTTAAGTTGTGCAAAAATACAAATCAGCCTGAGCGGCGAGCAAGAGTGATCTCGCAATTCGATCATAACATGTATCAATGTTATCATTTTGTTTCGAATAAATACTATGCTTTTTATATCGAATTAATATATTGTAAATCTTACGATTTTTTACATTGTAAATACATACCTACATCAGTCAATTACATGGTATGACCAAGTGTCAAATAACCTCTTTAAGTTCTTAACTGCAAGAATATTGTCACGATACAAATTGTCAATATAACCCCAAAAAACTTCAAACATGATTCTTAAAAGCAATTCAAGTTTTACATTCGAGCAAAATTTAATAAAAATTAGGGCAGTTGGTGATTACGAAGGCGCGAGAGAAATCGATAGAAAACGTATTTCACATCAAGTTAAAACCTATTGAATCGAAATTGGCTGAAAAATAACAAAATATCGCTGTCGGCTAACTTCACGCAAATGATTCATCCCTATTACTCCCTAGGCGCAAATGGCCGTTTAAAACATTTTAGTTAACTTACGAAACTTATCAAACATTAAAGCGATATTTGCGATCGTGAAACGATTCTGCATTGAATAAACTTTTCGTAGGATCGAAATTTTTCTAAAATATTGTAAGAATAATTTCCACAGCTGCTACGAAATTTGTTATTGTCTCATAAAAACAAGATTTATTATGGAATATTTAAATTAATCCGCCAACTATCGCCAAACCGTTGGAGAACGAAGAAGATTAAAAAGTTCAAGTCGTACGGCTATCTTTACGGAGGTATTGTAATTACATATTATTACTTTTCACGACGTATTTACATACGTCCTCGATGCCGTCATTGATTAGTCAACAAGTTCGTAGTTCGTAGCAGTTTTAATTTCTTCCTCTCTCTCTATCTCTCGCTCTTTCTCTCTCTCTCTTTCTCCCTCTCTCTTGCTCTCTCTCTCTATCTCTCGAAATGTTGGTTATAAGGCTTTCACATCATATCCTATAACACGATACAAGTGTGTCAGTAGCCGAGCGACCGCCAGCGCCTGCTGTATCGAGTACGTCGTACGCGCGAGTTCCCGCCTTTCGGATAATTAACTCGTTTGTCTTTATTGAAACAAAATAAAAATAAAATAAACAGACGCGGGAGAATCTTATTTTCTTCGTCTCTCGTGTTAACCAACGCTCTCGTGCATTAGTTTGCATTTCTGGCGCTAGGGGAGAGCTCGGTCGAAAAAAAAATTTCCCCATTAAATCGCACAGCGTGGAGAGTTTCAAGTTGGCAGAACTGCGATTCAATGTCATGCTTCAAGGTAAACTATCGATGACGTCAGTGTACGTCACTTAACAAGTGGGAGTGGATGGTGGATGGATGGATGGACGGCAAAACGTTCGTCGTGCGGTGGTGGTGGTTTTCGCGAATCCGCATTCTCGGTGATCGTGTACAACATCCTAACCGTTTCGATGCTACAATTTTCCAAGCCTCTTAACGATGTAGCTACGTTACGGTGCTCGAAGTGAAGCTCGATAATACAAACAAATAGAAAGAAAAAACCCGAACGTAAGAGAAAAACAAAAAAAGAACCAAAACAAGTGGTGTCTGCGCGCGGGCGCGTGTTATGTCTGTGGTGTGTGGTGTCGCGCGTGTTTATATGTGTCTGTGTGCGCGCCTCTAATCCGCACGTGCTCTTCGTGTTACATGGAAAATCACCGAAATACGTGTGCGCATGCTCGCGCGCCGATGACGTCACGAAAATTGTGGTTTTGATGAAACTGCGTGTGTCGTGTGTGTGTGCGTGTGTGTGTGTGTGTGTTTTATTTTTTTTTTATTTTTTATAATTTTTATATCTTCGCACACACGTACACCCGACAACATAATGTTGCTACGACGTGTTAAATAATCCGCGCGGTGGTTGAGAAGCGGCGCCCGGAGGCCGACGCCTCGCCGTATGAGACGAGAGAAGAGGAGCTTCGAGACCGGTGAAAGAAAAAAAAAACGTGAGTAACTCGTTCGCACGATCACTCACGCATACCAATACACCAACACAACCAATTAGCCTATGTGTATGCACAAACACTTTGCCTGTTTACCTTTTTCGAAACTCTCCCAAGTTTCGAGTCTCTCTTTCTCTCTCCCTCTCCCTCTCTCTCTCTCTCTCCCTCGCGACAGTCGAGTACCTCTCGACTGTCGCGAAACGGCCTTCGAAAGCGAAATATACACGCAATAACGTCGCGCCTGATTTTCGTTAAAACTTCGTCGCTTTAGTTCTCGCCTCGGGTTCAATAATTTTCTCATTTCCATCGGATTTTTTCCCATTCCTCTTTTCTTTTTTTATTCCTTCGAGTAACTTAAAAGCCTGAAAAAAATGAAGCTGGGCTACACCTGTTTCGCCATGTCGATATTGATCGTATCGCGACGAACATAACCAAGATAACATTTTCTCGCGACGTCGAAACGCAAAACTCGTAATTTGTGTTTTTTTTTATCGTTTTTTTTTTTTTTTTTTCATTCGTCAAAACGCGATGCGAGCCAGGGGACTTGTTTTCTCGGTTTGTCGAGTGTCGTGAGCGAAGATTTAACAAAATGTGTGATATATCCGCTTATTGCAGAACCGGAGAGTTGCCGCAGGGGTGTCGCGTCGAATGGCGGCCAGTTGGTAATGAGGGTCACGCTTCGTTACGAAAATCCAAGAAACGAACCAAGATACATCGGAGTGTTTTATTATCAACGCGACTTTCGTCGATAAGATTTTGGAAGAAAATATAAACTCGGGGTTTTTGTTGCGAGACGAACAAAATGGACGACGTTGTCACATCGAGTTAAATTTAATCGTTAATTCGCGTGTCTAGAAATTTGTTGACCAACTAATTTACTATTATTTATTTATTACTCGAAGCTTTTACCTTGAACCTTGGACTTTGTTGAAATGTCGATAATGATTGTATCGACGAGATTTCGATGCTAATTACAATTTATCCGAGTAACGAGAATCATCGCGAAATTCAATGGCGCCCGGATGTTGAGGTTATGTCAACGTCATCGGATATTATTTATCCTCGTTCGCGACACTTCTTTTTCCCAACTTTTAATACAGATATTTGGTGCGAATTAATGAAAGCTTCGAGTTTATTCGAGTGTATCGTTTTTCAACGTTTTTATAAGATTTCAGTGCGCGAGTATTCGAAAAATAGGGTTATGTAGGATCGTTTTGACAATTAATTCGATACGAAAAAAAAGTAATCGTACGATATTTCGTAATTGATAATCAGAAGTTTACTCGAACGTTGTGCTTATCGGGATTAATGTTTTTTTTTGTTTTTGTTTTTTTCTGATCGAGTGATAGGAATTCTCCTGTTCGCGACCTCCATTTCCCCCTCCCTTCCGCCATCTTGAATTCATTATAATCTGTTGCTTTTGTGAATCCTGTCAACGCGTCCTGTTATCAAAGATTGTAACGCTTGTGTGTACGCCACATAGAAGTTGTTGCAATCTTTGATAAGAGCCGGAGGCCCTTGAATTTCTCCCGTCTTGGGACAATATCGTATCAACACAATGAACATTGTCAGAAATAATATCTTTTTGTTTGTTTTGTTGTTGTTTATAGAGAAACAAAATTTATATTAAATTGTGACTATGGATTTTGTAGAGTTATGAGAAACGAAGATTTTGGTTGAGACTTGACATTGACTCGTCGATTGTTATTGAATTTGTTGCTATTTTTATTATTTTGTTATTTGAAAAAATGTTTTTTTAATCACAGAATTTCTCTTGGTTTTAATGAGACTGAATTTATGACAAGAAAAATATGAGAATTATGTGAATTTTGAGTTTTAGGTGTGAGATGAATACATTTGCATACTTTCAAGGTCGTCCACTGACCACTCGCACTATTCTACAGGTATCTCCTCGTACAAAAAATCTCAGGAATGTTGCACTTGGATAATTTGATTTTTGTACGATTTTCTCGATGAACAGGTTATTAAAATTATGGAGGAAGGTTATTGAAACTATGAAATGAAGTATGAAAATCATATTTTACGACAGTAACAACAATAAATTTCCATTTATTTGTTCTCATCGAATCAAAATGTTTTCAATTCACGCGAGAAATTAACATTACAGTGTTTTCGAAGAATCGAAACTGTAAGTTTATAATTTAATTTCTTTTTACTGATTTTATAATTTCTTAATTTGTCCATCGACAAATTTGTTTACACAATTGTTTACTTTCTCGCGAGGGAAGTTACGCGAACGATTATAAACAATTGCGAAGCAACGTGTAAAATTCTAATTTGCTAAAACTATTATTTCACCCACAGTTGGATTTTAAAATTAATCCATTAATCCCAAAAAAAATTCAAATTCTCTTTAAAAAAAACCATATCATCTTGGCGTCCTCGCCTTTTTATTAATGTGCCAATTTTTAACGTAATATATATAGCGGTTAAGTCTTATTTCCGTTATTTAACATTAAACGTATTCAAACTGGCGGCACGTTCCCGCCCTCACGCACGCGCATGCGCACATTGCCCGAAACAGTTTTAGTCGATATAATCTTCCCACTTTTGGAGCATAATAAAGTATTCCTCTTGAAAACAACTAGAAAATATAGAAATCATTATTACCGAGATTCCTCCACGAGGAAGCAACATTATTATTATTATCTTGAATTACTCATTCTCTATAATAATAATAAAAATAATAATATCCATAATAATAACTCTCGAGGATAACTCGCTCCAAAGTACAATGCAAACCCCGCATTTATGGAACTTCTTATGAACATAAATTCATTACGCACGTAATGAAATCATTACTGTGAAGTTACACCATCTTCGTAATTACTATTGGATACATGGTCTTTATGATAAATTGATCGTAAGCGTTATTTGATAATCGACCCGTTTACTATTTTACCTCAATGATTTCCATCGCTCATTCGATATCTGACTTTTATCCTCCTTAATAATATTCACACAGGTGCATTCATTTTCCTCATTTTTAAATTAAGATAGCGAGGCTCATTAAGGGGTTAAACCAATCTAGAGGTCGAAAAATATAGCAAACTTTCGGATTTTTTTTCAATGAAATTAAACAACATATTGAAATTCGGTGTTTAGTTTCTTTGAAAAAAAATCCCCAAATTTGCTATATTTCACGACCTTTAGAGTGGAGTTTACCCCCTTAAACTTGTGTATTTTTAATTTGTATATTTAACGATCGTATGTTTGTACGTAGAAATAATTTAATTTCGCTGAGAAACAAAAAATTATAATTTAATAACTCGCGTATCCGTTCGAAGAATCGATCACGGTGAATTAGCTTTTGTACAATTTATGTTTTTACAATACTAACGGTTACTTGATCTTTGATTTTTATCCAACGAGAATGCACATTCGTAGAAATAAAAAATTTCTCGATGATTTATCATTTCTTTAATTAAGATTTATTGTATTTATTTCTCTGTAATAAAAAAAACTGTTGCAACGTTCCCATCGTCTCGAGCAATAGCGCCATTTGCGTCGCGACCATATTCTGCACTTTGCACTAAAAATTCGGTCGGTATGGTAGAAAACTTCTCGAATAAAAAATGAAAAATTTAATAAAAAGAAAATTATAAATTATAATAACGTCGAGCATGGAATGAAAATAAGTATAGTTAGATGATGGAAATAAGAAGGAGTTTATAATTGAGTCGGTATGGCAGGAAACTTCTCGAGTTGGAATGATTAAAAAAAATTAAAAAATTGTAATAACGTTTACATCGATTTAAAGCCAACGGTACGAACAAATTCAATCATTTACTTAGTAAAACAAATTCTTCGCGGTCTGGAGGTCATCGGATAAGGGATTGATAGCGAACGCCTCGATTTCAGGAGGTCGATTAGGCCCAGGATAGGTCGAGGCTCGTTTCTTTCTTCTCTCTTTTTTTTTTTTCATTCTTTTTTTTTCCTCCTACGAAAGCGAGAAAGATTGAGAGAGAAGAAAAATAATAAAGCTGACCTTGCCACGAGAAAGATTACGACGATGACCGAGCGTGATGAAATAGCTCGAAGTTACTGCAATCCGAATAAAATAAACTGACGCTGCATCGATGAACAAACAATTATTTATACGCTTAAAAAATAATAAAAACAATAAAAAAAAAAAACTTTTTTTTATATAATTTTTAAACAATTTTTCTTAAATATAAAAAAAATATAACATTAATGAAAACGCACACAACTTTATAAAATAATAATTGAGAACGAGTTTATCAAAATTACTAGCCAAAATAAAATTAAAAGAAAGATAGAAAAGAATTTTTCGTTCGAAAAAATAATTTATAACGTTAAATTTGTATAGGAGGCTGATTGGAAAAGAATGTTCGCAAATTTGTGTCCTTCCCTGAACGACAAAATTTTGAATAATATGTTTTATAAAAAAGATTGTGTACGAGATTGGAGGAGAAAAAAAGAGAGGGAGAGAGAGAGAGAGAGAGAAAAGTCATTATCTTTTGTAAGAATTCCAGGGGTCTGGGGTGGTAAAAACGTGATAAGGACTCACAGTTTATCTCTGACAATCTCGAGAACCTAGACCTACGCAATAGATTGCACGATGGTTGATAAATCCATATATATATATATATATATACACCCCCCCCCCCCCCCCCCCCCACACACACACACACACACACACACACACAAAGTATGTATGTATGTATATATGTTCGTTTTTTCTCCGGATGTTTCGGTGGCCATATAGGTATATACAAAGCAAAGCATCCGGAAAAAAATGAAAGTACACAGGACATTCGATGCCAAATGCTGAAATTTTTGACCCTGAGCATATTGACAAATCAATTTTGTTCGTGTATTCATTCGGATTCTGTTTTTATTATTATTTTTTTTTTTTTTGGAATGACTACCATCGTCATAAATTTAAAAATAATTGGGTACATCTTGTAGGAGTAGAAAAGTGGGAATTATTTTTGTTTTATCGTGTGAAAATATTGATAATAAAATAATTTAGTTTTTTTTTAAGTGATCAAACGATTTTTTTTTAGTCTACACAATTTCTTTAAAAAATAAGAAATAGTTTGGTGTTTTTTGTGGAGATTTTTATTTCAAGAGGTTTAATTGTTCATTAATTTTCTTCTCTGTTGGCTATTCTCAATTTGTTGCTATTTGCAAAAAAAAAGTTTAACGGGTTTTTTTTTCTTTTTTTTTTTTTTACTATTTTGACTTTGTCGTGCAATAAGCTTTGTGAATGGTGCCAGATTTCGAAGAACCGGTGCCAAGTTTCAATTTGTAAGATTTATTGTCTCGTTGAGCTTAATGATTTAACTTGATTTGGAATATTTCCAAGAAATGACAAATTTCATTAAATGAAAAGTCGGCGAGTGAAATTGTGCGAAAAATCTTTTCCAATCTCGCTCCTGGGATGTAAACGTCTTCGATAATCCAGGACCAACGTTTGCTGCAATTCTATATTTCAAACAAAAATTCGATATATCGCTATTTAAAAAAACAATTCGATATTTGTGAAAACTTCGATAAATCGATATTTTTTAAATTACGTTATTTTATCGATTTATTAGCATTATGCTATTTTAATTAGATATTAGATTTTCGATTAAAATTCATCCAGACAAACAAATATCAACCTAAAAAAAATTTTTAAATAAGAGAAAACAAAAATTACATTAAGCGAGTGAAAACTTTCAGCCAAATTGCTCAAACCATTCTAGACCTATGGAAAATTCATTTTTCCACTTTCCTAAATACATTTAAACGCATTTAATCGAACCAAACATTTTTTTTCTCCAAATACATTTCCTCGATGTTTTAAACCCAATAACATTAAAATTTGACAATTTTTTTGTTTACCAAAACAATATTTTCTGTACCCAGTCCTACATTAGCATCTCCGTGATTCCATTCGCCCATTGACCATATGGTCCTAGAATTCCCCATATGTATTTCTATTCTTTATACGCGTTGAAAAAAATACACACACACATAATAAAAAGGTGTTCGTAGTTCGTAAAGTTTGACCTCAGGGAACAAAGAATATTCAATGCTCGGAGATCCGTCGTTTTCGCATACACATATATACATTTCTCTTATTCTACATTACCATGTAATGTATTATGCAATAAATAATAATAATATTAATAAGTAAATAAGTAAATAAATAAATAAAATTTAACTACTACTACCTGCGTGTACAGAGATTGAGGACTGGTTGGAAAATTGAACTACCCTTGAAGTCGCCAAGTGGCTAGAGTCACGGAATGCACATGGACATAGAGAAATACATATATACAGGGTGAATTGCGTAAGGGGTGCCAGGCGGTATTTCAAGGTAGATGGGCTCATTACAAACAAAAGTTGCAAATAAACATTAGGGATATTGTTAATAATTTACGAGATATACATTTTTTAAATCGGACCAATCACAACGCGCCGAGAAGCGTTGAAGCCACCCACTCCCACCCTAGCCGTAGATATAGCATAGATTAGGGCGTTACATTTGGGTTTCCAAAATTCAGAGCAGTCAATTAGATTGCTTGTATTTTTCCGCAGTCATTTTTTTTCTCGACCATTGGCTGCTCTGAATTTTGCCCAACGTGCCGACAAGCGTTGAAGTCACCCACTCCCCGTCTAAATTCAGAGCAGCCAATGCCCGAGAAAAAAAAACGACTGTTGAAAAATACAAGCAATCTAATTGACTGCTCTGAATTAACGATCGAAAAATTATTATTATTCGAAAATCGAATACATTTTTTCCTAAGAAACAATATTTTCCAAATTCATTTTATGCATATTTATTATCGGCGCGAATAAAACAATATGATTGCAACGATTTTTGAAAAATTCTTAATAAATAGTCTAATGTATCGTGGCGTTTGTTTGTAGGTAGAAGAAAATTTCAAAAGAATTACGTATCGCTGTTCGGTAGGTGCGAATCCCGGAGAATGAAATTTTCAACTGGTTTCATTATTTGTGAGAATGGCATATACATGTGAACGACGAAAATGTTAAATCGTCGAAAGGCGCGCATGACCTAAACGTTGACTCTCTTTATCAAATTGTAAAACTTGGATGACACACAGTAGCCATATATGTATATACATATGTATGTATATTTATGTATATTATATATATGTATATATATTTTTTACGCACGCACACATGCACGCACACACACACACATATAATGCATATAATGTGTGCGAGAGGGCCCCACGTGATTATTGGTTCGGTTCACAAGGTCTACGCGACAGCCTGTGCCGGGAAGCCGGTTCGAGCTGATCTTCTCTTTTTTTCTCTCTCTCTTGCTTCTTTGGGCTGTTTCACGTATCGTTAAAAATCCTTTTTGCTCGAAGAGCCATCGAGTGTCGAGGTGAAGATGAGAAAGTAGTATTCCTCTCGTGTTATAACACGCTCGATACCAAAACGTATCGAATATTTTTTTCTTCATCCGACCCACACTTGACCCATAACGAAAACGAATAAATTTCATTTAACGATTGGGGCCAGAAACAAAATTTAACATGCATTACTTTTCGATGATAAAAATGTCACTTTTGAAGATTGAAATGAGAGAAAACATCGTCGAATTATGTTGAACGAGTTTTTGGATCCGTAACGAAATTACCTACGGTCGGTAACGGGAGTAAAATTAATTATGACAAATGATAACTTATCGATCTTGGAAGTTCGATCTTTATCTAGGTTTCTTTTTCTCGATTCTATAGGAGTTACAAGTTCCGGAATAGCTTTTGGGGAAACAAAAATTTACGCGCTTAATTTGAATCGATGAAATTGATGATTTCATGTTTACGTGATTTTTGCGTGTATTTACGCTACGATAAACATTTATTTTTATTATGTTTATTAATTCGAATTCCGGAAGATATTTGTATTTTTGTTGGAAGGGACGGTTAAAAAAGCATCGGGAATTTCGAATCGGTGATGCATTTTGATTCGCGAGACATATAGAGCAGGATTTAAACATGCATACGATGGCTCTATTGATTTAATCAGTCCGATTTCGCTTCGGCGAATTCGCGAGTAAAATTCAGGACGATGTGTAATATGGGTCGTTCCAGACGACAACGAAAGATTCGTGACCCTCGCCCTCTCGAACTGTATCTCCATTTTTTTATACGATTATTGCAATTCGATAAGTAAATTTAATTTTTTCATTCATTTTTAATCGGCTCTCATTTCACGATGGTTTATATAATAATAATAATAATAATAATAATAATAATAATAATTGAAGCCAAAAATTCAACAGGCTTTGAAAATTTCTTAAAATTTATGAATATTCTTAGATAATTCTTAAAAATTTACAACCTTATCCTGAAGTGCATCGCTTCTTTCTTTGTTCATCCAAAAAGTACTTGGATTAAATAAAAACGTACTACAGAAATTTTGTTTTACTGGAGGAAGAAGTTTTGAAAATTTTTCCAGTTTTTTCAGGATTCTAGCACAAGTTTAAAACACACATTTTTAAATTAATTGAAAAGAAATAAAATTGAACGATGATGTAGCTTGAGATATTTCAAAATATTGATATCAGACATAGAATTTTTGTGACATTTTTCAATTTTTTTAAATCGCCTGTATTTTGTTTACAAATAATTTTTTATAATTTTTTTATCAACTTGAACCAACAAAATTTACAAAAGTTATGGATGATGTTTACAGGTTTAACGACCGTAGAACACAACTTGTGGCTATTTACAGAGGATGGTGAGGGTTATAAAGCTGTCGATTTGGATTTAACTGCCCCATATATATGTATATATGGTATCTACGTATATTCTAGTATTTCAAGTATTTAATACGACGGTGCCATAATTCTGCTGCTCTCGTGTTCTGACACGTGTTTCAAAATTCTGATCTCCCACATGTAATATGCAATCGCCATTAACGATAATTTCTATTCACTATATATACGAACATCAGTCAGAACCAAATCGTCCGAGAAAAAATTAAGCATTCATAAACTCCAAATCGAAGATAAACAAATTGGGTTATAATTTATTTTCATATTCAATATTGATTTTCAAAAATCGATAGAGATTCGATGAAAAACTGTTCATTCAAATCGTAGGATCCGAATAAGCTAAAAATAATTAATAATTCACTGAAGAAATTACTTGTTTTATTAGTTATTTTATTTATAACGATTTTTTACATTTTTTTGACAATTGACGTGAATTATTTGACACTTATTTTTATTGCTTTCAACATAAGATTGAAAAAAATATATATTGGATGGTTAAACAAATTTGTTGAGTAGAGTGATGTAGGAAAGTGATTGAAACAATTGTAATATCGATGAAAAATTATTCAACAATATCGTAGAATCCGAATAAGCTAAAAATAATTAATAATTCACTGAAGAAATTACTTATTTTATTAGTTATTTTATTTATAACGATTTTTTACATTTTTTTTGACAAATGAAATGAATTATTTGACAATTATTTTTATTGCTTTCGCCATAAGATTGAAAAAAAAATATATTGGATGATTAAACAAATTTGTTGAGTAGAGTAAAGCGGAAAAGTGATTGAAACAATTGTAGGCTTGATTACGTATCAGTGAGAATAAGTATTTACCACGATCTTATGCACATGTAATCCAGTAAGGGTCCACTCCGCCAGAGCGATACATAACCGATGTTTTTGTATCGCGATGGGACAAGGGAAGAGAGGATTGTTGAGCAAGTTTTAAAACATTTACGTAATTCTCGCAGCGCTGTGTCCTGCGGGGATTATGCGAAAACCGAAAAGCCGATGTAACGTCACATTTTGATTGTTTCGTCGCATCTGTCGTTCGCAAGATCCGCATCATTTATTAGGTACCTATATTATTAGAAACTAGCAGGAATATGAAAAAATAGTTTATAACAAATATTCCTCGTACGAAGGGCCACTATTTAATGCCACGATGCACATTTTTCCATAATGGCCTTTTGACGATGAAATAAAAGGCAACATCATTTCTTCAAAGGAAAACCCATATTTTTTATTTTATATTCATATTCTCCATCGAAAAATAATAATATTTCGTATAAAACATTTTTTTGGTGTGAACATGCACTATTGGTCGAAAGAAAATTCTCACCGATTGCGAGAAATGGAACACCAAAGATCTAAAGGTCTATTAATATATGATACAGCATTATGTAAGCAGAAATAATTGGAAGATGTTTTTTCGAAGGTACATTAAAAAGAGCGAGGTATGCTGATTTTTTAAGACAAAAATTACCGAATCTTCTAGAAGATGTGTTAAGGTAATCCTATCGTTACAGCGTTTCCGTTAGATTTCACTGAAAATTTTCACAAACATTCTTCGATGTCATATATATATATGCGTGTAAAATTTCAGGAGCCTTTATCGACTCAAAAATCACGATATTTATTCTTGAAAATCGTCACTTTTCGCAATCTTCCATAAAAGCCCGTGTTATATATCGTAACATTATACAATTCGTATCTCGATCATTTTATCGTTGAAGCCTGTTGAAATTTTGCACATATTTTTATACGACATCAAAGAAGCTTCGATTACTTTTTATAACAAATCTTATGGAAAACAAAAATTCATGATTTTGTTTATTATATAACAAATAAACTTTCCGTAGGATCAATTTGAATTTTGAGTATTTTGTTCTTTAGTCGATTTGCAACAACTTTTCTTAATGAACTTTAACGCTTGGTCCACTTCCAATGTTCGAAAAAAAAACGGGAACAGAATTTTAATTCCCCACCCAACGATAGGACTACCTTAATTAAGTGCGAAGATTGCAAATGTAGTATCAACACGATGGCTAGTCTTCTCATTACTCTCACATTGTTAGAAATCTTTTAAACGTGGATTATCAAGGAAAATGGATAGGCTGCGGAGGGCTAGTACACAGGCTTGCCACCTCTCCAGATCTAACGCCTCCCGACTTTTTTCTTTGGGCATCCACAAAGAACAAAGTTTATCAACATATCCCTACAACCCATGAAGATACGCGACTTGAAATTGAAATTGAATTCTAATTGAAACGCATACTTGATGTATGCGCTTCAATTCCAGATGAAATGCTTCTGCCTGCATATGACGCGTTTAGAAGAAGAATTCCAAAATGTGTTGATATGAAAGAACATCAGTTTGAACATTTACTACATTAATTACTCACCGCATTTTTTCATACGATTAATAATTTATCCCCTTATCGGTTCTCGAGTCTCGGACGGAATGAAGGTGTACAAATGGCAAATGAGCTTTCTGACCTCTTCATAAAAATTGATCCGTCTAGAGAAAGAATTTTCGTTTTCAAAAGGCAAATCGTCAATGCCATAGCTGAATATCAATCCGAATTGAAAGACCTTTTAAAACTCGCAAAACAAGAAAAAATTGACAAATTCTTTAAACCATTGCTTAAGCTTGATAATAATAATAATAACAATAATAATTAATATCATCAAAAAAATTATCATTAAATTGCTATTACGATGACATTTCATTTTTATTTCGTAACCTTGAAACGCATCCCTTGTCAACCCATACAAATTACCATTCCGTATTTACGATAATATTTACGGAACGTATCCCCCGCGAATAAGAAACTTTGACTGTGTGTATACGTTTAAAACGACGGCGAGTATACACGAGTCCCTGGGCTAACTCCCATGCTATAACTACAACGATACGTCCGAGTCACTTGGCCGACCATGGAATTATAAACGTGTGAACCACAGTAATAATAAAAAAAACACTCAAACACACACACACACACACACACACACACACACACACACACACACACACGCGCGCGCGCGCGCGCGCGCACACGAACGCACACACGCACACACACACACACACGCGAACGCACACACACACACACACACGAAGGCGCACACACACACACACACACACACACACACACATGGACTGCATACATGTATACAATATACGCTGTGATGCATGCGGCAGCACTTACGTCACGAGAGGTGACGAAAGATTGGTAATATTGCGTTATAGTATTAGTTACCTGATTGAATGTTCAAGCATTAATACCTGTAATAATAATGCAACATCACATTTGTTTCTGCCCTTTTTTTATCGGTAATAACATAATATAGATCTCCCTTATCATTTTAGATAGTTGGGAATTGATTTGATTAGGTTTTGATAAAAGAATGGGCAAGTGCATTGAATTGTTTATACATGCGAATTAGATGTGGACTCTCTTCCAGAAAATTGAAAAAAGGAAGTTCGCCTTGAAAATTATTTATTAGAAAATAATAATGTCGATATTCGATGGTTTGTTTCAAAAGTGTCTCGAGAGTGTTAAGGATTATTTTATTCCCGACTTTTTTTTCGTATATTTGATAATAACGAAAACAAGAGGACAATACGAATCTATACGGATGTTTAAAAAACGTATAATTAGTAGAACTCTGCTCGGTCGGTAATGAAAACTGTACTCGTTACCGACTGAGACGTTACTAGTCTTCGAATATATTTTATCGAAGACTCGGTAACGAAATTAGACAGTTAAACACTCGATCGATAAAGAAGAAAAATTGATCCACTACAACTCGGTCGGTAACATAAAATGTTATTCCGTATTCGTTACCGACCGAGTCGCGAGCATGTTCAAAGGCAGTTTGAATCACGGGTTTTTCATGAAAGGTACTCACGACTCGGTCGGTAAGAAACATCACAAAACTGTGACTAAATTTACCGACCGAGTCTCCCCAATGCTTTCGACGAAAGCGTTGAAACCTCGACGATTTGAAACATCGCTTACGTTCAAATACAATTGTCACGTTGCTTTAACCTTGTCCCCTCGAAGAAACCCGAAAGTAAATAAACCGTGGTGATTATTCGTCGACTCTCACCGACAACGTTTTAATCTTACCAATCCCTTAAGCAGGAAGCATTTTCGCGGGCGCGTCTATTATCATTCCCTATAACATTTATCCTTCCCTCTCCACTAAATATAGTCCACAATCTACGTATAGAAATAAAAATATCGTTGCGCGATAATCGTCGATTCACGTGGGCGGGGTTAAAGTGACACGCGCGTGCCTAAACCAGGCCGGTGCATCAACAAAAGATTAATGCATCGTGTAACAGAAAAAGCTATAGAGAACGCCCGTTCGTATGTGTCGGTTGCAATTTGTCGCGAGTGTGATACACGATACACGCAAGCGTGAAAAAAAAAAAACAACGTATACACACGTATGCATAAACATACACAAAACCCTGCATTGTTATTGCACGTACGTGGAAACTTGCATGACCGAGACGAACGCGCGCGAACATGGCGCACCCGCGCGTCACCGCGAACTACAGTAGAAGATGAAAATAAAAAAAAAGTCCAAGCAGAAAGAAAACACAATGAGAGGTCCTGCACGTGGCGATAGGACCACGTGGGCCTTTCTCGCCTGCGTCACGGGAGAGGGAAGACAAAGGAAGGCTAGAAAGAGAGAGAGAGAGAGAGAGTGAAACAAGACAGAGATAGCAAGACCGTTCGTGAAACTCCACCGCGGACACCCTACCGTGTATTGATTGAGGGTGGCCATGGTCGTTTCCATGGTAACGTTTCTTTTACCTGTAACGTAAAGTATGTGTAAAGGTGTCCATATATATAAATACAGAGGGTAACGACGAACGAGGGAAATCCGGTTGGCAGTAGGTGTAGAGTAACCTGCGTCCATCTCGCGTATGCCCTGTGCTCCGTCCGGCTTTACATCGTTCAGTGCGTCGACTTTTTCATCGCTCATGTTGCCAGGCCTGTGTAAGCGCCAGAGGGCGCGCACGGACTGGGAACTACGGTCGCGCGGGGGTTCCCCCGACTAGTCGATCGCCGCTGGCTCCGCTCCTCACGGTTTACGTCGACACTCGTGGGCTCTCTCTCTCTCTCTCTCTCTCTCTCTCGCTCTCTTCCCTCTCTCTATCTCTTGCTCTATGTACCTGCTGGGTTTGTTTGCCCGTGTGAATTCGCTTCTTTTTTTTTCCTTCTTCTCCTCCCGGTGTATCTCACCGAGGTTGTCACGGTCGATCTATAGACGTAGAGCGACAACGATGTGGAGAGGTTATGCGGAGTCTTGGCTACCTTCCTCTCCCTCCCTCTCTCTCTCTCTCTGTTTCTGGATGTGTATATATGTCACTGTACGCGTTTACCTTCCTGCGCAGCTTTGCACACCGTATTAACACGGTTTTGAACCTACCGAGTGTATTACGCAACTGCATACGCAATTCTTCCGATTTCTGGAGATCAGATATTACGATCGATTGTTTGCGCGTGCGTAGAAGAAACATTCGTCGCGCTTCTTTCGACTCTTCGCTGGAACGAATATTCGGGTCATGGGGCACGTTGAATATCTTGAGATACAATCTGTGTCGGAAGAGTACCGTTTTTAAAACATTTTTATTTCGATTTTCGATAGGAAATTGTTACAAAAAAAAACGTAACTCTTATTTTTTTTAGTTTTTTATAAATTATAAGACTTTGCGAATTTCATTAATTTTCATCTCTTTTGAGTTTCTAGCTATCGAGAAATACAGCGTTTTAAATTACAATTGCATTTGTTGCATCGTTTTCATTAATTCGAATAATTTTTGTATCGAGGTTTAAATTTGTTGTGAATTGAGCTTGAATGGCAATTTTAGAAACGTGACAAAATTTAAAACAAAATGTTTCGAAACTTCGGCTCGGATTTTATAAGAAATTTTCATACTCGAATCGAGTACGACAATGACGTTATCAAAAATCTAATGAACCGTTTATTTTACCTTCGAATGGTCCGTCAATCGTTCTCTGTATCGATTCGATTCTTCTTATTGTTATTATTATTTATTTTGTATTAATTCTGTCCTCCGTTTATTAACGAAATTATTTTACCACGATTATTCTTCTTCTCATTAATATTATAATTTATTTCGTATTAATTCTGTTCTCCGTTTATTAACGAAATTATTTTACCACGATTATTCTTCTTCTCATTAATATTATATTTTATTTCGTATTAACTCCGTCCTTCGTTTATTAACAACAATATTCTCCCACGATTATTCATCTTATTATTATTAATTATAATTTCTTTTATTTTAATTCTCACCTCCACTTATTAACAAAATTGACCAAACGATAGTTTACGATCTTGAAAATTCTCGAAGGGCGTCCACGTGCGCAGAATCCCTCACGCGCACGCGTTCGCTCATTAACACCAAGCGTGCCAACTCTCCCATGCTCGTTCCCCTCTCAATCGTCAACTCTACAACAAATTTATCAAATCCTCAAATCGCTTCACGATCGACAAAAAAAAACAATAAATCACAAATCCATCGTTTTTAATTAATTATAAATCCAGTTAAAAAAAAAAATTTCCATTAAAAATTCTCCAAATAATTAAATTTCGCAACGATATGGATGAAACAGGATTAATCAATATCCGAATTCAAGGATTCTCGTTGGACGATATAAACAAGACCAGAGGTCCTTGATTATTTTACCTACCTGTAAATTGCATCGCGGAATGTAATCGCGTCACTCCGTACGACATTAGCAAGACGCAAGTTGCGGATTACGACGGTGACGACGGTAACAATAACGACGTATACGACGTCGATGACATTGATAGATCCATTATTATTAAATGTTAATTACACGTTGAGCTTGGTGCATTCTTTATCGGTCTGAGAGACTCGATAATGCGTTTCTTCGTCACTCGTTCTCCTCTCGAAAAGTGCTTTTTACTTTTTTTTTTTTTATTTTTGCATTTACCGTTTATTTATATCCTTCATTCGTATCTTATATCCCGACGATATGTTAATAGCACCTAAGTTTTATTTTCCGAGGTAAAAAGAAGAGTGGCAATAGTATTTTCGTACTATATCGAACGTAACGACGACGAACTCGGTTTTTTTCTTCTTTTCTTTGTGTGTTTATGTGTGTGTGTGTGTGTGTGTGCGTGTGTGTGTGTTTTATATCGAAACACGAGAGAGCGTGGTTATAAGACGCGCGTCTAGACGCTATAGTGTCTTACCTTATACATAGTACAGCGTTGACTGACGCGATTGCATATGAGACATTGATTTTTGGATCGATGACGCAATCGGGCGAAAGTCCGACGACTGTAGTGTACGAGGGAAAGATAGAGAGAGAAAGAGGGGGAGAAGAGTTCCGTGGTATAAAGATGAGGCAAAGTTTTATCGATCTCGCTGGTTTGGCAATCTTTGTGTCAAGTCGTGTGATGCAAGTGCGTTTGCTAAATTTTTATTTATTTTTTTCTAGACCTTGGTTTTCGACCATTTTGGCAATCTGAAAATATTCTGTGGCATAAGATTTCTTGTTTTGTGTTAGTTGAATTTGAAACGAGGATGAAATTTGAATTTTTGGGAGCTTGATAAGGTTGCATTCTTGTTGTCACTAGTTTGCTCAACTGTATTTGAATCGTGAGGAGATGCGACGGATTTTTGTAATGGTGGACAATTAATAGCTTGTTTTATGTTCCTCTTGTTTTTTTTTTTTAATTGTTACTACTCCGATGTTATAAGAATATTGCATAAATGTAAATTATTTCTTTCAACTTCTCGACCATTTTGGCAATTTGAAAATATTCTGTGGCATAGATAAGATTTTTTTTTGTGTTGAATTTAAAACGAGGATGAAATTTGAATTTTTGGGAGCTTGATAAGGTTGCATTCTTTTTGTCACTAGTTCACTCAACTGTATTTGAATCGTGAGCAGATGCGACGGATTTTTGTAATGGTGGAATATTAATAGGTTTTTTTTTTTTTTTTTTTTTTACTACTCCGATGTTATAATAATATTGCTGCAAAATACAAAACTACAATGAATGTAAATTATTTTTTTTGACTTCTCGACCATTTTAGCAATTTGAAAATATTCCGTGGCTTAGATAAAAATTTTTTTTGTGTTAGTTGAATTTGAATTTTTGTGAGCTTGCTAAAGTTGCATTCTTTTTATCACTAATTCGCTCTACTGTAATTTGGATCGTGAGCAGATGCGACGGATTTTTACATTGTTGAAAAATTGATAGACTGTTTTTTATTCTTTTTGACGTTCTTTTTTTAAATTTTGATTACTCCGATGTTACAACATAATTATTTGTTTATTAGCAGGAATTATAATTTTGTTAATGATATAAATTAGGTCGTAACGTTTCAAAATTTGTAAATTCTTTATCAATAATTTTCGTTTATAATATTGAATAATTTCCAAATTGCTCCGACTCCTCACAAAAATCCAAATTTCATAAATTTTCAACGATTCTAAATTTCTCAGGGAATGAAGAAAAAACATAATTTTCAAATTTTTATCACATTTTTATCAAAATTCTTCCCGGATCATAAAAATTCCGAAATTATGAACACTCCGACCGAAGAGTGCAAGAATTTCCAATTTTCTAATTATATATCGACGTTTTGTTTTAATTTTCAATTTATTCAAATCTTTCATCTCTCGGAAACATATATAAGTAGGAGATATCGAAGGGTTGTACGAACGAGTTACAATTATACCTATATAAAATTTGATTCTCCGATCTAATTCTCAAAGGTAATCAAAAACTTTTCTAATCAAGCGTGTTGCCCTTTAGTCCCAAACGATGTACTTGGCGTCGAAGTAAAAACAAAAATTTCATCACGAGCTTAACAAAAGCTTCGATCGTTGGTAGAGCAGCCCGACCGTTGCTCGTGAATTTTAGTGCGTCCGGAGCGAAACGTTGGTTAAGAAGGATCGAGGGGGAAGAGCCTGTTGCGTGACGTGTGATCCGCGTGGGTCGAGAACGAGGGCCGCATGCGCGCGCGAGAGGCATGTACACACAGCTTCGCCGGCTGCAACAGCGACGGTGGCGTGCGGCCGCGGTGGCGGCGGCAATGAAAAACACGCGCATGCGCAGTTAGGCGCTTGCCCTGGGGAATGCGAGCGAGCGTAGAAACAAACAAACCGAGGAGCTTACCGGTGCTTGCGGGCCCGGAAGAGAGAGAGAGAGTGAGAGAGTGAGCGAGAGTGTTGGGGGGGGGGGGGGGGGGGGCACGCGCGAAAGGGGCAAATAAAGAGAGAAACAATCGAGTACATAAAATAAAAGGAAGGAGAGGCGCGTGACAAATCCTTGAAGTCTCTTGAAAAACGATTGGGGGCGAAAGAGTGCACGTGCGAGCTCCTTCGATTCTCCGGTTGAGCGCCATCTGCATGAAGGGCAGTAAAGGAGGTTGGGAATTCGAATGACATTTCAGCAGGGCGGGATTAACAGGTGGAGAAGATTAATGAAACATTATTTTATGAGAGTAGGAGATTGAGGAAAAATATGTATATGGATGATCTTTTGACAATGGTATTTTCGACCTTTGACACTGACCCTTCAGAATTGAACTCGTAACTATTTTGAAGTTTCTACAAAAGCTGAAAGCTCCTGGAGGGTTTTAAACAATGTTCTTGTCTTTGACACTGACTGTTTTAATTGGATTTAAAAAAATGTAATTCAAAATAGTTTAAATGCAAAAATAGAAAAAAGATTAATTAAAAATAGTTTACGCGTGGAAAAAAATTATTAACAATTTTATTATTATTTATTATAAATTTATTATAAATTATTAACTTTTTTTTCATGGTACTGCGTAAAGAATATTTACGTTCTTTTAATTCTTTTCTCGGGAAGTATACGTGTATTAAAAAGTTTCGGAAATATAGAGAAATGAAAATATTTATAATTACGGCCTTAACAATTTTTCCAAGATATTTGGAAATTTTATGAATTTTTTTAGAAACAATGTTAATGTTTGAGATTATGAAAATTACTTTCATCGATGCATGCACACGTACGCGACAAGGTATAATTTACAATGCAAACAGTTATCGAGCGAGATGGTACACAAGTGGCTTGACTACAAAAAGGACGAACGTCCTGATTGTTATGTACATATATTCGTGGATTATATAATCGCGTATAGGCTGTAGAGACACCCAATGACGTACCCTTGCATACATTCATATATAGGCACACACACATATATATATATATATAATAAAAAATATAACGTAAATTTATAATTTGTTAATTTAACTTACAATTTTGTGGCAAATAAAAATCAGTCAATCGAAATGGAGATTTAAATAAAAATTTAAATGGAGGTTTAAATAAAAATCAGTCAATCAAAATGGAGATTTAAAATTATTTTTAATTTAATGAAAAATATAACGTTAATTTATAATTTTTTAATTTAACTTACAATTTTGTGACAAATTGGTCTTAAAATAAAAATCAGTCTATCGAAATGGAGTTTTTAAATTATTATTCTTAGTTTAATACAAAAAATGTGATGTTAATCTATAATTGTTTAATAAATTTGTTTTTTAATTAAATTTGTTTAATAAAGTTAAAACTTAGAATTTTGTGACAAATTAATCTTTAAATTAGTCAAACAAAACGAAGTTTTTAAAAATGATTTTTAATTTAATAAAAAATATAATGTTAATCTGTAATTTTTTTATTTAACTTACAATTTTGTGACAAATTAATCTTAAAATAAAAATCAGTCAATCAAAGTGGAGTTTTTAAATTATTCTTAATTTAATGAAAAATATGATATCAATTTATAATTTGTTAATTTAACTTACAATTTTGTAACAAATTAATCTTAAAATAAAAATCAGTCAATCAAAATGGAATTTTTAAACTATTTTTAATTTAATAAATAATATGACGTTAGGCTACAATTTTTCAATTTAACTTATAATTTTGTGACAAATTAATGTTAAAATTAAAATCAATCAATCAAAATGGAATTTTTAAACTATTTTTAATTTAATAAATAATATGACGTTAGGCTATAATTTTTCAATTTAACTTATAATTTTGTGTCAAATTAATGTTAAAATTAAAATCAATCAATCAAAATGGAATTTTTAAACTATTTTTAATTTAATAAATAATATGACGTTAGGCTATAATTTTTCAATTTAACTTATAATTTTGTGTCAAATTAATGTTAAAATTAAAATCAATCAATCAAAATGGAATTTTTAAACTATTTTTAATTTAATAAATAATATGACGTTAGGTTATAATTCAATTTAACTTATAATTTTGTGTCAAATTAATCTTCAATATATATATATGCATACACGTATACGAATATATATATATATATATATATATATATATATATATGTAATGAAGAGTGGGGAAGAGTTTTCGGCTGTGCGGGCGCGCGAGGGAAATGATCCGAGCAAGAAGGCCGAAGGAATGAAGCAAAGTGGGGAGTATATAGAGGTGGAAGAGAAAAGAGGGACGTTGCGACGCCGGGCGTCCAGTGATCGCGCCTTAAAAGGTTCGACGCCGCACGCGCCCGACAGCTGCCAGCAGCTCTCTCGGCTGCTGGTACCGCCGCTACTACTGCCGTTCCCGCTGTTACTACTTCGCCCTCTGCTTCGTATTTCGTATCTCCGTCTCTCTTCGCTGCCTTCTTGGCTTCTCCCCCCTTACTATCCTCGTCTCACTCGTGCTTTCGTACCGCTTCTCAATTTCGCACCCTCCTCCCCCGCTTCTCCTTCAGCTTCCCTTCCTCTTCTTTCTTTCTTTCTTTCTTTCTTTTCCTCTTCGTCTTCCTCTCGCTCGCGCCCCAACTTCTTCTCGCCTCTTCATCATCGTCGTCGTCGTCGTCGTCGTCGTCGTCGTCGTCGTCATCTGCCCGTACGAACGAAAAACGACACCCCGGAAAGACGAGACTCGACGCTGCACTACTCGCCCCGGTTCGGATTAACGAAATAATAATCATTTTAATTTGATCGATGCGATCGATTTCGATGAATTAATTTTTGAAATTATTCTTAGCAAATATTATTATCAATCGTTATTATTGGAAATTATGTGTTTCCTTTTTTATTTGTCTCGCACGTTTAAAAATTTATATTCTTTTTTTATGATTTTTCTGTTCAAATGTTTTTTTTATGTAGTTTGCCGATTTTGTCGATAAATTTGTCCGAATGATTTTATTGAAGATATAATTAAGAAATGCCAATAAAATATACGTAATTATACATTCTCGTGAATAATTGAGAATAATCGATTGTTTCTTTTTATCTGGACGATGGACTCGATTTTAAGGTAGTCCTATCGTTACAGCGTTTCCGTTAGATTTCACAGAAAATTTGCAGAAACGTTCTTCGATGTCATATGTATATGCGTATAAAATTTCAGGAGCCTTTATCGACTCAAAAATCACGATATTTATTCTTGAAAATCGTCACTTTTCGCAATCTTCCATAAAAGCCCGTGTTAAATATCGCAACATTATACAATTCGTATCTCGATCATTTGGTCGATGAAGCCTGTTGAAATATTGCACACATTTTTATATGACATCAAAGAAGCTTCGATTAGTTTTTATAACAAATCTTATGGAAACGAAAATTCATGATTTTGTTTATTATATAACAAATAAACTTTCCGTAGGATCAGTTCGAATTTTGTGTATGTTGTTCTTTAGTCGATTTGCAACAACTTTTCTTAATGAACTTTTTAACGTTTGGTCCACTTCCAATGTGAGAAAAAAGCGCGAATAAAATTTTAATCCCTCACCCAACGATAGGATTACCTTAAGACGAGTCGCCATTAGTGCGAATGAGGAAACGGCATTTTCCTCACCGATTTATTGCCACTTTTCGTTCAAAAACGTACAAATTTCAACAGCCATATATGACTGCTAAAATTTATATTTTTTGTATGTTAAAAGATTTTTTTTCAGGACCAACTTTATATTTTTTGTCGTCGCAAAGCAAATGCTGTTGGAAAAAAGCTCTTTTAACACACTGAAAAAAAAAAATAAAGTTTACCAGCCATATATGAGTTTGTATGAGCCAAAGGGTTAAATTCACATGTTTATTGCCGACCGTCGGTAATAAAAATCCTGATCCCAATGTCCTCGTATACGTTTCCAGATATCGAGATTATTCAAACACGAGTTCTTCCGCCGTTCCCAGATTAATAGAAGAAATTCATGCGAATTTGCCAAAATCTCGAAACATCTGTGACAACAAATAGATAGAATATTTTGTTGTAATAAAGAGGAATGTCTGGGCGAGGGTTAAAACAGGTCATCTTCGAGGAAAACCGTTGCTACATAGAGGCGTGAGACGTTCTTGCCAGGTCTCCAACGGTCTTTGTTTTTTTTTTCCACACTTGACTTCCTCTCTCTCTCTCTCGTCGTCAAAGAGAAAGAGAAGCTAAGAAAGAGAGAAAAAGAAAACACCAGAGCATCCCTACTTTCATTACCTTCCTATTCATTAATTATTAACATCTTGAATTTTCCTTTCTTTATCAATTCTCGATGTTCTTTCAAATTTCTCCAATTAAGTGAATGAAAAAATGGAATATTTCTTATCAAATAATTCATACAATACAAACTGGTTTTTTCTTTTGATTGTATTACGCACTGTCCTTACCTTTTTTTTATCATAAGCATTATCATCTCTCTCTCTCTCTCTCTCTCTCTCTCGCCCCTTCTCTCTCCTTCCGTCCCTCTCACTCTCTCTGGCTCTCTCTCTCTCTCTCTCTCTCTCTCTCTCCCCCCCTCTCTCTCTCGCTCTCTCTCTCTCTCTCTCTCTCTCGCAGTCTCACCGTCTCACTCTCTCTCCCGGGATCTTCTGTGTGAATTGCGTTACGCACGGAGCTTGATGACCCGTGGAATGGATGCACGCACTCATCCCTCTTGTAAGCACAGGCAAGGCTCGCGAGACTCGCCCAGAGCAGTTGACCCCCCTTCGAGAGTATCCAGCCACCACAGGCAATCAGGCTTTAATCCACGGGCGCATAATACGTAACCGTGTACGCACATTTTCCAGTGTTTCATACGCACGGTTTGAACTTTCTGTATCGTGAAAGAAGCACCGACCTTAACGAAGACTCGCGAGCTCTTTTTTTTCAACCTCATATTTTTCAATTTTTAATTCATACGCTAATTTTTAAATTCATACGGACGAAAATTATTATTATTATTATTATTATTATTACTGCAATTATCATTATTCATATTCACGATACGAAGAAAATTGGAAATTATCGATTCGACGAATAATTTATTGCGATTAAATTTTCGAATCAAAATAACTCCTGAAAATGATTATGCGAATTATAAAAATATTTAATAATTAATAATTATCGATAAATCGTTAATCTCCCGATAAATAAATTAAAAATTGTTTCCTTCTCACACAAAAATGTGTTGTTTTTTTTTCTTCAACATTTCCATCAGTCGACATTTTTCATTACGAAATAGAAATAAAATTATACCATTGAAATAAATGATACTTAATCGTAACGAGGAATCATCGTATTATTCAAATAATAATACCTATTCAAATTCATTTATCCCCATGAAAACAGAGCTTTCTCGAAGCTCGTAAAACGTAAAAGAAATAATTAAAATTTATAAAACATTGGATAACATACTTTCTCATTAGTTACCATGGTTATATCGAATAAAATCAATTAATCTGGTAAAAGCAGATTGTATAGAGATAATTCGCGTTGCCATAATGGCACAGGAACCTCTTTAACCCTTGAAGTTTCTG